>VYXD01003995.1:253762-283224 GCA_013397195.1 Hylia prasina
CAAAAGTCCTTAATTGCAAAATTATAATAATTCGGAGGGAGGGGGTTTTACATTCTCCATTCTAAGGAAACTCCAGCTTTCCCTAGCAGATACCTGTTTCCTAAATCAAGACAGGGTAATGTATTCATGTTGGCCTTTGGTTGTGCCCATATTAGAACAGAACTGAGTCATGTTGGATCAGTCTGGAGATTCACTGTTGGGTTGTTTTGGGAGGGAGAAGTGTACATTAGTAGCAAGAGTAAGTCTGTAGGAGGCTATTAACTATAGACAAAATCTTAGTGAATAATGATTAATCAACACCTTGCAAGCAGAATGGGTACCTTAGCCAGCAGTGGCTAGAAAGTGAGGCTTCGAGCATGGTTCTCATCTGGAATTTTGAATATTTCAGGTTGCTTCATGTTCCTGTCCCTGGCTCCAAGGTGGAAATTAAACCACTGTTTTTTCTGCACTCCATTTCCTCTTATTTATAATAAACTTTTTTTCCCCTATTTGCTTCTTCCGGGTTTTTTTTCTGTCTCTCACAAACTATTTTTCTAGCAACCTATGGTTTCCTGGTACAATTACTTAATTGGTTCTGCTACAATTTGGTAAATAATCCTTGCACACTGGTTTTAGTTTCAAACACTGTCCTCACAAAAACATTGCTACTGTGTACCAGAAAGAAATCCATGCTGGACAGAAATTGCAGTGCTGAGTGTTATTGGACTTTTTTGAAAGGAATTCCTTTTTTCATGCTTTGTAACATGAAAATTGGTTCAGCTGTGTGGAACTACTTTTGGGTCCTACAAGGTCCACAGAGCCGGATGTAACACCAAACACTATGCTCTGAATGGGCATAGATCAGCACTGTGTTACAGACAGTTTTACAGGGTTTTTTTTTCATGTTCATCATGACTGAGATATAAAAGATTAATAATTACAACTGCTTGAACAAAAAGGATCATTATGCAAATTTTAACATTGTGTTCCTGGAGGGAAAAGCCTTTCCTAACTAAGCACTTTACCAGAAGATAAACAAGGCATTTTCAAAAAGGTCCAGCTAGCAGTCTCATCAAATAATTCTGATACTTTCATTATTGCTAGTCAGTCCCTGCAGAAAGACAATCTCTCCTGTTTTACATAGTACAGAGTCTTTATAGTTGAAATCTTCCTTTCAATATGATTGTTAATAATGAAAGGTCATCAGCATATATTTTATTTTGACTAAACAGCTTCATGGACTCTGGCCTCCACAGCTGGATTTTCATTTTGATAGCTGTGGATAAAACCAGAATTCTTTATTGGAAGGGCTGAATCATGAGCCAGCATTAATGTGTTATCACAGAGGGTCAGGCTTAGCAATGAAAGCGAATGGAACTCTCTGAGAACAGGAGATCTCAGTTAATTTTGTATTAACTTTCACACTATGGACAAAATCCTTCTTTCAAAATATTCAGCAGACATCCGGTGTTCCTACCCAGACTTACTCCTTTTGGACTTTTTTTTTTTTTTTTCACTGTGTGTGCTGCCTAGATGTGTTTTGCTTAAATGGAAATTTTACAACTAGGAGGACAGAGTAAGATGACTTAATTGCATTTCTGAAATGGCAGGTTCTGTTCTACAGCTCTATCACCCTTGCACAGATTCTTTTTAAAAATGAACCATATTTCAAATTCAAGTTCAGTACTGTATCACAGTTTATTCTCCTCTTATTATTCCTCTATAAAATGAGCTATTCTTAACTATTTTTAGTATATTTAATCCTTAGTTGGTGTGTCACTGAAGTTAACCCAAATCTATGGATGCTATTTCATGTCAAGACCTCACAATAAGACCTCCACTTTCTTACAATTAAAGTCTGCAGTGCTTACCTAAATACTAACTTTAAAAAGGAAGAATCACCTGTAGTCTGTGGTTCCACTTCAGACTTTCCTTTGGGGTGCTTTATTGAAATCTGCAGGAGAACAGCTCAGCATGCACAGGGTCAGGGCTATGTTGACCTCCTGATTGAGGGCAGGAATAGTAGAAAAAATTCTCTGTAGGTCTGGCAAAAAGGGAGTTCTTCAGCAGAAAGATTAGTCTTTTGTCCTCATTCCTTTAGGTCTTTGGCTAGAAAGATTATGCTCTCTCTCCAGCTGGCTAAAAAAAAATAAAAGTGTGAGGGTAAGGATTTGATGTAGTGCTACAATAATGGCCCTAGAAAGTCATTTTTGTGCTGGTGGGCTGAGACAGACTAAACTCAGGCAGGATGGGCACAAGGCACCTCTGAGCTGGGCAGGAGCTACTCACTCCCACATGCTCCCAGTCAAGAGAAGGTTCTGCCTGTGTTTGCCTCCTGCTCTCTCTGCTCCATGGAACTTCCAGGGAACCAGCTCAGCCAGGCAGCTCTCAGCTTGGAGCTGGGCTGCAGCCTGACAGGACAGATCCTTGGCATCCCTCAGCTCTGAGATTTGGGCCGTTCCTCTGTGGTTTTTCAGTGATCTGCTAAAATCAGGCACTGAGACAAACATCTCAGTGTGGAATTAAGTCCTGCATCTTTCCCAAAAGCCTGGGATTATCTTTCCCCAAATCCTGGAAAAATATGGTTGATTCATTTAAAATACTTGCACTAAATACAGAGCATAAATCTCAGAAAATCAGGTGGACTCAGTATATTTCATGACCTCAGAAACCCAGGTTTTAGTCTCTTAACCACCTGTTTTGATTTAAGGTGTCATTGTGCCATTGTTTCCCTGACCACCTCACTATTTTTGGGCCTGTTTATCAAAAGCAACAGAAAAGCTAGAAGCTTTAAATAAATTTAAAATAGGATGTGCTTAGTTGCCCCCCTTTGCCCACAGTACTTTAGTTATCCATTTCATTCATTTTTAAAAAAATATTTACACATTACATCAAGCTATGAAAAGCATTAGGAAGAATCCTTGCTCTTATTCCTCTATAACGCTTCGTCTATAACTATATATATATATATATACACATATATATACACACATATATATATATACTTGCAGGCAAGAACAACTAAAATTGCAAGGAACTTAAACAATACATTTTACACCATTGAGTATAGTCACATACAGCCTGAGGTGTTGGTTTCATTAATATCTCATTTTTCCACGTGTGCACTTGTCCTGACACTGCAAATTAATGTTCTAGCAGTGGTGGGTTCTGATATATGACAGGAAAAAATATAAGCAATCAATTCAGCTTATAAATATTGAAGTGCTACCATACAGAACAACAGGAAGCACTGGAATAAGACCAAGAAGAGAGAGAAAGTTATCAGTACACAGTACAAATCCCAATAGTTATCTGCAACAGGGTTACCTCGATTTTCTTATAAGGTTTTATTCCTAGAAAGGTGTCAAATACTGCTCTCCCTCCTCCATTATCTATGGACTTTGTCCATTTACTGACATGACTTCCCCTCTCACCACCTCTGAACTCCTGTCACCCCTCACAGCCCCTTCTGAAACTCCTATCAGCATCTTGTGTTATCCTGAGATAATTCTGTATATCACATCCAGCAACTTCTTCATCATATCCATTAGTTTTCCACATCCATGTGCCATCCCTGACAATATGAATAAATTAAGGGAAGCAAACCAGGTTATTCCTGATGAGACAAGAGATGTGGAGCAGCCTGGGAATGGCTCCAATGCCTGGCACTGGCACTTTTCTCCAGACACACACACGATGCATTCTGTGCCTCACAAACCTTGGAGCCACATAACCTTCCATTCACTCACCTTGTCCTTCCATGGAAAAACATCTCTCAAACCCAAAGTCCAGCCCAGACAGCCATTTCTCAGAGAAGCATTTCCTGATATTTGAATAGGGAAACCTCTGCTCTGGGCTTAGAAGGAAAAGCAAAACCTCATAATTCACAGAGAAATATCTGATGAGAAGATCAATGAATAAACAGAAAAGAAGAGGCAGTTATGTACTTTTCAGCTTTTCTCCTATAGTACATGCAGTAAGAAGTATCTGCTTCCTGCCAGATGCTGATAACTTAGCATTTAGTCACAAGTTTCTATTGAAGAATTCCTCTTGTAAGTGATTTACATCAGACTAACTTCATTCTTTGTAACAGTATCACCTTTCTTTTTCTTTTTTTTTTCTTTTTTTTTTTTTTTTGAGGAATGGATGTGAACTTGAGGCTCCCACATGAAATCCTTGGAAGCTGCAATCTTGACAACCAATTCCTCTTTCCTGTGTGTTTTATCTAAAACGTGAAAAATGAAAAAGTCCTCAGGCTTCTTTTAAAAGCAGGAGGAAAATCCAATGACTGATCATTGGCTCTGCAAGATGACTTCTGTATCACTGCTGAGAATTTCCAATGACACCACTGAAAGACTCACAGCAAAACTCTGACCTGCAGCTTGACAGAGCAGATGGTTTGCTGCCAGGAGATGTTGAGGCTTCCTTCTTTGAGATGTAGGTCTGCTGTCACTGCAAAGCAAAGAGATGAGTTGGTGCAGAGCATTTTTCCCTGAGACAGCTTCCCAAAAGGTCTCCCAGAGCTCCCTGTCACTCTTTCTCACAGTGTTCAGCCTCTTGCTGCATTGGGTGAACAAATGTAGCAGTTGAGAATATTGCAGCCATAAACTAGAAACCACTATTTTGTTCTCTACATACTGTCATTTTTTTCCGGGAATAATTTGTTTACATTTACATTTATATGATATTGAAAAATATCAAATAATATATTTCCTAAAGTTATTCTATTCTTCTCCCTTAGAAATCAGCAGTAATTGCACTGCCAACCAGCTTCCAAGGGATTGATGCCAATAATGTAAGCAGCTGTATTTTTACATTTTATTTAATAAAATTGCTTTTATGTAAAGGTCTGCTATTAAACATTTGATAGCTTCACGCGAGAAAAAAAAAATCTTTGGTATGGAAAGGCAATTATAATTTGAAGAATTATTGCCATAAACTTTAATGTTTTTCAATTTCAATCTATTGTAAGGCAAGAATTTCTCTAGAGCAGTCGCATTCGATGTTCCACTGTAAAAAAGAGTAATGGAATAAAAAATACTGTGTGATGTATGGAATTTTATGACAAAAAGGCAAAACCTCCTCAAATTTTTCTCTGTAATCATCTCTACCTTTAGTCCTATTAGTTGCCATGAAAAATGTCTCAACAAGTGCCTGTAAGGCCAAATAATTATATACCTGCTTGCATAACTTGTTGATAGAAACTGAATATCTAAACCTTCTCTATGCCTTGGCCTTGCAGCTCATTCATTTTGCCACTGTTGTCTCTAGATTTATGTGTTTTTAGCTAAACTCTTTTGCTAGGCGCTGGAGAGAAGTATCACAGGAGGTGACTTACCCTTTTTCTCTCTTTTGGCATTGGATACTCAGGTAAAAGCAGCTGTGTTTCACTCCTGGCTGACTGAGGTCAGGAGAAATCCTACTCTGGATAATTAATTTCATAGAGAACCGTGTCTTCAATGATCTTGACATCATTAGTATTGCTCAGGTCTTACACAGCACTGAGATAAGGCAGTGGATCTATTCAATCAGTGTGAAAGCAGGTTTAGGCTGGTATTGGGAAGAAATTCTGTGAGTGTGGTGAGACTCTGGCACAGAGGAGCTGTGGCTGCCCCTGGATCCCTGGAAGTGTCCAAGGCCAGGCTGGATGGACTTCCCTGGGATAGTGGAAGGTGTCTTGTGGCAGTGGGGTTGGAACTATGTGCTCTCTCTGGTCTCCCCAACCCAAACCACTCTAAGTTCTATGATTTTATGGAAGAGGGAGTAGAAGCCATGGAGTTGTGCTCTGGGAAAACAGACAGGGCCTGGCTGTTCCGTTCTGCTTAAAAGCTACAACCCACTCACCCTGGAGGCACTGGGGGACAAAGGGTGACTGGACTGTGCAAAGGGTGAGCCACCACCCCAAACCCAGCCATCCCCAGGGATGCAGGATGGCCCCGTGCTCGCCCCCTGCACACAGCCCAGGGGTACAGATTTAAAGCTTTGGTGGTAGGGACTGACTTCAAGGTGTCACACTTCACCTGGTTTTGACCTGCTGACAAAAAGAGCAGCTGGTGGCTCCGTCAAAGCAACCCCTGGGCTAGAAATCAATGCCTCAGACAGCCAAAGGGAGGACAGTTTGCAGAAATCTATTACTGTTGTTTAAAAGCTAAAACTAAGTGATCAAACCATCTCATGTTCCACATCCTTCCAGTGATGGATCACAGTCCAAAACCTCCCAGTTATAAAGCTTCACTTGAACAACGGGCTAAAAAGAGGGGAGAAGTGACAAATTTGAAGACCTCTCCTGACTCCAGTGATGATAAAACTTCTGATCTGCTGTAATTCATCAGAGCAGCTGAGCACATTCTTCTGTTCAAGCTTGCAGGCTGGCACAGTGATTTCAATGCATTTTATTAAATACACCAAGTTAAGTGCTTTGCTGGCTCCCAGCTTGACACAAATGCCTCTTGAAATGACTCTCAGGGTATTTCTGTAGAAGAAATCAGTGACTAAAGTCGTATAAACTGGAGTCTTCAGGATGCCAAAATAAGATTTAGTGCGACCATGAACATTCTTCTCTTGGGAATTCACCTTCAAGTTAAAAAAAAAAAAAGAAAAAAGAAAAAAGTATCTTAATTATAGTTAGATCTTATTTTGAAATCAATATCACTGTTGAAATATAGGCAAATAAAACAAACAAACAAAAAAATTAAATTATTTGGGAGTTTTGGTGGTGGTGGTGGTGATTTTGACCATCACAATAACTGTTCAAATACAAGCCAAAGAGAAGAAATAATATTTTGCTCTTCAGCTGTGCTGAGTTTGAGTAACTATCCATTTTAGTTACATACAGATAAGTAAATATTTTCAAAAGTTAATTTATCTAAAAAGGGTGAGTTTTTCCAACTACCTACTAAGTAGGGAGAAAATTTATATTAAAAACTTATAATAAATATTAAAAATCTCATGGTGATTTATGTTGGTGCTGTAAAATATTGTTTTAAAAATTAAATTCCATTTAAAATATAAAATAAATGGAAGGATTAATACAATACAGAATTTGAAATTAAATACTTGATTTTGGGATGAAAAACAATTTTGAGTTTATTTTAATTAACCTAGGGATATTTGTTGTAAGCAAGTCCATTCCACTTTTCTCTGTCTCACACACACAAAAAACAAATCCTTCCCCTGTGTCGTGTATTTGATTTGTACCTCAGGAAAGCCTTTCTCTGAGCTCTGTAGTTGAACACAATGCAGCTGAGCAGGTGCAAATGAGACCAAGAAATAGGAGAGTGATTTGTCTAATAATCGTAAAAAAGATCTATTTTGGAGGTTAATAGAGGTAAAGTAGCCCCCAGAAAATCTCAGAACGGTGATTAAGCTACCTAAGAGCCCAATGGTGAACGAATCTGAGGGGATGCAGCAGAGATTAGTGATTTTTCTGCCTCTGTTGAAGACGTGGGCTTTAGTTTAACCATCTTCTTTCCAATTTGAAACAGCAGCTTTTTCACGGGGATTGGCCACAATGCTTGTGAGGTTTAAAAGGAATGGGCAAACAAAACATCAGGGCAGTGATTATCCAGGTTTTTTACAGATATATTTTCTAATACACTTTCCAGAGGGGGAGAGTGCACACTGCAGGAGGGTTGGATAATCCCTGGGCTGTTCTGCGTCCCCAAGGATGGGAGTAGATTATTAAATTGTACAGAGCATTTCAGGAGCTGTGCTTCTGGTCCCTCTTTTCCAGATTTTGTGCTGGTGCTCATAACAGGTGCTGAAGTACTCAGCTGGTAACTGGCAATGTCTTGTTTCTCTAAATAAATAACCAAATTGACCTTTTTTGGGAAAGCAATGGAAACTCTTACACTTTACTCTCAGACTTACCTCTTTTTCCCAGATGTAAAATTTTAAGCTTGGCCCCATATATATCCAATTTGGAACTCCCTTGAATTCATAAGCTCAGTGAACTTGAGGTAAGTTCATGGGTCTGTTTTCCAGGTATGGCAGATTTGTAGGTGAAATGAGGTCACCCAGTTGGGAGGAACTTCATGACTGACACCCCAATAATTTTATATTAATTATAGAAGTGATGAGTGTTGAAAGATTCATATGGAGGGATCTTGGCCAAGCTCAGACAGTGACATACAAGTGAAAAGCAAAGCAGTCTGATCCCTGATTTTCATGGAATTAACAACCCATCACTGCAGTTCACCTGGGACTTCATTTGTCAGCACTCTGGAAAACTCAGCATGATTTCAGAAGGGATTGTCTGACTGCAGTCCAAGCAAAAATTGGAAGAGATTTGGCTGATGCTCACTCAAAAAATGGAGTTTTGGTTCCAAATTGTTTGTCTGTAAGCCGAGTAATGAATTTTGAGTTTGAAAATGCAGAGCTTTTTTTTTTTTTTTTTTTCCCCCCTAAAGAACTTGCAGCTCTAACAAGGAAATAACCTGAGTGTTTTTTGACTGGCTGGAGTCTCATAATAATTCTCACAAACACCTCTGCTCTTTTCAAATACTGAACTTTTGGCATTGTACAAGACCTATGATTCTGACCTAGGGACTGTGTAAGGCCCAGGGTGGTAGAGAACCCAGATCAGCTCACTTTTATAAAAACCTTAAAAACCTTTAAGAGGTTGTTTGCCATGTCCCTGGTGTGGTGACCACCTGCAGGCTTTGAGCTAGGGGTCCTTGACTGGTGCACCCCTTTACATCTACTGTGCTAAACAGCCTCAAGTTTTAGTTTTATTTTTCATTCTCTCTCTCTGCAGCTGACCTGCACACTTGGATTTTAGCAGCATGCAGGACTGTGTTCCAAGATGCTGGGGTGAGTTTAGATAACAATTTTTAGGCCCAAGCACATTTTGGGAATACAGAATATAACACAGAGCATCAGCTAAGAATGAAATCCTCCTCTGCGCTGACCATTCAGCCTGCTGTCACAGTAGCTGTTAAATACATTTTTTTTTTAATTAAAAATATTGCTGTTTATATGCAACTCTTGGCAGCTTTAATCTGAAGTGCCAGACTCAGCCGTAGCATTTTGTAACGTTCAGTGGAATTGCATGAAATTGAAATCAATAAAAACTGGCATGGTGTGATACATGTGGTGTTTAGTAAACAAAGCAGATGAGATTGACCTGACTGAAAGCTGTGATCAGCACAAACACACTGAATACAAAATGTGGTGTTGATCTGTGGCACAGCTGAGCTGTATGTGCATTTATCCAGCTACTTTGGGAAGATCTAATAGTTTTTAACAGTGATCCAGTCCCAGGTGTAAAGCCCAGTACTCCGTTTGTAAAGTCTTCACATTTGTCCCCCATGCCTAAGAAATGAAATAATAAAAATGGGATACACTGAGATCCTCTCAGATATTCCTGCTCTGCTCAAAACTTATTTGGATCCCTGCCCTGCTCTTGCCATTTATAAATTCTTTAAACAGAAAAACAGGGTAACAGAATTTATTTTTTTTTTAAGTTAATAAAACTAAGAAGGTCTTTTAGCTGGTTTTGGGTGGAAAGGCATTACAGCAAAAATCCTGCTAAGTAACTTTGTCAGATATGGATATCACAGAGAAAACTCCATCAGGTTTATTCAGATTTTCTCTCTCTCTTTCTCTTTAAAATAACCAAAAATACGGAATGTAGATACAGGAGGGAGAAAATCTTTGGCGCAAGAAATACAACATTTGGCTAATTAAAAGTCTGTTTGTTTTCCCTGGTATTAAATTCTAATTCTTGTCATTTAGGACAAAACAGTTATGGAAAAGGAAAACTGGATCCAGCTCCAACTTATGGAGATTGGACTAACACATCTCATGCCTTTCAGAGTCCATGGAAGTATTTATTTCTGATCCAGAGCTGGGACTAAGGGACTTAATGAAGTGTCTGACACAGGAAGAACATTAATTGATGTTGCATGGGAAGATAAGTGTCATTATATCAGTTTTATAGGTGGGCACCTGTGGCAGAGCAGCCGCGAGTTATGAAGAAGTTCCTGTATTAGGTCAGTGGAAAACAGCTTCCTTCACTCCCAGCTATAAATCTCTCTGAATTATTCAAATTCTGCTGATAAATGCAGTATTAACGGAAATACAACACCAGGTGAATCTCCAGGGCATTTGCTATGAAATGCTGGTTTAGCCCAGATGAACTCGCTAAGCCTGTGAGATTGTCACCTAATGTAAAGATAAAATTGAATGCTGCCATGAATTCTGAGCAATATATTCCAGACCTTCCTTACACTAAGGTGGTTAAATATTAGCCTAGTTTAAACTTTTTTCTACTGGGTTTTCTTCTGGATTTCTTTTTCTTGCTAAAAATCATATTATTAATAATAATAATAATAATTAATAATAATAATTCCTTTACATGCCCCCCATAGCTCTTGCTTAGATAATTTTTTAACCTACATACTGGTAATACAGGTGAAAAACAGCATAAGAATAGAACTTTTTCTTCCAAATTTCCACTAAAGTGACCAGGAGACAAACCCAAGTTCTTAGGCTGATCCAAAATAAGGCTCAGATGACTTTGGGAGAGATCTAAGCAGTGATCTATAAAACATCTGTGATCTACCACCCGTAGAGGCTTTTAAACTCTCCATTTTCTGGGTGGGTTGTTTTGTTTTTTTTTTTAATTTTATGTACAAGCATAAATGCCTTAATCTTGTAAAGACCAAATATCTCATAAATGGCTTTGGCATAAAAAGATTTCAAATCATTTACAAACTCAGAGGTTTTGATTTAATTAAAGTGTACTTAACTATTCCAAGTGGAGATAATATATATTTTTTATTAGGATATCTGCATTATAAAAAATGGTGGTACTTTATTCTTAGCAATGAAAATTATCTTTCAGCACACAGCTCTCCAGACTCCAGTGTACACAGAAAATGAAAATTGAATGATTATAATATTGCCATAGTATGATATTTAAGAATGGATGGTAAAATCTGAAAAATTTTAACATCTTAGGAGAAAAACTTCTGCCAATATCTACTTAAATTTACCAAAATTTACACAAATTCAGGTGAACGATGTCAGAGATAAAAATAGAGCAGGAGGGAAGATGGATAGCAGGGGATCTGATCTACCACTATTGTCAGTGAACAACATTGTGACCGTGGATATTTCTCCTTATTCTCTGTTTTATCCATTTTTGCCTGATTTGATAAATCCTTGCAGTTCACTGACAGGTGGCAACATTTAGCCTTGTTCATCCATTTCTACATCAGCCACGATTTTGTGGGGTTATCCAGGATGGCAGCAGGGGATCACCCTGTTCAGCTGGGGAGGTTTAGAAGGAGCAGAGGCCTCTTGGCTGGATGTTATCTGGAAATCTGGATGTCTTCTGCAGGTTGATTCTGCTCAATCCCCTGAAAGAGAAACATGGATTTGTCACTATTCAGGTCAGCAAAACGGAAGAGAGATTCATTAAAAGATAATGCGGCAGGATGGAGCTAACAGAAAACAAGGACAAAATTGATGTTGTAAGATATTATCTTAGGAGACACAAGAGGTTTTTACAAAACACTCTTTGTTAAGGTATTTTTCCACCACTTATTTTTGTCTCTGGGCTTTTGAAATCAAGCTCCATTAAGTTTTCATGTGTCTTAGGATAAATGCTGTGTTCTGCCAGGAACTGTTACCTGGCAAATGGTGTGTAAAAAAAAAAATATATATATATATATATATTTATATTTTTATATATATATATATATATATGGATAGGGATAACTACTTACCACAGCATATCACAGTTTGTTAATTTATGAGGGGTTTTTGGTCCTCTATCCAGAGCTAGCTTATGCCATCTTTCCTACTCAAATCACCTTAAAAAAAATTACTTTGAAATCTTAAATGAAAGAGTCATGGAAAAATTACTCCTTTCCTAATCACAGATAAACTGCTTCTTTCCCAGCCCTACTGACTCCTATCTCACTGTTGTCTTTGGGTTCTTCATCTCTGTGACTGGTTTGGACCAGGACCAGATGTCTCTCTGGAAGGTGTTAAACCAGCAAGAAGCCAACCAGGTTAAAAAAAGAAAATAAATAAATAAATAAATAAATTAAAACAAAATTAAAAAGGTAATTAGACACAGAGCTTTTCTAGGCTTTCTAGCTAATGTATTATAGTAAAAGTCTGGATCTACCTTAGCATGAATAAAATATCAGGCCAGGGAAAATAGATTGAATGATTTAATTTTCCAGTTTCTCAGGTGCCCATCCTTTCATTGTTTGAAAAATTATATTATTCTCTCCTCTCATGAGGAAGTTGCACAGACAAGTTTACCTGTGCATCAGAAACCAACTCCAAGTCCTGTAACCAACACAAAAACTCATTATCCTCTGCCTAAAATTGATTCATCTCATACAGCTGGGAAAGTTCTGCAGTATGAGGAGACAAAAAATGACTTAGGTCCTGAACAAAAAAAAAGCCAGGTTATTTTCCTGTAAGGAAGGATGAATCTTCTGTGTGATCCAGTGCACTTCAAAGTGAACACCTCCTTGAATTGCTCAGGAAGGAGGAGCTGGGAACAGACCAGGGCATTCAGTTTGGTTATTCTGATGGATGTTAGCTGTGGCTGCATCTTTCCACTGCTAAGACACAAACCTGGCAGTTCCTGCCTTGGCTGTGACCTCTTCCCATTGTTTCTCTCTAATCTACAATGGTTTTGTTGCTATGAGGGGCTTTGCATGTTTCTCTCATGCCACTGGTTCTCTTTCAACAGCTTCTTCAAACACCCTGCACTCTTCCATACAAGCTGCCACACTGGCATCCTTCTTTACATGAGCATCCCTCAGCTCTGCAGCTGCTGGCATCAGAAAGGGGAAAAAAACTCAGTAAAACCCCCAAAGATAGGAAGTTCCTTTCATCCCCTTCCTGCTGCGATAAATGTGATTCTCTTCCACTCTTCTGATGCTCACAAAGGGCATCACTCACAAGATTTGCAAAAGGTTGTATGTATAGAAGGAAACAGTGCTTCAATAATGAGGCACTTTCTCTGGTAAAAATAGGCCTAAAAATTGATAGAGAAACTGTTTGTTCAAACAACACAGGGCATGTTTGTTTGGAGTAAAAATAATTAATCATTGCAACACTTTACATTGGAACATCCAGCTATGGTCTCTGCTAAACTTAAAACTGAAAAACTGTAGAGACAAATGTGGAAACGTGTGTATATTAAATGCAAATCAGAGTATGGAGGGTTGGAAAGATAAATTGTTCAGTGAAGAATTACACTTAGAAAGTCTTGATCTTCTGGGGTTTTTTGTCCCAAACTGCTGTATTCAACCTGTGCCCTATGGAGCTGTGAAGCATTAGCTAGGAATCAGCAGCAGGTAAATAAGAAAAATATGTTATTCATAGTCTAAAGCTTGCTACAAGGAGAACTTTTCCATGCTGAAAAATACACAGGGAGTGTGCAAATCTCTGTGACTGGAAAACACTGGACACACAGGCAGGAAATGGCTCCTTTTGCCATCTCAGTTGTTTTCTGAATAATTCCAGCTATTGAAAAGACACCACAAACCAACAAATAAACTAAATACAAATCTCAGCCTTCATTCAAAGCAGAGATCTGTCCCTTAGCTGCAGCAGAAAAATTGAAAATAGCAACAGAGTGGAATCCAGAAGTCAAAGGAAAAATAGTATATTTGATTTCCACCTTAAGTCCTTTCTTCCTACTAACCCAAGTTAGTTTCCATTAATTCATTTTCCATCACTAGACAAAAAGGTTTTCCATGAACATATTTTATTAATATTCCAGCCATGTACATATTTTATAATTTTTATTACCATATCATAGTCAGATTTAGTGGAGCAGCCAATTGCAGAATTTGATATGTAACACATCATAGCCTATTTTTGAGGGAAGTCTTTCCCCTTCTTTCTCCACAACAGAAATTTAATTTCCCCTCTTCCTCCTCTTCCTCCTCTTCCCCCAACTCTATTCCCTGAGCCATAAGGTCTGGAGTATCCCTTTGGTCAGTTGTGGTCACCTGTCCTGGCTGTGTGTCCTCTCATCCTCCCAGGAATCCCCAGTCCTTCCCCAGCCTGGCTGCAGGGAAAGCAGAAAGCTGTTGGCTCTGTGTGATCCTGCTCAGCAATAACAAATACATCTCTGCATCATCACCCCTGTGTTCAGCACAAACCCAAAACACAGCCCCACACCAGATTAACTCCACCCCAGCCAAAACCAACACATGCACTAAGACAGTTTGGTGGTTGATTTTATGGCCTTTATTTTTTTTTTTCCTGATCTCACAGTTTTTTCACAGAGAAGAGAAAGGAGGTCACTGTGCACTGCACACACAAACACAGCCAAATATTTTGGTTCTGCTCCCAGAACTGAATCCCCAGCAGTGCTGTGAAGCAGCTGGGAGCTGGAAGTGCAATCCTGGTACTGGTGTAGCAGGGAGCATACGAAGCAGCCCAGCTTGGGGTCTCAGAGTCCTGGAGCTGCTCTGAGTAACTCACAATCCAGGGCAGGTTTTTGCCTGCTGAGGGGCTCATTATTGCTGTCACCTTTTCTGTCCTACAAATCTTCAGCTCTGCTCCTGCTCTTGTACTTCTCTCTGCTTGTCCTTTAACTCACTCCTGTATTAATCTCCCCCTTTGACTCCCCAATATTTTTTACATTATTTCTGCTTTGTTTTCTTTTTGTCTTTAAAGCCTTCTGCAGAAAAAAAAAGGACAATTTACAGTGAAAATAGATGTTCCATAATTCTATAAGAAAGAGTGTGGCTTGACACAGGCATTTGGGGGGCCAAGGATTGTAGATTAATATCTTCTACTTAACTGCAGTTTAAGCTCTCACCGTAGTTGTATTCAGAGCTGGTACAACTGGGGAAGGGAGACCTCCCATCCAGTCAGATAAAATGACAGATGACAGAGATAATGAAATGATAATATCAAAATTCAGTTATGTCCATTTATATATTTTGACATAAACATAGACTGGTGCACATGCTGTTTCACAATCTTTATAATATATCAAATGTCTTTCACTAAAAATCAAGAAAAGTTATCTGCCCTCTGACCTTCATACTGCCACAGCCTAGGACGCTTATATTATTTGTAAACTTTGAGTTTCAAATGCAGATATCACCTAATTTCTCTTTTCTTGCCGACTTTTGAAAGTGCTTGTTGCTGCACAGATGTGGAAAGCTAACTCAGTATAAACACATTTGATAATGTAAATGTATTTCCACGTCGTCAGTGTCACAGCTCTAAATACACAGCTGTGACTACCCATGCATCCTCAGCCTACAGATGCTGATGACCATGGCTGGAGAAAGTGGAATGGGAAGAGATGAATAGGACAGGAAGGAGCCCTGTGACCTCATGCCTGATATACACAATCTATTAAGAATCTGTTGTAGAGAAAGAAGAAAAAATCATCAGCAAGCTCGAGGATGTGAACATCCAGAAACTTTGTTTTCATTCCTGTATTGCAGCTGGCACTACAGATGCAAGCCTTCTGTTTTCAAGCTTATATTTGAGATGCTATCCAGAAAGACAGTGCTTCTATACCTTGCAATACGGAAAAATATATATATGGAAAATAAAAAGTTCAAATCCAAGTCCAGCCTCTAAAAAAAAACCAGCTTCTCACTTAAAAGTGAGAAGCCTTTCAAATCCATAAAGAGGCCTTGGATGAGAGGTTTTACAATCTGAATAGAAATAAGAGATACAACAAAACCTTTTCCAGCCTCTCAAGCTGTTGCATCTCCATTGTGTATTTTCTCTGACCTTGACAGCTTGAGTCTGGTTTTGTTCAGCTCACTTTTTTTTTTTTTGGCTTCTGCACACCAGTCTGTACATGTCCCCATGTGTGTCTGGTGCATCTGATAAGCCCTCTATCTCAAATCCTTTCATTATCACCATTCTGCTGTGCTCTGTGATTAGATATTCAGAAATTGATTCCCACTTTTGTTCTGCCCATTTCACAAACATCCATTTCCAGCCTATTTAGTTTGCAGTTACGTATATTCATGATTTTTCCACAGGGAAAATGCTGGGAAGAAACCACCTCTTCTTTCATTGTCCCTGATCAAAGCCTCCTTTGAGACTTCCTTTTGTCGTGATACTTCTGAGAGATCTTGGTGGAGGTCCTGATGTATAAGAGGTCCTTCCTCCCTTGCAGAACAATAAATCACCAATATTTCCCTGTACTTCCCAATCTGTGTCATAGCAGTTTATTTCCTCCAGTCTCCTATATCTGTTTTAGATCCACATTTTAAAAGTTCTTAAAGTCCTGACTTGTGCAAAAGGTCATAAGTGTCACCACAGAAATTATCAGGATGGATAGAAAGGTGTTGCTATCTCACTCTTAGAGAGAGTTAAATCAGGAAGACAGAAAGTAACACATCAGTGGCAGAGCTGCAATTTAACTCCCATCTTCTGAATTCCTAAATGGGCTTTCTGTATGAAAACAGCCTTTCTTGCTCACTAAATATGCATTGAAACTGTGCATTACCCCTCCCTATGTCATGTGGTGTGTGATTAGTCATGCCATGGGACTTTCATTGCCATTCCTTTCTGTCAGTGCAGAGGTCTTTCTATTTAACCCCTTGCCCATGCTGCCTTTAAGCAAATGGTATTGTTCTGCCACTTTTCAGAGTCCTACATTTATCATTCCAGGAGTCAAAGGCAAAAATAAACAACTTACTCCTTTAATCAATATGGTGGCCAATTTTATTTATCCCAAAATCCCCTTCACCCTCCCTGCAGCTCTCTTCATGCTCTCAGAAATGCTGAATTTGTAGGGATGTTTTTACCCATCTAGCTCTTCACTTTCCAGTGCCCTCACCTCTTTGCTTGTAACAAAGACAGATGTGTGTTGACTTCTGTGAAGCTGCTCAAATTTAGGTGTATGGTCTTATTTTTCTGTTTATTTTATTTTATACACAACTACTGAAGTGTAAATATGAGCAATGCCAGCATCTAACGTTGGTTGTCTTGGTCTTTCTGTATTTTAGAAAATTATACATAGTAGTAAATTTTAATATTTCCAATTTGCCAATAAGCTACGTTTTCTGAAGAAGCTTGGGTTGGAATTTAATATTATTATAATTGTTATTAAGCATACTACAGACCTCAAACCATAGCAAGCATTTTTAAATAAGAAAAACTTTTCTGTCAGTGATGAACTGCACCTGCACTGTGTTATTGCAAGACCTGCTTAAGGTTTAAAACATCTGTGAATGGATGAATTTAATTGTCCTTTTAATAACAAGATACATTAGGCAGAAGGCAGTCAGACAGCAGTTCTTGATATACCTGCCTAGTCAGCTCTGTGTGCTCTGAGACCTCACCCCCTGATTTTATCTCTGGCAGTACCTATGCCCCATGGAGACTGATAGACACAGAGAGAATCATACCACTGATTAAGGGGTCTGAAAACACATTTAGATATCTACCTTCAGAGGCTGGATTTTATGGAGAACAACATGTTCTTTGCAAGCTGTGTTTCAATGCCCAGGATGTCACATCCCACTGGCACTCAGCTGGTGCAAACTGGAAGGGTCCATTAAGTTCCCAATGGGGAGTTAAGCATTACCAAAATGTGAGCTCTTAGAAATGATGCAGCTCAGGAGGGCTGTCCATGTGAGAGTGAAAAGTGCACTTTTTTTTTGGTAATAGCAGGAGTGCTGGTCATTCAGCGCTGTCAATTTTAAACTTGGATGGTGGTTTCCTGCCTAGTCTGTCTGCCCAAGTTATGACAGATTGTAAACATCCTCAGCCCCCTTGGTACCAAACTGACATGACCATTTTATAGACATTCAGATGTGTCTGTTCTCTCTGAAGGGTTTGCTGCTACCTGTGGTGATGCAGAGCATTTCTCTCTGGAGTTTGAATCAGGAAACACTAGAGCTGAGTGCATGCACAAACCCTCATAAATTAACTTTATTTCACTTGGTGTAGCTCACTAGTAACAGCTAGGTTGGCTCCCACATCAAACACTTATGCAGGGCATAAAACAGCTGTAAAGAGAAACTTTGGTGAGCACTTCAGGTACAAATATCTGCATCCATCTAATATTAATGATAAGACTCCCACAGCAGATATCTAGAAGTTTGGCACTTAAGTTGCATTAAATGCAAAATTTCTGCACTGATCTTAATGCTGCCTCAAATTAGGAAAAAAATAGATCAACTGGTGCTTTGATTAACTTTTTTTTTTTTTTAAATATTTAATCAATCCCATACCAGCTAAGGCCTCTAAATTCTACTGCAAAGTTTGTCCAATAGATGTTCTATGCAATTTTTTCATTGTTTGGATGTCTGGGATCAATAACTCCTATGAAAGGTAATTTGTTCCACTGTTCTCTTTTAAGTTCCTATTCTTACACTATATAGCAAATAATCCTAGATATTTTTTAATGTATATTATTTTCATGATTTAAAACTGAGCAGTACAACAGAAAAATCTTTCTTGTGGAGAGTCACCAGCAAAAAAAAAGCCAAAGTTATATAAGCAATTAATCATATAAATAAATAATAAAAAAATCTGTTGAAGAAACTGAGTGACAAAACTGAGTGGCAGGAATTCTTCTTTCACATAAGATGATGCTTTGCTTGTCTTCATTGTAGGTTGATGAGACCTGGCTTAAACACAGAGGGATACAGATAATTTCCATGAGTTATGAATTGAATATGAGTATTTTCTAACTAATCCATGAGACTGTTTAGGTGGCTTTAAGAAAAATGAGATTAATTTAGCAGTGGGAGTAGTCTTGAAAACCACAGATGACACACTGTTCATTTCCTCAGCCACAGTGCAGATGATGGGGCAGAGTGAACCTTCAGCAAACTTGCAGATTATGCTAAATTATGGGAAGAGGCTGAGACACCAAAATGTAGAGTTTCAGACCAACCAACTGAGTTTGTTAGTCTGCAACAGTTAATCGGGAGACAACTTGCAAAGTCCAAGGAGAAAGTGAAGATTTCATGTGAGCTGGGAAATGCTCCAAAACCTTGCACACAGCTCTGCAAAACCTGGGAACTCCCTGCTGGAGAGGACCTGAGAATTACTGTGGATGGAGTAGGAGCCAAAGATACACTCTCATCTTGAGTTAAAGCTTTTGTGGGGTTCAGGTCATTTCATGCTGCACAGGGAGAGGTTGTTCAAAGAGACTGAAATCTCCACCCTCAAACTTTTAGACGTGGCTAGATAAAATTACCATTTATATGGTTTGTGCTTGCCCACTGCCTTACTTTGATCCAAAAGTTGAAGGTTTCTAGAGGTTCTTTCCAAGCAATATATAAATGATTCTCCATCTGCATCAGGCTCTGCAGCTCTGAGCTGAAGATACAATATTTCTCAGTTGATACAAGTCCCCAGAACTGCACATTTCAGGCGTGTGCACCAACCTCAGCTCATGTTCTGGGAGCAGAACAAGGGTGCCCCCGTTGAAGCAGGAGTGTTAGTTCAGGAACAACATTATGCTGACATGACTGCTGCATTTCTACACAAAGAGCTATTTTTTGCAGTTAAATTGAGTGTCTCTGTAGAGCACTGTTGGTAGAAGGCTTTAAAACAAATAACAGACATTTCAGTCCACACTAAAAGCAGCAATTCCAGTACATAAGTCTGTAAAATACTACACTAGGTTTTGTAAAAGAAACTAGAATTTTGAGGCAGGAGCAAATTTTGTACAACTTTAAACTCATTTTGGACACCAGTGGTATAAATTTCATTGCAGAGATATTGAACTGTTTTATTATTGAATATAAGAAAGATTTTGAACTGGTATTTCAGTTTATATCAGTATTAGAGCTTTATATCAGCATTTCTCTTTGAGATCCTGATTATTGTTTTCAAAACAAAATTAATCACAGACTCACTAGGACTGGAAAAGACCTCTTGAGATCCACTTTGTCAGCCAGACCAGACCATTGAGTTCCACATCCAGTTTTTCCCTGGACACTCTCAGGGACAGGGACTCCACTACCTCCCTGGGCTATCCATTACAATGCCTGACCACCCCTCTCATGAAGAAATTCTTCCCGATGTTCATGAAACGCTGGTACAGGGTGCCCAGAGAAGCTGTGGCTGCCCCATCCCTGGAAGTGATCAAGGTCAGGGTTCTGAACAACCTGGTCTAGTGGAAAGGTGTCCCTGCCCATAGCAGGGGGTTGAAACAAGATGGTCTTTAAGGTCCCTTCCAACACAAACCATTCTCTGATTCCGTGACTGTGTGATTTCCAGCCACCTTTTTAGAATTTATTTCAAGTAGATATGTCAAGATTTATTATGGTTCATATGTTAATTTGTGAAGGGAAATGTATTCCTCCCAGTCATTTAGCCGTTGTCATATTTCCTATTTGATGCTCCAGAGACACAGGCTTTGGGTTGGATGCACATTAAACACTGTGGAGCACAGTTTCCAAGTTCTGAACTTGCCAAAGCAAGAGATGCAACTTCTGTTGCTGCCCCCAAGGGCTATTACAACATCCAGCAAGATGCCATGGATAAATAATGGGTTTTGCACCACATATGTTAAATTCTACATTATCCTCAGAGGAACTTACTGAATACAAAGTTTATAAAGTAGTTAGAGGCATAGCCTATCTAAATCTTTCTTTAAGACACAAAATCTTCCTGACTGACTGAGTATGAAAACTACTTGCAGGAAACTCAGCTGTTTAGTTATAATCCTCTGGATGAATTGTCAGTTTTCAGTATAACAAAGTTTTTAAGCATGTGAATGCTTCCTTAGCTTCAAAGTAATTACTCTCAATTTTCAAGTTATGCACAAAAGCTTAAAAGCTTAAATTCTTTTGTCAGTCACAGTTCATCACATAAAGAGTAACCATTGTACTGTGCTTTACCTTTGGGACAGTTCTCACAGAAAGTAGAACAAGGTATCATTTCTTTCTCCATCACTGCTTGAGCAGATAGTGGAAAAGTTAAGTATATGGTTAACTGCTGTAGCGTAATATAAAGACTTGAGAATACTTCAGTTTAGGTCAAAACTCAAACACAACTTTGTTTTCTGTAAGCCATCTGTATTTCTGTAATTGGCTCCTCTCAACCCCTCAGAATGTGTTTTCACACTCCTCTAAGACTTACATTTCAGCCAGTGGCCATGCTGACACCATTCTGCTGCAATAAGCCACGAGCATGTCCCAGAGGACAGATCCTCTGAGCTCCTTGCAGAGATCCTCATGGCACCACACAGCAGTCTGGATACAGTTCCAGGAGTGCACTGAGGTCACTTACACACCTCTCAGAAAATGTGTCTGAGTGCTGCTGGCTGTGCCCTTACACACTCCAGCTTCCTCCTACAGGATGCATCTCTCTGAAATACCTCACATGAGGCTCGACCCTTTTCATTTACTCAGCTGCTCTCCCCACACACATTTCCCAGCTCTCTTAAAGTACCATGGAATCTCATGGCAAACTTCTACAAGGGTAAGACTGATCACAGATGTGTTTACAGTCAGCATGGAGCTCTGCATCAGCCCCCAGAGAGAGCTGTCTGGAAAATTCAGTACAGCAACAAACTCCAGAAGCTTTGCTCCTTCCTTGACAGATGTTTATTGAGTTTATAATCAAATGCTCCCCAGGGAGGAGCTCCATGAGCCAACAGCCTGGCTGAATAGAGGTTTTGTTTGTCAAAGAGCTCTGATTTGGTTGGCAAGAAGAAAAGTCAAAGACAAAATAGGCACTAGTCAATGCTGGCCAATAATCAGGATCACAAGTCTCCTGAAGTTAGTGTAAGAAGTGAGAAGATGAAACTAAGTTTGCCCCATGTGGCATAGCAGGACTCAGATGGAAATTTTCAGATATCCTAAAAATTTTGTCCAGCAGTTCCTGCTGTACTTACACCAGCTGACCAATAGGCATGGCTTGATTGCACATAAGTGTTAATTAACATCTAAAAAGTCTCACCATCCCAGAGATCTCTGAAGGAATTCCTGCTGCAAAATAGGCTGTTATACATAGATAAAAAAATTGTAAATAATCCATAACAAGCATCCCTGCAGATGCAGGAGGTCTTTAGAACATCACAAACCACTTCCATATGTGCTATATACTGGAAGACTACAACTTTCCACTTTTGAATCTAAGAGCATGAAAAGACTTTTCCAAGTAAAAAGCTCACCTTGAGATTTCAGAAAACATTATATTCACACAAGTATGTACACAAATATATACACAAGTGTGTATATATTTGCTTTGGCACACCAGACACCACAATCCTAAATTTGGCCAAGCTTGTAGGATTCTTTTTATTCGTGTCAATGGATTTCTAATCTCATATGGCTTTAGTCTGGTAGGACTTAAAACTGTTACTTTTGATGGTTGGCCTTTAAAATCAATTTTTATATTGTAGCCCACATGAGACCAGCGCTGTCCATGGTGCATAAAGTGCCAACAAAGAGGTGAATCAATCTAAATGAAGCCCCTTGGGACTAATGCTAATCAACATCAATGAGTAAGAAGTAAAGATTCCATACAAATACATGCAAGGGGTTTGTGTGCAACTACCAATCAGAAAGGACCTGGAACTGGTAGAATTCATAACATTTATTAGAATGACTGCCACGCACATTCACAAAAAAGAATACATTTGTAAGACATACTGGGGAAAGATGCCTCTGACTGGATGGTGGAAGATCTTGCTTATTGAATTGAAAATTAAAGATAAAATATCTGATATTAAGTGTTTAAGGCATGTATCTTGCCTTGACTATGACCTGCAGTTATTGCTGGAAACATTAGTAAAACACTGGACAAATGTTGAAACTAATTATATATTTCCTTAAGAGGAGGAAAGGATGCTGAAGGAATTCTTTTGGGGCGAAGAACCAGCTGGGGGAGGTCAAAGTTGGTAAAGAGCATGATTTAAAAAAGATTTTTAAAAATCTTACACAGAGGGCAGATGAAGCAAGAATGGTTTACAACAATCACACGAATTGGACTCCCTGAAATGATGGAAGTTCATCTTTTGTTGGAGAAATGTGGAGAAATTAATAAGGGAAAGCATGTACTGCACCAGAAAAATAATAGTAATTCTGAAGTGAGACAAAAGTACTATGTGAGATTTGCCAAAGCGACTGCTTGTCCCTTCTACAATTTTTCTTCATTTCATAAGAGAAAGGGCTATTTAATGATTCAAAAAGGGGAAAGAGGCGATTGCAGAACTGTTTTATACATATGACCTGAAGTTGTAGGGCCAGAATAAGGTAGACGTTGATTCTTTGAATTACTGTCTGAATATTTTTGAATATTTTCAAACAAGAACATGTCAGGAGGCTGGGGAGGAAGGTAACAGTCTATGAGATAATGCAGACAGTTGGACTTCCTGTGTTTATTGTAAGGCTGGAGGCAAAGGACTGAGTACAAACAATAAGGCTATAAACATAAGGGTATAATTATAATTGCTATAAATATAATAACAACAACAACAAAAAAAGAAAAAACCTCAGCTGACTAGATCTTGGATCCAATTACAAAATGAGCAGTACGTTCCTTCTGAGAGTCATTTTTTAGATTGATGTAAGCAAAACGTACCTGAGCAGAAGAGATTAGGTAAAAAATTATTTGGAAAAATGTGTCTTTGGGAAAGAAGTTGTTGATTGTGTTTAAAATGTTCTTATGCAAGAAAAAATGAAAAACTAAGTGAATTAGTAAAGAACAGTAGAAAATGGAAAATGTTAACTTTATATTGCTAAACTTGAGATATTTATATCTTTATTTAATCTTGTTGTAGTCACTCCATTTACACCCAGCTGAAGAAGTGGACTTTTCTAGGACACAATTCCTTTCATCCTAATGAAGACATCTAAATTAGTCCAGATGAATTGCACTCCAGTAGTGATTATGTCATCCCCATGAGTACAAAGAAAACTTAAATGCCTGCCTCATATGTAGATATCTACATTTGTAGACATTTCCAGTCATGTGATATGAATCTCACTCCAAGACTTTATTTAGAGTGGCACAGGAGGGTACCAGTCACCAGTAAAGCAAATGCATTGGGTAAGAAAGGATTCCTAAAGCTACATAGCCAGACCCAGATTCCCTCATTGCTACAAAATTGTCAGATAACAATATCAAACACCACCAGGTCAGAGGAGTTTCTGCCTAAGATATGAACTTCAAGAAGAAAAGAAATATTGAGTGTCAAAAATTTTCATGTAAAAAAAAAGGGGGGGATTTTTCAGCCCTTCTTTCAACTTCTTTCAAAGTGTGTGTTAGATTATGTATACAGTAAATATAAAAAGTAAAAGAGAAAAGTGCACTCCATCAAAAACTTTCACATTGGTGGAAATGTTCATTTGACTATTTATGTTGAGACTAGCAAAATGTATCAGTGCCTTCAATGGGACCTGAGGAAATTTTGCCACCTTGGCAAAATTATTTAAGATGAGATTGTATCTATGTTGTATTTTTTTTTCCTCAGCATCCTTCCCATAGGGAGGGAAGAGATAAATGTAGCATCAGTAGGAAAGTCACAACTTCCTAACCAATATTTTGGTTTCCATGTATGTGTAATCTTTCTGTCTCACTCCCCCTCTCTCTTCTCCCAAGACATAAAAGTAACCCTTTAGGAGAGAGAAACAGCCACCATATCACAAGGAAATCTGGGAAAAGGATGTGTAACTGTCAGATTCGTACAGTCACACTTTGTTTGTACCATCACATTGGGAAAAACAGAGATGTACTTAAAATCTTTATAATGGGAAAGTTTTGTTGTGTTTGGATTCTATTAGACATTTGATGTAAACCAGATTTGCAGCAGAAAACGAATACAGCAGGACTTCACACCTTGAAAATTGAAGTGTAGGAAACAAATTAATGGATGCCTGTGGAGTGGTTTTCCTCTGGCAATGAGAACAATTCAGTGCTGCAGAAAATTAGGCCAGGTTATTTCTGTGAATTGAACTTTATTGCAAACATCTTCTCTTGTTTTGTTAGTAAAGAGTTTAAAACTGGTTGTGATACCCTACAACTATGGTGTGTTTATTATTCATAAGAATTTGCCAAACAGATACACTTTTAAGTAATTTCCAAGTTTTGAATCACTTGCTCGCTGTTTCTTAGAAGCTGTACTGCAAAAACAGTCTGCCACATACTTAATCTGGGATTAATGGAATTTATTGTACACTGGATTTGGGGTCAAGCCATATTCACAAGTCTGTGTGCATTTTATTATGTTGGTTGCTCCCACATTTTTCTGAGACTTGATTAGGTGATGAATATTTAAAAAAAAAAAAAAAAGGAAAGAGAAGGAGAAATGTATAATAAATAATACAACTTGCTTTTTAAAATTAAAAAAAACACCTGTGTTGGATTTAAAAACTTCTCAGGATTCAAGAAACTTTTTGCCAGTGGAAAGCACACGTTCAGATACAGACAAATAACTAACAACACTTTATGAATCAGGCAAATTGGATGTTGTCCTCTTTCCTGCAATGAATTCAGCAACCATGGGAAACTAGAATCACACTTGGCTTTGATCTGGGAAAGTAACACAGGTAAAGTTAAAAAATTTCTGCTTCAAAACTAAAATGTGCACAAGGAAAGAGATACAAGACACAAGCAGAGAAAAAGGAGTGAGGACATGTTCTATGATTTTATTTTGATTTACTACCTTTATTTTAAAGATAAAGTAGATTTTATCAAGGAGCAATGAATTACATGGTCAACCAGGAACGAGTGTGGAAACCACGGAATCCAGCCTGTTGATAGCAGACCACCATGTGTTCCTTGAAAACCAGGATCTTGACAGATATAGCTCTCCCTGGCTCAAAAACTTACTTTTTCCTCTGTGAATATATTTACAAAGCTTTGGTTTGCTGGTGCAGGTTTCATTTCTCCTTTCTTTCAGTAGATGAGGACTGCCCAAGTCGCAGTGGAGGTGAGGGTGTGTCACACACAGCCATACCAGGTGTTGGGAAATGCAAATGTAACTGCAGAAACAATATCTGCACTGTCTTTGGAATGATTCCACTGCTCCTGGAGCCACAGTCTGCTCTTCATTTGTCCAGCCTGCACATTTTTAGGTGTTCAGCTTCTCACCTGTCTGCTGCCCACAGCTCCTTTCCTTGGGACAGTGGCCAATGTGGTGGACAGGGAAAACCACTGCACATGACTCTAAGCAGGGTTTAAAAAATTACACAAAGTTCTTGCTTTCATTGTTTTCATACTGCTGATTCACCAGACTGAAACAATTGTATTTTTCTCATTATTCCAATCCTGTATTAACTACTAAATAATTGCTGGTCAATTCCAAACTATTTTACCACAATTCCCCAAAGAATTATGACTGCATGGATTCATTCATTCCTTGAGTTCTCCAAAGGCAACACAAGTTCCAAGCAGCTCAGTAGATCACAACAAAGGCTTTTGTGGTATAGGATGGTTGAACAATAAAAACTTTGCTTATGAAACTGTCATTATTTCTTTCTCAAAACATGATTCAGTGATTCAAAATGCATGGATGGATGGGCCATCTGATTATATTGTCTTCATCAAATCCACCCTGAAGCAAGAAAAGAAAAGCAAATGGATCATATAAAATGAAACAGTAAAGTCACATAAACGTAAGCAACATTTCTTTCCCTTTTAAGCCATTAATGTTGAATACCATAATGTATCAGTTCATATTTTTGCTTGCTTTACATCCAGAATCAAATCCCCTCACTTGCTTTGAATGAGATAAAGTTGCTTTGCTTTTCAGGATGCTCATGGATTATCAAATGATCTATAGAAGATAAAGTAGGTTAGAATAAAAATATATATATTGAGTTATAAATACAGTATTTTGATCTAAATACTGTGAATCTTTTTATAAGCAAAAATTTTAGAAGTTTTATATTTGTACAAAAAGGATTTCAGAGCATGATAGTATATATAAATTTTATATTTTCTTGAAGTAGTAAAATAAATGTAGTATATGTCTATGGATGGAAACTCTAGACATTAATGTTAACACACTTTGAAAAAGTGATTTCAGAAAAAGGGGGGGAAAAGTAGTATACTGTGATTTTCATATCAAGTTTAATTTTGCATATGACATGTTTGTGCCTGTGGATGCATATTAATATGGCACTATGCAGTGCAAGAGCTTTGGTGAGCATTCTAGCTTGAATGATGATATCCCTGTTTTTAAGTCTATTGAAAATCAGCCTCTAAATTTTGTTTACAAGTTGTCATTTACCACGTAAATAAATATCTCATTTCAGATTTTTCAGGAGATGTCACTGTTGTAACTGTAAGCCAAAGCTGACCTTCAGATATTAATTTTTAAAGGTTTTGCTTTTTATTCTTCCTCACCTTTTGTTAGCACAAAACCCACGCTCTGTAACTGATTTTACTGTAAGGGGGAAGCCATTCATGGCTGAAGTGTGAAGAATTGGACAAAATCTAGACAAGATCATATTCAGCTTCACCAGGCAACCTCTTGGATACTTTATATTCCTTTCAGCAAAGGGGATGCTTTTAGATAGTTTTAGCATCTAAATCATAAGGTTTGTAAAAAAGAATCTTCCACAGCACACCTCCCACTATCCCTGGTTGCTCCAAGCCCTGTCCAGCCTGGCCTCAGACACTTCCAGAGATCCAGGGGCAGCCACAGCTTCTCTGGTCACCCTGTGCCAGGGCCTCTCCACCCTCACAGAGAACAATTTTTTCCCAAGATCTAATCTAAACATGTCCTCTTGTTTACAGCCATTCACCCTTTGTGCTGTCACTCCAGGACCTTGTCCCAGGTCCCTCTCCAGCTCTCCTGCAGCCCCTTCAGGCACTAGAAGGGGCTCTATGTTCTCCTTGGAGTCTTCTCCTTTCCAGGCTGAACACTGCTGCAGCAGCCCTCTTGTTAGAGAGTAGAAATGAGCAGAGACACAGACTCCTTGTTTAGCACAGCATGATAAGAGTCCTGGTTTATTCCTCTGTACAGCTCAGCCATCCTGACTCCAACCATTCCCTGACTCTGCCTGCAGCAGCTCCTGCTGGAGGTTTCCCTTGCAGCCTCTGGCTGCTGGTTATTTCCTGCTGAACTCTGACTGCAGGGATCAGTGTGCAGGCTCTGACTGCAGCTTTTACCCAGCCAGACTGTGACTGCAGGTTCCAACAACAGGCTCCAGCTGCAGGCCCAGACTGACCTCACAGCAGGGATTCTCTCTCACCAGGATCCTTTTTTTCATCCCTCTCCTCATTCATGACTCTCCCCTCACCAGCTCATCCACTCCCTTTTGTCACACTTGTCTTTATTGGATACAGCTGTGACTCATCAGGAGGGAGGCTGAATTGGGTAATTAACAGAGCTGTTACTTCTCAGGGGCAAGGTCAGCTGTATTCCCTTTTCCTACAGAACACCAGCAGCTGTCTCAGCCTGTCAGCCCCCATGTACCATGGAAATGTGTGTTTGAGTCCTGGAAGAAAACAGACAATTTGATGATGCACCAGAATAAAAGCACACTCAGACAGGAGGACAGAGGATTATTACTGGTTATGTTTCTTCCATTTTCATGGCCCATGTGAAAGGATATGATGAACAATGAGCATTTTTAAATATGTCTCCTCACCTTAGGGAAATTATTTGCTCATTTTGGGTCTAAATTCATGTACAGAAACAATTATCAGCTTTTACTGCATTTCCATTGTGTCTGTAGTGCAGAACTGGTCTTTGCTATGTGTTATCTCTTTGTGTGATTTCCTAAACAATTCTCTGTTAACTATGAACCTAGAGAGAAGGAAAAGCCACCAAAATAATGCAAATAAATAGGCTGGGGTGATTTTTATTCATGACTGCCAGTGGTAGATACATTTTGCACATATGCTTTAAACTTGTTCAGAGATTCCAGTTTCAGTGCTCGGATGTTGTATCAGTGTTCTCAGACGTTGCTGCATTGCAGAAATAAGTCACACTGAGCTGAATGTCTGTGAGGGAGAGTATTGCATGAAATAATTCCAAAGGAGAATGTTAAACTTTGCATTTTCAGATGCAAGCAAAGTGATGGTTTGATGAAATGGTATCAGTAGTACAGCAACCTCCAAGGGCCCCTTCAGCAGCCACAAAAGGGGCTTTAAAAAGACTGCAGTAATTGCCTGCAAAGAACTGTGTGATCATTAACTGTTAACCTGAAACTTCAATAATGTTTTATTTTACCCATGAGTGCTTTTTTCTCTTTCAGAGTGAGCTCTGCTATACTCTAAATCTTCCCAAAAAAATCCCCTCAGCCTTGCTGGTGCTGTGGTATGAAACTTCACCTGCTCTCTGACCAAAAATGGCCTGGCCAGTTGCTGGCACCAGCAGAAAATAGTAGCATAAAATCATCACTTATGCAATGTAATTGGAAGGGTTGCCAAGAATAATACGGGGATTTTTTTTGCTAAACCAGGAGGAGAAAACAAACAAACAAACAAACAAAACAGAGATGATTTTTAAACCAAGTCTACCAAAAAAAAAAAAAAAAGGAAAAAAAAAAAAAAAAATCCTTTTTTAACATTTATATATTCTTTATCCCCAACCCCCC
>VYXD01003995.1:284150-334558 GCA_013397195.1 Hylia prasina
AAACAAACAAACAAACAAACAAAACAGAGATGATTTTTAAACCAAGTCTACCAAAAAAAAAAAAAAAAGGAAAAAAAAAAAATCGCTTTTTGAACTGTATTATACTGTTATCCCCAACACCCTCAGATTTTGCATGGATTTATCAAAATGTATAAGCAATGTGAAATTATAAGTTTGTGTCCCGGAAACTTTATTGACAAGTTAGGAGGTGTATAGGCAGCACAAATACAGTCAAATGCACACAGGGAAGCTGGAGTTCCTATAGGAGCTCTGTTTCTCCCATCAGCATTGACAGGTGTGGCAATTCTCTCCATTTTTACTGCAGGTCTAATTAGCTGAAATGGGTAACATATTTAGGTAATAGCACTGCTATTAGCTCAGGAGCTGCCACATTTACAGGAGGAAATGGGATTATCTCCTGGTAAATACACTGTCTGTATCAGGGATAACTATGCCCTCGTAGAATGCAATATAATGATTTGGTTTTTAACCTAAGCATGACAAGCATGGGCTTTGCTGTGTCATTTGCAAAGGTTACAGCAGAAATACATATTCCAACACAAAAATGTCTACCAGCATTGCTGGACACATGTTCAATAACATGCCACGTTAATGGAAATGGGTAAATAAAGTCATCTTCAGTTGTCTTATTCACTAAAAAGGGAGGAGGAAGGGTGTTTAACCAAAAAGTTTGTGGGAAAGTGTAGATGAATTATTTGAACTTAGGTTTCATAAAAAGATGAACTACTGACCCAAATTTGGGGTTTAATTGATACTCAGAATGGGTATCCTGTGGAGTTGTTGTTTTTGTTGGTTTTTTTCCAAAGAGCTTAAACCTAGGTAGCAATTTAATTCATCTTTTTTCTGTGCGACAGAATATCTTTGTCCTCATCATTTCCTAGAACAAGTAATCAAGATCCAGTGGTTTTCGATGACTAAAAAATGACTAAAGCATAATTGCACAAACAATTGAAATGGAAGGTAAGCTAAGGTTCAAAGTATTCTCTTATTGTTTTGGGTTCTGAGTTAATGGGTTCTCACAGATGGATTAGAGAGGCGGAAAAAAAGGAAAAAATGTAGGAAATAAAAATAGAATAATAACAATTAATAGATTACTACTATAAATACTATTAATTAATTAATAATATTAATACTATTATTAAGTTTAAACATGGACTAAGTGAGAATGGAGCAGAGACGTTTTTGGTTGCTACAATTAGCAGAATTATGGAGATGCACCTGTTTACCTCATGCCACTCTTTGGGAGTAGCCTGGAAGTAGATGTTCTACTACAGGACAGTATAGAACAGAACAGGAGTTAAAGAACAGGGCTCAACATAAACCTTTTACTTGCTTTTCTTACATTTTTTTCCCATTGAAAATAAAGTGATTCACACAAGCTGGAAGTATTTTATAATCTGAATTCACATCTCTGTCTGCTGTGAAAACCCTGTGGTTCTAAGGTCAGAAAGAACTCCTTGGACTGCTGCTCTCCTACCATGTTCATATCAGTCACTGAGCATTTCTCAGAACAAACAGAAATAATCTCATGAATATGTATTTTATAATTTATAATGTACATTTTAAAATGGAAATAGGGCCTAAGCTCCATGATCTTGCTATTAGAACTGGCTGAAGACGGTGGGTGTATTTTGTGTATATATATGTGTGTGTTTAAATAGAATTTAGATTAAATTTTCCAATATCAACAGAAAAAATATGTCTTCTAATTAAATTTACAAAACTCAACAAACCAATTTGCAGCTTTCTGCTCCCTGTTTGCAACAATACAATTGAAAAATCATTACAATTAATACACATAAAGAATCTACAGGTCATGCTAGGTGATAGGTTATAGAAAATCAAAAGCAATAGAATTAAGATTTAAAAAAACTCTTATTATTTCTTTTTAAGCTATTCAACTAGTTAGTGATGAAGCCTGTGGAGAAACAGAAAAATAATTTTATGATTGAGTTACCCCAAAGCAGGCTGAATAAAGCTTCTTAAACAATTCTATAGAGAACAATTCCACAATAATGGCAGTGAACTTAGATGATCTCAGATTATCTTCTCCAAAGCTGATTCTTATGGGGCTACTTTTTTGGCTGACATACCCATTAATGGCTTATAAAGGAGCAATAAAGACAGTGAATACAAAAGGCTGTTAATCAAAGAAGTTTCCCCTAATTGGTCAAGGGACCTTTTTACACTAAGACATCCATTAGAGTCACTATCACCTTGATCACAGTGTTATGTTACGTATTTCCCTTAATGTAAATAATTTATGTTATGTGTTTGTGCATTAGAGAGAAAGTTTGAAAAAAAATGTAAAAGATGTTTAATTTGTCATATGCTTTAATACAATGAGGTTTTTTTAATGGTCAGTGTGGTTTTGGTCCAGTAGGTTTTATTGTGTGATCAGCAAAATGACTTTGCAGTTAGACCCAAAGCACAGCACTCACATACAGACAAGGCACAAGTGTGCAACTGGGATTCCACTTAGAACTTCAAGAGCCCCCACAATATTAACAGCCACCCCAAGCAAAGTGATCTGGGTTTTATCCCTGCTGCTGCAGTGAGAGAGGAGACATCTCAGGTGTGAGAAGTAACTGCAGCTGTAAAGTCCCAAATGGCTGCAGAGGTGGTACAACAGTTTCATGGCATGCTGGAAATTAAAGAGTTAGAATAAATCACGGTGTGACCAGCAAAAGAGAACCCCTAAAACCCACAAAGGGCTGCTCTCAGGAGCCAGTGGTCACCAAGATATTGCCCTGCAGCCAACAGAGTATTGCCACTGGAGCTTTGCTGCTGCATTGTGGTCTCTGCCCTGTTGAACACTGGTGCTGCTGTGGCTTCTCCAAACTTTTCTGTGTTGTCCTTGGAAAGCACTCTCTTGTCCTCATCAATAAATCAAACCACAACCAGAGCTAATGAAGGCAGAGTCTTTGTTCAGGGAAATACAAGTGCCACTTTTGGTGTTCACTCAGTCTAAGTATGGTTGGTTACACGTTGCAGATGTTGGCTGGGGTAGGGACTGCCAGGAGGCCAAGCCATCATCATCTCTCCCCAGTGGGATGTTCCCCAGCTCGTCTTGAGGCTGATAAATGTTTCCCAAATTACTTGACTTCCTGTGAAGTAAGTGAGCTGCAAAATCAGAATAAAGACAAGGGATAAATGTGATCTCTGGTGTATCAAAGGGTTATAAAAATTGCAGACCAAGCTTTTCCACTGTGCTTAGAGCTTGCTTCATTTAGATTAACACTTCATGGGCTTCAGGTCTCATCTGTTTGCTAAAGGATTTGCAGGGTTCCTTCCCACTGCCATTCCTTTTATTCATACTAATTGCTTTTATTCCAGGTACCAGGGTCTGCTCTAATAACTGGGAAGCCCAGACACCCAGCTGAGCACTCATAAATTGAACTGAAGAATAAAAGTCAAAGCAGTAATATTTTCTCACTATATTAAAGCTGACTAATAACAAACAGCCACATTCATAACAGAATCATCATAGAATGGCTTGAGTTGGAAGGTCCCTGAAAGACCATCCAGTTCCAACCTCTCTGCCATGATCAGGGAAACCTTCCACTATCCCAGGTTGCTCCAAGCCCTGCCCAGCCTGGCCTGGAGCACTTGCAGGGATGGGGCAGCCACAGCTTCTCTGGGCAACCTGTGCCAGACCCAGACCCTCACCACCTCACAGCAAGGATGTTCTTCAATCCTTACTCATATTCAGGTGTAGATGACATAACAACTTGAGTCCTTACATGGTACAAACAGGAGAAATTGGTCCTGCTGTCATTTTCTTGCCTTGTGTCTATCCAGAGCCTGTGTCTCCATCATGATGTCAGATCTGTCATTCTACAGAGGAGAAAACTGCCATCTGTGTGACCCTGCAGGAAACCTCTACTGAAGAGCACACAGATCACTCAGGCCTGTGCAAACCATTGTCTGCAAACTCTTTTAGAGTTGTAAAATAATAAAAAAAACCTTGTGAAGAGGTAATCATATAAAACAAATGCTTATCAGGAAGAGTGAAAACCATATTTAGATTCTATTGTTTGTTACTTATACATATTTACACAAAGTTGTCAGAAAAGTGGTGTTTTTCTGTTCTTTGTTCCTGCATATTTCATTTTGATGTTCTCACAAAAGAAACTTCACCACTGAAAGGATCTCAAAAACTTAAGAAAGAGTAGGCAGTCATTTCTATCTGTATTTGTGCCACATAAGACAAAATAATTTTATGAGATAGTGAACAATAAATTCTCCTTTGCTCTTCTGATATGGGAGCCACATTTTCTGGGTACAAAGTGTATTTAGTTATAGAAAAATGTTAAAAATGACACCAGGTATAATTCACTCAAGAAGCTGAAAACAGCAAGGCATCATGAGTCATCTTATTCAAAGTGGCAAAAGAGAAGAGTTGTGTTCTTTGACAAAACAAAATTGGACCTAAACCATGAAGTGTGTATTGCCCATTATTTGAAATTGCCAGTGAGAGCCCTGTGATTCCAAAGCAGATTGGACATTGTCCACAGTTGTCTTCCGTTGTCTATGGGAGATGATAAGAAGCAGACAGTAGCTCATTTTAGCCATCCTGCCAAAATCAATAGTATTTTAGAGAGTTTCAATGAGAAACAACTTGTTGTGCCAGCAACTGAAGCAGTGTGTGTCAAAGAAATTAAACTCTTCTCTTTACAGGCTTTGGTGTAATTTAAGGGAATGTGAAGGAGGTACTCTGTGAGCTTTGCAGCCCTAATAGGGATGGAAGTTACCTCTCTGCAGCCTCCTGTTCTGCAGAACTGCCCTCAAGGTCAGCAAAACTTTTTCTGAGTAAAGACTGAAGGGCTGGACTAAGTAGTGTGTCTAAACCTGAGTGGTCTGAGTGTCTTAGTTTGGAACACTGATCACAGACACTCAGTGTGAGCTCAAGCAGTCCCTTTGTTTTGAGGGCAAGAGAAGTCTTCACCCCACCCCAGCCCTTCTCAGCCGTGTGTGCTTCAAGGATGTTTAAAAATTGACCTCTGTGGGCCCTCAAAACTTAACCACTTCCAGCATGCATCACACTTGTGATTACTTATGTACCTGTACACCTTGTCTCACACCTTCCTCTAGGCAGCAGCGCTCCTCTCCACCAGCTGGAATGCAGGGGGGAAGCTGGGGCAGGATCCAGCACTATCACAAACAAATGTTTCTCAATTCCCTACTGGAAAAAAAAAATAAAAAATCAAAGTACATGACAATACGAACTGCCTTACCTCCCTCTCTAAGGCCATTACACTTTTGAAACAGCTTCACATTCCTTGTAAATGGTTCTAGTGCCTAAAGGAGCTGCAAGAGAGCTGGAGAGGGACTTGGGGCAAGGGACTGGAGTGACAAAAAGGGGGGGAATGGCTTCCAGCTGACAGAGGGCAGGGTTAGATCAGATATTAGGAAGAAATTCTTCCCTGTGAGGGTGGTCAGGCCCTGGCACAGGGTGCCCAGAGGAGCTGTAGCTGCCACATCCCTGGAAGTGCCCAAGGCCAAGTTGGATTGGGCTCTGATAAACCTGCCATCGTGGAAGATGTCCCTGTCCAAACCTTTCTGTGATTCTATGAAATCATCTGCAATTATTGAAGGGCTCTGTGATTAGCTTAGTTGCCAAGACCAATATTTATCTTTCAGGACTAAGATTGAGCTGTTTTGCTTCAACCTGCTAAAAAAGAGTCAAATTATGGAACCCCTATCAAATAACAAAAATGGAACATTAAAGAAAAACATAGGTTCTTATTTTTGCCCTGGCAGAAAATGATCCATAGCAAAGCACAATCCTTAGGTTTGGTGATTTTTAGCTATAAACCTCCCTCAAAGATTTTACAAGGTCTCCCAGTCCAGTACCTGCAATAACCATGGCTCTAAAACATGGGACTGTACCTCCCATTATCCCCCCCACCTATTCTTCTGAGAAAAACAGGATGAAGAATTTATATTCAACTTTTCCCATAATCAGAGGTTTTGTCACAGAAGGGATCCACTGTATGCGGTCTGATAATATTTCAAAAATCAGATATTTCCTTTGTTTCAGTGTTCTTGCTTTCTTTGACTGATGTATCCTGAGTCTCCTATTGCCCACTGTGACTCTAAGTAAAACAATAAAACATAAATATAAAAATACAGAGTTGACTAACACTTCAGGTCTGAGATTGGAAAGAAGACCATCATGGCATGACTCAGCACCTGAACATTTCTTTTTCCTTGTAATTCTTTAGATGAAAACACTTCTGGTGAAGAATATATTCCTAGGTTCAAGTGTAATTTAATTTGTCATGGTAAGTGGGATTTGTTCTAAATTCTCTCAATAATTTACCTGGAAAGATTTATCTCTGAGTGTAAAGAAGTAAACATGTTCAAAACCCACTTAGCCTGTGAGTAGTTTTATTTTCTGAGACATTCATAAATGACAACAAACGTGTTTAAAAACATTTCACCATGATAATAATAACAATAAAACCTAATGTTGTGAGACTTCTGAAAATGTCATTTTCCTAGAGAATAACAATGCCACACCTGGTTTGTCCAGTTATTTTGAGGAGAAGGCATTTTTAGCAGCCTGAATAATCTGATCTAAAGACTTATTTTCTAAAATAATTTTCAAGTACAATTTCTGGATATTAAATGTTACAATGTAAAAAGAATCTAATGAAATTATATTTTTTGTCATATGGGATTTTATTATACATGTTTTGAATTTACATCTGCACCGTGCAGGAGGTGATAAATCAGTGTGTCCCAGTAACAGCAGCTACTCAGTCACATGCATTGTGGTTTCATGACTTCAGAATACTAATTTTGACCACTAGTTTTAAAGTGTCAGATCTCAGGTGATTACTTTCCCAATGTTTATTTTCAGAGCCCTTTTTTTAGACAGCACTGAATATAAATACAGGTATGGCAGCAGCTCAGCACAAAATGTGCTAGAAAACCATTTATCTTTGCTTGTTGAAATAGTTTTTGTAGATATTGATTCACATTCATTATTTTCCATACAGATTCCTTTTAATGCAGCTACTTCAACAGTAGACAATAAAGTGTGTCCTTAATGGAATCATTTGCATTTTTTTTTTGAGCAGTAGTCTATTTAAAATGGAGTTTGTCAGGCTTAGATCTCATTGCCTATTTGTTCTTTCATGGTAAAATAAAGGAATAATAGGTAAGTAGGTGAATGCATAAAATTTGTGAAGCTCCACTTAATTGCTCCACAAAAGAAAGCCAAGACTCTTGCTGTCATTCTGCCCTCACTGTACCTTGTTAAAAGACCAGCTGAAAAAAATGCTGAATGCACACTGGACATTTAAAACAGCTGCCAGACAAATCCTGATGTGAATGCAGCAGCTGCATGGATTTGTGTGTGATTTACAGTGCTGGTACTGCAGTGGATTTTAAAATGGAAGTTTTACTGTTCAAAGCTCTCAGCCAAGTCCCAGCAGATCTTAAACTTCTGTTGAGACCTTCCACAGACTGCTCTGGTGGACAAGAAGCAACTTAATGTTAACTTCATATCATTGCTTCTCAGCCTTAAATCCACCTTAGGGATGCCATTTTTCTTAAAAGGTGAGAATGGAATTGCAGTAAAATATTCACTTGATATCTGACATTTCTGATGTATATTTTTAAGGACAGTTAATATCCTTTCCTAATTCCCAATGTTACCTAATGTTAAACAAGGGAAAATACCTTCTCTCTAATAAAGTCATAACCTCTGAGCACTGAAACACAAGGATAAACAGGCTGCTTAACATTGCCCTATCTCATGGAACTGAAAAAGCAGAGTTAATCAGACAAGTCTTTTTCTTATTAAAAAAAAAAAAAGAGAGAGAGAAATTAAATTATTTCTTCTAGAAGCAGTGGTGAATTCAAAGAGAATGGCACCAAGTGTGGTAGCTGTTCTGTATGAGGCTTGCTTTATGCTCTCTTGTTTATTTGGGGATTATCTATTTCCTAAGAGTGTAGTAGAACGTGTGTAAGCTGGTCAAAGTACAATATTTGGTTTACTGGTGCTGCAGAAGGCATTTTTTTCTGTGCTGTTAAATACTAGCATTGACTCTTCAGTAGGAAGTTTATTTCCTAAATAAACCTTGCCTTAAATACCTGTTCCAAGCATTGGCCACCACACAGATCTGCTTTTCTCAACTTCATGTGAGACAATACAGAGAAACAAAAAGGGATTACTGAGCATCAGCCTGTACAGTCCAGCTTTACTGGCAATGCTATTCCATCACAGAGTGCTCTCCTGCCCTCCAGAACATTAAGAATATTCCCACTTCAAGGGAATTGTATAAAATCACAGCAAGACTGAACCACTCCAGACCTCAGCCCTAAGACTTTCTAAGTGTTCTAGTGCTTGCTTACACCTTGACACCACATTCCTACACTTCTGCCATCTAAATCACTTTTTCAAACCTTACTTTTTTCTTGCAAGAAATATTCCATGTCACTTAGGCATTGTTGAAACTACAGAAGTTTTAGGGATTTGTGTGGTTTCTAGGCAACAAATTAGTTTTGAAAAGTATATTGTTTCTAGGCAACAAATTCCTATTAACTTTGAGGGCAATTGGTTTTGTTGCTTTATATTCTTATGAAAAATCACAGACAGGCATACTTACCTGAAAAGGGAAATAATATCTTCAAGGTATTTAGAGGTATTTAAAATACATTGCTTTGTTGAAACTGAAACATTTCAAAATAGTGAATATTGCTGGAAGGATTGTTTTTATTACGCTGAGGAGTAAAAAACAAAATTCAAAAGCTTGAAAAATGTTGAGAGCTTCAGCAAGTAAGAATTCCTTAAAACATCAGCTGTAGTTTTCTTGGAGCAAAAATAGCAGATAACCTGTCACTGATTCACACAAATACTCTTTGCACATACTCATCATGTCTCCAGTAAAACTTGGTCAGTCTTCCTTCTACACCCCTGCCAGAAATGTGTGGGGAGTGGTGAAAAGAGCTCCTAAACAACACAGTAAAGAGGGAGCTTTGTCATGGGGATGGATTGAAGGTTTTGACTAAATAAATTACACTGCTGAAAGGAGTTTTAAACTGTACCTCATCCAAACCATTTATTTGACAGTCTAAGTCATCATATGTGTCAAGGTGCAGGTCTGCAGGATAGATTTAGCTATTCCCACAAAATCCCTTCCCTTTACAGGAGGGACAGCCAAAAGCTCCCAAAGACTCTGGTGAAGATATACAACTGTGCAGCACCATGAAGATGTTTGCAAGTGAGGAAATAAGGACGTTTCTCAAGACCTCTGAGAAGAAAGTTATCAGGCAGACTTCTTCTAAGATCATTGGAGACAAAGGATTTATTTTCACAGCTCTTTCTGCTACAACCCTGGCAATCTGGATTATATTGGTTTGAGTTTAGGAGCAGGACTCAATCACAGAACGATTTGGATTGGAAGGGACCTTGCTCATAACCATGTTTAAACAGAAGCATTCATGGAAATGTCAAATGGCTCAAACTGAGAATGGAATTTCATCATGTGTTCATAGTCCGCATGGAAAAAGTGAGAGAAATGCAGTTCAGAGGGAAATGAGAGGGGCCTGCAAGGAGGCTGGAGAGGGGCTTTTTATAAGGGGATGCAGAGATGGAGATGGGGGAATGGATAAACTGAAGGAGGGGAGATCTAGATGAGAAGTTAGGAAGAAATTCTTCCCTGTGAGGGTGATGAGCCCTGGCACAGGGTGCCCAGAGAAGCTGTGGCTGCCCCTGGATCCCTGGAAGTGTCCAAGGCCCCTTGGACAGGGCTTGTAGCAACCTGGGACAGTGGAAGGTGTCCCTGCCCATGGGACCATGAACAAGGTGGACTTTGAAGTCTTTCAACCTGAACAGTTCAGTGATTCTATGAACTATAAGACAATGAGATATGTTGGGATCTCGACCATCAGAAAAAGAAAGAAAAAAAAAAAAAACAAAAAAAGCAGTCTTTTAACAAATAAATAGTTTAGACTCATTGCTTACACACTGTAGCTTGGCTTTCCAAATACTTGAAATTCTATTATGACATTCAGAGATGGAGATTTGCCATAAGTTGTCAGAATTGACTTATAACCTTCATTTCACAAGACTTTAATGGTCTCAGTATGGGTAATCTACAAGCAAACAAATGTGGCATTTCTTAAATATTGTTAGAACTTGATAATTTGCAAGAAGAAATTCATTTAATAGAACTCATTTATTTCTATAAATAGAGAAGCTCTGTCAAGATCCATCACTGAGGAACTCCACTATTAGTTATTTTTATTATTAATATTTTCCTCCAACTTTTCAATAATTCAACTTCACCAATCTGATCAAAAGTTTTGGCATTTTATTTATAAGAGAATGAAAGAAAAGAGAATAGAGCAAGTTGCAAGAATAGATAAGGAAGAAAAAGATGTATTCCTCTAAGCCCAACATTCAGCACTGTGTTTACTATGTTAAGTATTAGCAGACAAAAATGCCTTTATTAACATTATTAACACCATTTGTAGAGAGCAAAAAAAAAAGGAGAAAAAAAGATTTTTGCAGCGACTTTTTTACCTAATTTCTTTGAGAAATGAGGTTCATGAGTTCATTCTTTATTTATAAGTCCATCTGGCACTTCAGCTTCCATTCATGTTGAACATTATTTTCCAGATTCAACAAAGAACCCACAAAAGAGGACAAAATCTTATAAATACCTCAGCAAAGTTAAAGTTTTACCAGCTACATCTGCGGTTTCCCTTGTTGTGGAACAGACTTGTGCCATCATGGACTGCAAAGACCAAGGCAGAGGCAGATCTGAGCACTGCTGGTGGGACAAAATTCACATCCCCACTGGCAGGGGATGAAATTCAGCTCGTGGGGACAAAGGACTTATTTTCACAGCTCTTTCTGCTGTACCCTGGCAGTGTGGATTATCCTGGCTTAAGAGCAGGATCCTATCACAGAATCACAGAATGATTTAGGTTGGAAGGGACATTGAAGATTATTTCATTCCACCCCCTGCCATGGGCAGGAACACCTTCCTCTACCCCAGGTTGCTCCAAACCCTGTCCAGCCTGGTTTTGGACACTTCCAGGGATCCAGGGGCAGCCACAGCTTCTCTGGGAAACCAGTGCCAGGGCCTGCCCACCATCACTCTCAAGAATTTCTTCCTAATATCTGATCTAAATCTATCCAATGACAATGCATGCATATCCTGTGCAAAGCAACCTGGTGCCTTTGAGATTTTTACAATTCAGGTGGAATCAGGCATTTCTGCCTAATTTTTAAGAAATTAGGAAAAGATCAAGCTGCACTACATAAAGCAATATACTTAACTCATAAACAGCAATTTTACTCAGCTAATTAATGTTTCAAAAATGAAGTAATCAAATAAAGGTCATAATAAAGACTAAATTTATAAATCAATGTTTTTAAGCTTTTAATTCATCAGAATAATAAAGAAATGACTGTATTAAATTTTTATTTAATACCAGAAGAATTGTTCAATTTTTAGGCTTTTCTTGGCATTATTTGGAGTGCCTGGCTCCTTTTTATCTAAGACTTAGAGTTCATCCTGTCCTAGTTGGTGTCTTCACAATTAGAGGTCAGGTACAAAAAAAAAAAAAAAAAAAAAAAAAAAAAAAAAAAAAAAAAAAAAGGATTTAGATGTCTAATGCAGTTTGGAAGTCTACATAAAGAACAACCAGGAAAAAATTGGTCTGCAGTCATGGAAAGTCATAGGATGCCTTGAAATTTTCCTTGTCTTGAGGAAGAAAGTAGATTTGGCACGATCCCACTGAAAGGTTTGGTTTTCTGGGTACCATGTTGATGTAACACCTGCCTGTTGATGCAATGTATCAATGCCAAATATCCATTGCAAGCTACATCCATGAAAATATTGCATGTGCTGACTAAGAATGCCCTGGCATCTGTACAAGGTCAGACCTAACAGCCTAAAATTTCCTGTCCTTTAACATTCACATCATTTAAGAAGTAGATAACTGGCTTTTTTTTTTTTTTTTTTTTTTTTTAAGAAAGTTAATAATGGTATCACTTCACTTTTCCACAAAGCCTCTTGTTAAAAACTTCAGACCGAAAAAAGGTTATGACACCTTTGGTTTAAACCCCACACCTTTCATATGAATTCAGTCCTGGTCAAACTTATTATTTGATTTAAGTGAAGAGAACATTATCTCTGTTAAAGGCAGCACAGGGTAGCAAAAGGATTGAGAAGTTCACAGGATGGCAAAACAGGTGAAGGAAGAAACATCTTGTTAAAACCTTCTTTGCAACCCAGGCACCTCTTATAATGTAACAACCTACATTTGCCTTAAATTGTGAAAAGTGGGGAAAAGATGAGGGGGTGTGATCAGTATGCTGCTGCTGTGTGAGTTCATCCACGTTTTTAACTTTGTGTATACTTGTTGGCTTTGATTTGCTTTTATTTCACATTCTATTGAAATCAAGCTTACAGACCTGATATGTCTTTTTAAAAATGTTGACAATAAATTTCTGAAAAAAAAAGAAACATGAAAAGGATGGACTTTGCCTGTTATTTTCAACCAATTATTTTTTATATAAAACCCAACCCTAACACCCCACATAACTCATGAATATTGGATTAGCTAATGAAGTCCTTTTATTATTTAAACACAGACACTTTGCACATTTGACTTTTTTTTAGCAAGTCTTTGTTATTAGCTAGAGAATCTATGCATTTGCTTATAAAATTTTCAAAGGCCAAACAAATCTTATTTGCAGAATACACTTATTCCTTTCATTTTTTTTTTAATACATAGGAGAAATATCTGCAGCCTTTAAGGAAACATCATGATTTCTGCAATTTGGTGTTTGTATATTGCTGGCCAAATTGCACGAGGCGGTTACTCAATGTTTTGATTTTTCTTAAACCCTGGTAGTGTGCTTCATGGGTTGAAAACTCATTTGAATATAGGAAAGAATCCTTGCATAGAAATGAGTCAGTCAATCCCTTCCACAGCACCAGCTCACAAATATGTGTGGATAACAGAAAGATCCTGCTTAAATGCTCAGTGCCAGCAGAAAGAAAAAAGCACCCAGGCTAAGCCATTATTAAGATATAAATAGGCTTGTAAACAATTTAATTGCATAAAAAGAGTTGGTTTCCTTGGGACTACAGCAATTTGCATAATGAACTGCAGCAGTAGCCCTTCAATATTCTCTGTTGACATCAAGTGAGGTTGTCAGCTCTTGCAAAGCCAGGCAGTATTTGCTTGCAATCCTTCATTCAGGGGAGGAGCCCTGAAAAGGGGAAGTGTGTGTCTGTGGGCAGGGGTTGTGGAATTTTTCTGCACACTTGGCTTTAGGATGGTAACTGGCAAACAACACGTGCTCCTTTCAAATAATATCTTGATAAGCATGGTTATCTCTCTTACTAAAACTCAGATGTCATAAAGAACCTCTCAGTCTACCAGGTCTATTTTTTTCCTAGCCATGCCCAAAACAACGGCTTAGATCTGAATGTTTCCCTTCTTATGAGCATCATCTCCTAAAGAGCCTTTTCATTTACAGTTATAACTGGGTTTGTCCTGTTCAAGGGAATGGATGTTTTCCCATTATTTAGTCACTGAAACATAAGTTTTTAGCTCCATTTTGGATAATCCAAGGATAATCAAGACATTGGAGTAAGACTCGAAGATAAAGCCACAGAATTGGAAGGAGGTCTCTGGTCTGATGCCCTGGCTCAGAACCAGGTCATGAATCCAGATCAGGTTGTTTAAAGCTTTATCCATTCCAATCTTGAAAATCTCAAAGTGTTTTAATCCCAACTTCCCTGGGCAACCTCTTACCCTGCTTCATTGTGCCTCAGCCCTCTCGTTTTGAAAGAAAAGCTGCAAGTCAGAAAATTATACCCAAGAGATATTATAAAACCATGTGATGCACTAAAATATCTGAAATTTTTAATAAGGAAGTAACCATGGTGTTGCTGATGGAGATTTCACCTAATGACAAAGAGGGACTAAAGATGCAAGGCTCTTCAACTCATCTTTCTTCAGCAGACTTACCTGCAAAACTTACATATCCCAGATACTAGAATTTTACAAAATTTTAGTCTAAAATTATTAAATACTGGCAGTAAATAGAAAAAAAATCCTCTTAAAAATAATTTTAAAAAATCTTAATAATAGATTAGTAAAACCACATATATGTATAGCTATAACACATATATATTGCTATAATAACTTGTAAAATTAGTTCTCAAATAAGGCTCAAAAATAGTCTTGGAGTGTTCCATAATTTGGGAGAGTTTTTGTTTGTTGTTATGTTTTGTTGGTTTGGTTTAAATTGATTTTCTTGGGGTTTTTTTAATCCCTTAAATTAGTTAAAGTTAAAAAAAAAACTAATACTGTATCAGGTTAGGATGTTTTACAAATAAACCTGTTCCCAGCATTTTAAACCTTCTTTAGCTGTATTTCAATGCACATCACTGTGCTGAAGACCCGATTTTGACTAACCAGGATTCTCTGGCCTGAGATTCAGCATCAGCAATATAACTGTAGTAAATGAAAATATTTACTGAATATAATATTTTTCCTTTGGTCACCAGTGTGACCCTTGGATTCCTATATTCCTATCTAAGTCTCTTGAATAGATGGTAGAAAAGGGATTTAGAGGAGGATTAAGGATAAGTCCTCTTCAAATATATTTTTACATGCAGCCTTGGGAAATCCATCCATGGAAAAACACACCCAAGAGTTATAACAGACACCATTAACTGCAACCCTCATTTCCTTGGTACTTTTGGCTGCCTCTTTTCCATCAGTTTTCCTTTTGTTCAGAAATATTCATTCTGTTTTCATTCTTTCTTTATAAACTTGAATAGTGAAAAAAGACTGATTATAGGGTTGGGGTTTTTTAGGTCTTTTAATGGTCCTTGATGCTTAATCTGGAGAATGTTTAGCAAGTGGGGTAAATGCTGAACTGATGTTACCTGGATGTCAAGGCCAGAATCTTTCCTAGGATATATAAAATATCCACAGCAGATGCACGGGCCAACAATTTGCTGATGCAGCACATAGAATAGTTTTGGGAGCTTTGAGGCCATAGGAAACTGTAAAGGACTTAAAGGTGATGGCTGTATTAGCACTGCAGATTTCAATTTCACTGTTGTCCTGATACATTTTATTCGATTTCTCAGAATGAATAATGTCATTAACACTGAATTTCTTCCAAAGGAACAACACAAACATATCAACTAAATTCATTTTGAATCCATTTTCCTTCCTACTGTCAGCCAGTGCCCTTGGTCAGGCACATTGGAATATTATTTCCTGGATAGAAAAAGAATGAGAAATGCTATTCTGTCTAAAATTATGTTGCATATAATAGTTCTGAAGGATTATAAAATTCGTGTTCACAATAGCAGCTGATTGCTCCCTGTATTTTCATTACTTTTCCCTATTTTGATCTGTTCGTGGTGGCATTGGAGGGAGATTTAAGAATTTTATTTCTGTGTTGGTCTGAAAAGTTAGATAACTACTTTTTCAGCTTGCAGAAAACTGTTATCTACTCCCATAGTCTTCTTAAATGGGAAATATCCATTTATACACAACTGCTTTGCTCATGGAAAAGATAGGAGCGGTGTTCATGAGATTAAAGGTTCACACTGCTGTCACATCTCTGTCTCTGGCTGCAGCTGAATTTCATGAGAATGTTGCTGCTTTATTCTGTCCCCAGCTGCTCCTCACTGTGTCAGAAATTTATGCACCTTCCAGTTTCCAGCACACCAACTTCTGTGCTGTCTCCCTAGGCAGGGTCAAGCCCTATAATCAAAATTATTTCTATTTTTTCAGTGCAGCTGTTTTCTAAACCATCTTTCACCTGTCTGATAACAGAGCTGCTATGGGTGTGGGTGTGCTGGAACACCTGGAGGAGCCTTTTGGAGGAAGAAGGGAAAGAGGCTGAGGAGTCACGTGAAGGAGGGTAGAGCAGAACACAGGCATGGCAGAACTTCCAGCTAAAACAGCAACATCCCAAACCTTGGCTCCAATTATTCCAGCTTCCTCCATAAGTAGAAATTTAAACCCCAGAGGTTTTAAAGGGTCCTCTTGCTGAGAGAGGACCTTGGAACAACCCCAAGAAAACCCTGAGCCCTGTATATGAGTTTGAGGGGTGGGAGATACTGAGCACCTCTTTCTTTCACATTCAAAGATCCCCTGAATAGGTGGCAGGTTCCTTTTACTTCTATTTCATTAAAGAATTTAGCTGTTTCATTGTTTTTCATACAGACTTGTCCAGGATAATGACAGTGAGGATGATGATGGAAGTCTTCTGTGAAAGAGACTAATGGCATTCCCTCTTGGCCTTTAAGAGGCAGGGGCTGGCTTTTGTAAAGGGACAATATCATTTTGTGAACAATTTTATCTTCTCAGTTCTCAGTCTTGGTAGTGGAATCTGCCTTTGGTGTAAGCCTGTTGCTTTACATAAGCAGTAAATTAAGTCAGCTTTTTAACAGTAGTTTCTATTGATAATAAAATACTACATCTTGTAGTAAAAATGAAATACTGTCCTCACTAAAATATAAAAGACATAATTTTGAATTAAAAAAAAAAAGCATTTGCAGACTGGTTTAAAGCTAGTAAAGCTGATTTTTTAAAAATTTTAAATTATTCCTTTTCTGCTTGTCTCTATTCAAATAGTGTTTCTGTAATTACCACTCCGTAGCAATTGTTAAAAGAGTGGGAAATAAAGTGGCTTAACTACATCTCTTTTTTCATAATATTAAAACTATTTAATAAGAAAATTTATATATTTTCTTCCCGAAGAGAAAAAAAAAAATTGAAATACAGCTTATATAGGTATTGCAGAGATAACAACAGGATACCTTTATCAAATGTGTCATTACGTGAAAGCTGCATGCAGAACAAAATAAAATGAGATCAATATGACACCTTTTAACTTTTCTGTGTGGGATTAAGAATTTGTGAGCAGGTTTTAACAGATGTCACATTCCACTGCTCACAGCTCTGTTGAGCACCTTGAAAACACATTGCCCTCTGTAGGACAGAGTGCAACCTCAATCCAGGGAGAAATAGAATGGTGGGGAGTCTGGGAATCCATAGGAATAGCTCCCAAATCCATTCCTAAATTTCTGTTGACTTTGCAGTCAGAGCTCACAGCTTCTGAAAGATTTTCTGGAAGTTTGTATTGGTCTGACTCTTGTAAAATCTTGAGTAGTGTTACAAAAACCTGAAAAACATCTTTGACTATTCTGGGAAGATATTGTCTGAATCTTTTTCTGAAGGTTTTTTCCTTAAAATCATACCTTTATATCAGCAGACTCATCACAGTTGGAATTTTTCATAGGTACAAAACAACACAAAATTGACAGTTGTGTTGTGAGTTATAGAGATAAAGGGATAAGAATTCATAATAAGAAGTAATTTTCCCTTTGATATTTACCAAATAAGTTTGATTTTTTTGACTTTGTTGAATTTCTGGGAAAGACAGTTTACAGAAAATCGGTTTTCCTCACACTTTGTTTAACAATGAGTTTCATTTTCTGAGTGAGTTATTTGACACATTTGGAGATCTTGGTGTCTGTGGAATATTCACAACATCCACTGAAGAAAAAGTGAGCACTGCAGAAGCTCAAAACCTTTGACAGAAGATGCTGAAGGAACCCCAAATATTGATCAAAGTTACAAAAATGATTTTAGTTCCAGCTCCTGTGAGCTCCTGGTTTTGTCACTACAAATCTGATGTCAACCACCAGTTTTAGTGGATAACAACTGTGCTGCTACTGAAAATAGTGTGTGAAGAACTTTTAAGTTACAACTCCTCTGATGTAAAATGGGGTGTATTTATGTGACAATGTTAAGAGTGATGGTACTAATGAAAGAATAGCAAATATTAATATTATTTGCAGTAATAGCAAAGTATTTTTTCTGTGAAGTTGCAAGTCAAATGTTCTTAATTTGTAATCAAATTTATGAAGGTAGGTAAGGGAAAAACTTCTCACACAGTATCAAAAACCTCAGGAATATAGTAACTTAAAGAAACTAATTGTTTCTCTAAATAAACATTGTTAAGGGTTATTTAATTTAAGTATTAAAGAAAATAGGAGGAAAAATTGAACTTTATGAGCAAGTTACCAAGGAAACCAGTTCAAACTGAAGTCCACAATTTTAGCCTTTAGCATTTGGAGACACAAAGGCAGACGTACAGAGACATCCATCCCTAATTTTAGTGTCTGCAGTTATTTTTATATTCTGCCAAAAGCTGGAGTCTTCAAGGATTGATTTCATATGCAATAAAATCAATTTATATTGCTTGAAATGTACTTTTGACATTATATTAAACCACATCAATACAAATTCTTAGATTGGATAAATGGATCATTTAACTGTTCCACTAAAGTTTGTGTAATCTTTTATTTCTTTATAATCAATGCAAACACTACAAGAAGTAATTTTCTTCATGGTTATATCTTCAATACACAAATGTACAAATAACTACTGGAAATCCTGGTGTCTCTGCAGGAAACACCCAAAACAGTATCTGCATCCAAGGAATTTTAGTCAGGAAGGTAAAGTAGAAAAAACAAAAACAAAACCAAAAACAAAAACAAAAACAAAAAAAAAAAAAAAAAAAAAAAAAAAAAAAAAAAAAAAAAAAAAAAAAAAAAAAAAAAAAAAAAAAAAAAAAAACCAAAAAAAAAACAAACAAACAAACAAAAAAAAAAGACATAAGGTAAAACCATGACAAGAAAAAAGGGGGAGCATTTCCTAGGTCCCTGCCCTTGCACTTATTTTTGCTAATGTAGCCTTCTTTACAAACCCAGGCAGCATTTAAGTCTCATTTAACACAGTATTATTTGCCTACCAATTTCTGGAGATCCCTGATGTAAAAAAATTCTCCAGAACTTTGAAGGATATTTTAAAATGCTGAACAACATCATGGCAAAACCAGACAGAAACTTCAGCGTCCCAAAGATGAGGGGAAAGGCACTTCTGTGCCACTTTAAGTAAATGAAAAATGAAATAAAAGGAAAGAAATCAGGCAGAGGGAGGAGATGAAAGAAGGAGGAACCTCATGTCTTTACTTCCAGAAGGGAATGAGACAAAAAAACCTGAAACCAAATTGTGGACAGATGGACTGAGGATGCTGTGGGAGCAGAGAGATCTGGGAACATTTTCCATGGAGTCATAAAATCACAGAATCACAGAATGGTCTGGGCTGGAAGAAACCTTGAAGATCACATAATCCAACCCACCTGCCACAGGCAGGGACACCTTTCCTTTTCTTACACCACAGAAGCAATCTCATCATTAGTTTTTAGCACACTTAGAACTCAATAAAACCCTAAAAAAATCACCCCAGCCCTTGGGCTGAGGTCAGCAGCAGTCCCACCACCCTGGAGGGCCAACAAACCCAAATAATACCTTTTTACCACTGCCCATGGAGAAAGAAGCACTGAGTGTGCAGGCACACCCTTCTAATGCTGGGCACAAGCCTGGGAGTGAGGGTAGAAATGCTCTTTGCTGGGGCTTTATGGCACTTTTCACTCTCAGAAAAGCTTCAGAAATCTTTACTTTGATGTGAAATCTGATTTTTTCCCCCCATATTTTCTGTGCAGTATGTCATCAAGTCATGTTCTGTCTATCACCTTTTCACATCTTCTCTTCCAGTGCATTACTCTGTACTTGGCAAGAAGATGTACTTTTCACATTTTTTTTTATTGCCTTAGAAAACCAGCTAAGACATTTTCACTGTCAGTTGCTTATTTGCAGTATTTCCCCCTTTGTAGTACAGACAGAACTCTTCAGGTGGAGAGACACAATGTCAAAATCTAAGTAACAAAAAGGCAAGACAGACCTTCAGAGGCACTGCTTGATATTTATGGCATAAAGAAGGATATATAAAGTTTCTAGTAGGATGAATGGCTAACTTTTCATGAGTTCTGTGTGCTGCCTTGAAATTGTTTCAGTGTTTGGCTAAGATAATTGAATAGTATTGTCTCATTATTAAATTTTGAAATACAATCCATTAAAAATTAATTTACCAGCCTTTAGCAATGAAATCCAGTTACGGTGCTGCACTGAATAATAGAGACTCTGGCAACAACTAATTAATTAACAGTAAAACAACTTTCACCAGTTACTGCTAAAATTTGATTAACATTTAAGGATTATCACATAGAAGCCACTAATCCAAGATTTCCTCATTCAAGAAGGAACAGGTATGAATTTAGAGAGACTTTTACTGCGGTAAGTCCAACATTTTATTCTTTGATAAATAAAACTGGTCTCCTTATCTTTTGTTAGGTCGGAGCATCAAGCTGACTGACCCACAGATTTAGAAACTGTATTCAGGATAGATATTCTTCATTTTATATTTGTAGTTCTGAACACCATTTCAAGTGTCAGAAGAACATCCTGTGGATCTATTTATGATCTTAGAGCAGAATTTACAGAAATAGTTCAAGTGTGCAGCTCCACACAATGACCTCAAAGTGAAGGTTGTGGTTTTAATTAGTTTTCAACAACAATCTGCTCTAATTTGTTAATTTGATTAGCTCAATAATTTGATACATCTGATTAATTGATTCATATTTAGCCACTATTAAGTATTAGCAAATCACAAAGGGATTAAAACATATTTCTGTATGAATGCAACTCAATCTCCTTCATTTTTGCTACACTTGCTTCTTTTTTATTTTTTCAGATTTGTTCAGAATTAAAACCTTATGAATTCCCTACTTACTTGAAAAATATTCAGGAATTAATTACTTCCACTGATCAATACATATTTATTTGCTTGAAATGCACTTTTTTCCTGTGAATCTACAGCAAAAAAAATCCTTGAAAATTGTAGATTAAGAGATGACAAATAAGTAGCTACCATCTTATGCAGGACTGGAGGGAAAATGGAACAGACAGCAGCTCTCCACAAGAAAAAATAAAGGTTTCAAGATGATAGATTGACAAATACTTTCTCTATTTTAAACCTTTCTTTTTCTTTTTTTTTTTTATTTTCTTTTTATCTAATTTAGTTTGCAAATAATAATTCCTAATCAAATACTCTTAATGTCTTTCTAGTGAGTCATGAGGTTGCTGGCAGACAGCAGAAAAACATTCCTGCGCTTTTAGAAGAAAGTTGTCATTAGACTCTAATCCCACCATGCAGATAAATCATACTGCAAAATTAAAATATAGGAGAAAATGTTTTGACTGAAAAACTGGGCACAAGCTGCAGTGAAGAGCTGCATTATCCAGGAATATGAAATGGAATTCTGCCAGATCAAAGATGTGAGGCTTACCTTTAGTCCATGGAAATACAACACCTTACAAATTGGAGTTAAAGCTTGGAATCAAAGCTCTTAATCCAAAATTAATAATGTCACATGCATGAGAACAAGTGAAATGAAATAAGACATTGAGTTAAAAATAAAATTAATTCCATCACAAAATATATTGCTGTGTACCCTTTACCTCTATAAATTCAATTTCCTAGTCAACACCCTATGGTACTAACTTTAAAATCACTTAAAATACTGGACTGGACTGGCCTTAGAATGGAGAATCTTCCTGCTTGGGAGGAAAATTTGGTTTGTGTCAGTCTCCAGCCAAACACACTTGCAGGGGGACACAACATGATCTGCAACAGTTGTCGAGTGGATGAAGGTTTGAGAAATCCTGACACTGACAGAAAGTCAACATCATTAGATCACAGGAGACTGACAGTTTTAAATCTCTCAGATTAGTCTGTCATTCCTATTTCATTTGACTTTTACTCTTTATAATACACAATGAAAACAAAACCAAACAAAAACAAATTTTGGAATCTTAGTTTCTGTATTTGTACCATAAAACCATGACACTTATTCCAGATTTCAGTATGATTTCCTGAAGCCAGACATATTTAATACCCTCCTCTCCTAATAATAATAATTCTATCAAAAAATGTGTCTTCATTTTTTTTTTTCTGATAAGTGAGTGCAAAAGTTCTGCTTCAGTCTATCAGAATTGTATTTTTATAGTGTGAAATTGAGAATTTTTATTCTGTGCCCTGGGGTGCAAAGAGGACATGTTGGATATTTGATTAAGAGAGAAAATTATGGAATAGTGGGGGAGGCTGCCTGGCCCAGAAGCATCCAAACTTCTTTCTGGACACTGATGTTTCATGGGAGGGGTCACTGGGGTGAATAATCTTCAACACCACCAACATGATTTGTACTTTGCTGAAAGACAAACCAGGAGAGAATTGATTTATGTGCAGTGTGAATAGTGATAACAGCAATATCCAGCTCTGAGAAATTCTTCACCTGGGCATGTAAATTGATTTGTTTTTACAGACCACATCACCCAGGCGTGATTTGGTTTGCAGCAGAGATCCTCATCCTAAAGAAAATAATTGCAGAAGTCTGTGGGGGTTTTTTTTCAGGATTATATGGGCAAAACTTCCCCAGTGAAATCAAAAGGCTGATGATGAAGGCTGCCAGGGACAGAGCCCCATCCCTGCACTTAATATCAAATGTCTTTATCAAACCCTGTTACTGACTGGAGACACTGGCACCAGGACAGGCCCATTCCACAATTATTTTCAAAGCTTCTTTTTGATAACATTGCTTTGGCTTGGAAAACAACAACCCGTGTCCATCCCATTGTTTCTGCAGTCCTTACTGGGCAGTCACAAAGCAAATATTAATCATATTAATGACATTGTACATCACTGAAATGTTAACCTTCAAGCCAGTAACTCAGATTCAATGGATTATTTTGGTCTAGGCTTCCGAATTTGAAATGACCTTTCCCTGTCTGAGAAAAATTGACACTGTCCCATTTAAGTCACAGTTTGTCAGCCTGGATGGTCACAGACAATCAGTCAATGCAATTTAGACTGGCATCTATGGAGGCAAAAAGAAAAATAAGTCCCACAGGGTTCAAAGGAAAGCACACAATATAGTCAGGGCAGTGTGGGCTAAGCCATAACATCTGAAAGAGGAGCATCAGCCAAAATGGGGATGACCCACACAAACAGCCATAAGTCTGCTGGTGAAACAGTTAATGTTTTCAAGAGAGACAAAGATTAAAAAAAAAAAAAAATTACTCCCATTTTCATTGGAACCCAGTTCATTAATCTGGAGATGGTGAATCTGGACAAGCACTAAGCCATCTCTGAAAAAGACTTTTAAACTCTCTTTAAAAAGGGAGGAAAACCAAACAAAAACAAATCTTACTGTTTGATTTCTTTTCAATATTTCTGTTGTCCCTTCTTTTAACAACTGTGGTTTAGGGAGTCCTGGAAAGAGTTTCATTGCTGAATTCCTATCTCTGTCAGTGTAAAAAATGTTTTCTAGAAACCATAAGTAAAATGTATCTCTGAAGGTTTATAACAAACCAAACTGTCACTTAGATACGTTGGTGATCTCTCTAAAGTTTGTTTCCAGGATTTGAAGTTAGAATCACAAAATCAAAAAACTATAAAAACATTTTGTTGCATCTCTTAGTTGAATGGACACCTTGTTTTGTGCCTGTTCCCAGAAGCTGAGGGATAAGCAAGAGACTAGTTTTGGTTTGGTTTTGGTTTTTTTCTTTGCATTGAGAATTTTTTTCTGTTAAAAATGGAGAGAAGTTTTTTTGTGAGTTTTTGTGGTGTTTTTTTAATAAAAAAATTGTAATTTAACATTTTTATTGGATTAGGGGGGAAAAAAAAAAAAAAACAACAAGGAAATACAAAAACCCTATTCTCTATTACCATTACATTGGAATCATTAATTGTTGTGTTCTGCTTCTTATACCCTCAGTCACCATTTTAATAGTAGGATTAAAAAATAAAGAATCTGAAAATTTTTTGAATAAGGTAATACTTTATTCTAATGCTCATTTTTCTGAACAAATAATTCATTTGAAAACAAAAAAGGCTTAACTAGAGCCTTAAATAGTTCTGTATCTCTGCAGACTCTGCTTTTCGTTGGTTTCTGATTGTGATCTACCTTATGTGAATTTTAACCACATCTCACGCTTGGAGTTGTAAAAAACACATCTGTAGTACCTGTTTGGGCAACAAACAGACATCAGAGTTGCAGAAAAGTGAAGGGGGAAGTGAAAATGTATCTTAGAACAGTTATCAAAGTCAACAATTTCTTCTTTAAGCTATGCAAAAATATCCTTGCACTTGGCAGAGGAGGACGTTGAGCTCTGAGGCTGCTGCAGTGCAGAGCTCACATAAAGGAGATCTTGTTCTCTTTAGCTCTCTACACGCCTAAAGCTGCATTTGGGCTGCATGATGTACTGGTTTCGGGGAGGAAAACTGATGACAGATATTACAATGTTCCATTAAGTGCTGCAGAAAGCCACTCACCTTCAGATAATAAACTCCTAAAGAAAAGGGAGGATTAGATTATGGTTTACATTAAAATAGATCAAAGGAGTTATTCTTCATTTACACTCTAGTAAGATGGAGAAGTCTCAGGACCTATTTTTTACAAAACCTTCACTGCAATTCATCACCTTACACAGAAATATAATTTGCCAGTGAAGTTTTGATCTTTGAATTCCAATACCTTTTTTTCCTACATTCTCCTGTGAAATTCAGTTGCTCTACAGCAATACCATCATTACATAATAAATATGGAACAAACCAGAAAGTCTGTATTGGGTTGTTAGGAACTTTTGTGGAGAGGTGATCACTATGGAAAAGCTTAGATTAAGTTCCAGTACTTATATTAAGTACTCCAATAATCAATGCATTTTTTTTGGAATTTTAGGTTCATCTAGAAAGATGAGAGCTGGTTGCAAAATTGAGACCCAAAATATGAAGATATTGGACTCTAAATTCAAATCCAAAACTTGACCTTAGTCAGTTTTATAATCATTTACAGAAAAAAGCAGTTCATTTGAGAATTCTGATAGAAACTCTGAAATTTAGGGATAATTCATTCGGCTTTAGATCCATTCTCATCTTCTTACTGGAGATAGCCTGGGGATCCATGTACTGTAAAATCAAAGAGAATAAGGGAAAACAATCAAGGATAAGGCATAAAATAGTAAAAGAAAGGTTGTGTTATGTTATTGAAAGGGCAAAAGAGGTGTTCATTAGAAAAAAAGAGGTAATCCCCTTGGGTGTGTGTGGCAGTGGGAAGAAATTCATTGTGATCAACACACACGAGTGTGTGCTCAGCCTTCACGTGGGACAGGAGAGATTTGGCAGACTGCACACCACAGCACATGGCAGGGTGTAGAGCCAATAAGGCTTCTGAGATACAGGTATCCTGACCCTGAGGTCCCAATATTTGAAAAGTTTTCAGTGCTAATCTGATCGAGTTTTTTACCATCGTGACAGTCATCTTCTTGTCTGCACTCATTAGTACTGAGCCAGGATTACAACCCTCAAAGCAAGAGGAAAACATTTCAGCAAAAGTCTTTAGATATCACAATCTACAGCACAACAATGTCTAAAATCTCTGTATGGAATAGTTTAATGGAGTTTGCAGACCTGCAGAGTCTCTGAAGTCAGTAATTCAATGAGATATCGAGTCTCAGATCCTGAAATTGCCTGATGTATTTAAATACTTCAGCTGAATAGATTTTAGCTAATCATTCCCACAACCAGAGAAGCTTCCTCTAGTGACCATACTATGAACCCTTTCTAGATTTTTTTCTCCCTCTGCTGTAGTAGAAGAAATAAAAAAAAAACTAAAAAACCTTAATAAAAGGGGATTAAAAGGGTCTCTGACCCAGACTGCAAGCACAAGAGCAAAAAATAAACTTTTCTTGAAATATGAATTCTAGATCCTATTCCCTCAGGTTTCTAAAGGAATTTATATTTAATGGCTATTAGCAAAAGAACCAGAATTTAAGAATCAGAATTGCAGTCCCCTTATCTGCAGCTAAATGATGACACTGACACACCAGAAATTGAAATTCTTGTCTGCTTTTATCCTAGATTCCTGATCCTGAATGCAGGACTGAGCAGTGGTGACTCCTGCCTTCTCCCAGAATCAGCAGGAGGAACACGGTTTCCATAAAGATTAACCCCTCAATTCCAGATGAAGGTGCTTTGGATTTACACCACAGAACAAGGGCAGGATCAAGGCATCCCAGCTGTAGGGCCAACAGTATTCTCACTTGTTTTCCATGAGAGGAACTTCCAGCAGCAGTTTTTTTAACTCAAGACTGTTTTGTGCTAGTGAATAAGGCATGGAGCAAACATTGATAGCAGATTAGGATTCCTTTGGAAGCAAAGGCCAACACCTGTAGTTTTCCATCACTAACCAACTTGGAAAGAGGAAGATACTTAGGCACCCAGTGTAACAAGAGTGGCAATTTAGGAGGCCTGAGAAACACCAACCTGAAACTGGAGGTGTTAATGGTTTCTTACACCTTAGCTTGGATTTTCCTGAATCATTCTTTTAGCTCAGGCTTTTGTTTTTTTGCCAAAAAAGGGCATCAGGAACTCAGGTGCCCTGCTCAGTGTGTGCCAGACACTGATTCTTCAGATGAGGAGCCAGGACTTGCTGCCAGATCGTTCTCATGACTCAGCCCTCTCAGGCAGACACACTGAGCAAGAGGAAGAACAGGGAAAGCACATTCATCACCTTCTACATCTGCTTTTCCCAAGTCAAGACTAGTACAAAGGTGCTGCCACACTTTTCCAGAGGTAGGAGGCAGAAAACCACATGGATCACCTGGAGAAGTTCCTTGGCTTACAAATTGACTAACACATCAACCCTGAAATTGTGCAGGATGCTGCCTGCATTCCAGGAAGGAATTTATAGTGGAAGTTTACTCATGATAAGGTGTAGTAGAAGGGAATATAGATGACTTCATGCCTGATCAGTAACAGCTGGGTTAATTACCCAATTCAGCCTCACTCCTGATGAGGTCAGTCTGGGTCTGCAGCTGGAGCCTGTTGTTGGAACCTGCAGTCACAGTCTGGCTGGGTAAAAGCTGCAGTCAGAGCCTGCAAACTGATCCCTGCAGTCAGAGTTCAGCAGGAAATAACCAGCAGCCAGAGGCTGCAAGGGAAACCTCCAGCAGGAGCTGCTGCAGGCAGAGTCAGGGAATGGTTGGGGTCAGGATGGCTGAGCTGTACAGAGGAATAAACCAGGACTCTTATCATACTGTGATAAACAAGAAGTCTGTGTCTCTGCTCATTTCTACTCTGTAACAAGAGGGCTGCTGCAACAATAAGGAAGTCTCTTTATTCAAGTAGATACAGCAGGAATGACCAATGACTTCCAGACTGTGGATTAGGTTGTAAAAAGAAAAGGTAATGCGGTAGAAGGCATCTCAGAGATACCTTTACGTGTGTGTGTATTTTAATGAACTTTTCTAGCCAATGATTTTAAACAAGGGGTTTCAAATAGTCATTATTAGCCAAAAGAAGAACCAAGTGCTGGACAGAAACAACATTCAGAGCTGCTTTAAAAGTACAGGGCACTTTTCAGTCTTACTGAGCTTTAGGTGTAGAGTCTCTGCTCACTTAATCATGAAAATGATGAATAAATGTAAAATTATATTTAATTAATGTGCAACAAGCCAAGCACATTACAGCTTTAGAGCAATGAAACTTCAGAGCCTTTTCACACTGGAGGTCTGGTTTTGGAGTCCCCCCTTGGTTTCAAATTTAAGCCACCAGGAGCATTCCCTAGGGATGAGACAGTGTTCAAGGTGAAGGAAATATCAACAACAGCAGTGACAACTGAGCAAATTAATTAAGAGACATTCTGAACCGGACTGCAAAGGAAACTACAGTGAATTACAGTGAATAACTATCTTTGATTCACCTTTACTCTCCAAATGCGTCATGAGGTCATGAGAGCTCATGACAGAAAGATTAAATTGCACTTCATTATAAACCAACCAGCTGAAGCCTGAGAGCATTTCAGAAGCAAGATTTAAATATTCACATCACCTGAGTCTAGACCTTTTCATCCACTGAGCAGCTTTAGTCCCAATCAAACATACCTAATTACACCAAGGTGTTCTTGAGGATATTGATTCCATGTGAGAGAAAGGATCTTCATTATAAAATTGGTTAAACACGAGAAGGGGGATGAGCAATGAGGATGGATCTCCATCCTTGCAGATTTTCAGAACTTGTCTAGGCAAAATCCTGAAGAGCCTGATGTTCACACATGTAATATCATACCTGTGCATTTATGCATAAACATACTAATGTAGGAAATAAACATAAACATCTATAAAATTTCAAGTACATTTTGAAACTTTCTTACTTCATAGGTACCTGCTATAAAGAATATAAGACACCAGCCTTAGAAAGGAATGACACTATAAATTTTTATTAGATGGATCAGAAATATTTTCATGCTGTGGGCAGTGTGGGCTCAATAAGAAGCACAGATTACTATCTGCTATAACAAGGAGCATTAACTATGATTAATGAGCTGATTTTGAAAGTCAGACCATCTCCACAATATAATCTTTTCTCCTCTAAGGCAATTTTTAAAGAAACTTTTAAATATTTAAATATTTCAGCAGTCTTCTGAAGCTGGTGTTATCTGAATGTCTTCAGAAATTTCTTTCTAGGTCTAAATTGAAAAAATATGATCTAGTTGTCCCATCACACGAGGTGAACAGAAATAAAACATGTATGTTACTGTGGTTACATATTGGGAAAACGTAGGTCTCTTAAAAACATTCATGATTTTGTTAGCTATATTTAAGCTATATCTGAAGAAGTTTTGCCTTCCCTTTTTTTTTTCCTGGTAAAAAAGGGGAGAGTACCACTGACTCCTTTAAAAAAGGATTACTGACCTGGTTATTTGAGCACAGCTCAAAGATCAAACAAACCTGGAAGGAACTGCACTGCTCAGGAATGCAGAAAGAGCTGCTGCCCTACCAGAGCAGGTTAAAATGTCAGGTTTCTTACATCCCACATGGGAGCATGAGGCCAGGTGAGCTCATAGAGATTAATGCCAAAATGCACTGATGAGAGGGGTCAATCACATTGTTGGTGCGGGGCTTGTAATGCCATTCTCAAATATTACTTTTGAAACTTTGATGTAGCTCCTCAAAAGTGTTCAAGCATTTAACTCTCCCTCAGAAATCTGAATTGAATGGCCAGGGTGTTAAACACTGTCTGGTTTATGCTTTGCATTGAACTGTGGCTGGATAAAACACAGGAGCTGTTCCCACAGGACTGATTGGAACAGGATTGTCCTCACCTGCAGCGTGGACATCCAAGAAAATGCACTTCAGATCCCTCTCACACAAAATTTTCTTAGGGCAAGAGAATAAATTAGCTCACACACACTGTCAGTGAATACTCTAATGCTTTAATCATTATAGAAAAAATATAGACACATATGCACATATAGGAGAGCTTTTTATTAGCTGCATTAGTGAAAAAGGAAATGTGCATTGTCTTTGTAGATATGCATTACTCAAGCTGTAATAATTTGGATTAATTTCCTCGGGGGATCCAATGAACACAGATCTGTGTTCTGTCCTGACAGCACAGTGACAGTTTTATGAGTTCACCCACTATTTATCTCCTTGTCTGATGGTTGTCTGGAACCCACATGGGTGGAATGGACTTGCTGACATGCAGTGAGTGATGTGTAATTCAACATCTTGATGAGCTCTACTCAGTTCTGCAATCTGGGTCTTCTCAGGTAATCCCAAATGTCTGAGTTACCACCTTGTTAGCAGTTTAAACAGTGAATATCTTACGTCTGCAGCAACAGGAGCCATAACACACCAGAACCACAACAACAAGCTCACTCAGGTAGCTTCCAAGCAATATATTCTAAAATTATGGCCTGTAAATTGTTTAAATAAAGTGCTCACACAGAAAAATCACCACCCTGGATGTCATTGAGGAAGCTAATAAAAAAGTTAGCTATTTAGGGTATTACCCCCAAAATCATCCATATTTGCAAAATGTTTGGGTTTATGATTTGAATCTGAAAATGTAGTGATTTTTTACTGAGTGCTGATAAACAATTATTGCTGATCACTCTCAGAGAGGCTGACATTTCAGGGGAGAGCCAAGGAACACAACAGTATTAACAATTAAAAATTAAGAATATGGGCTATATCATAATTTTCAGAAAATGTTCCCTTGTATTTCTTCCTAACATTTGTGTTTTCTGCAGTGCTCTGGGACCTTTGCAAATGAAAGGTGCCAAAGAAATAAGGGTGATAAAATAGTTAGCATTTCACAGTTTCTTACATCTTTTACAGCTTCTTATGTCTATTTAGTCAGCTTTGACAGCCCTTACTGAAACATCCAGACTGGTAAACTCTTGTTCAACATTTTGATTTTACAAAGGGGAGTGAAACATAAGACTATCAAACCTTTTTAATATTTCATATTGGGCACAGGAACAGGAAAACAAGGGTGGCCACAGCTGAAAATGTGCAAATCCCTGTGTTTTATTTCCTCAAACTTTTATTTAGTTTTTAAATTAAAACCAACACCGACAGCAAAGTGCAATACACTCCATGACTTATGCTGTCCATAAAGCCTATGGGATTTTCACTGCCATGGGAAGGAGGCTATTTACATGTTAAAAAGCCATTTATGATACTAATAAAAGTCCACAGGATTTACTTTACAATGTGTGAGAATCCATTTATGATGTTAAGAGTCAATTTACAACGTCAACAATTGTGTTAGCAGTAAAAATGCAAAGCGGATATACAGCATTGATTTTTTTAAAAACTTGTATTGTTGATATTTCCTTGGCAGTGATTCATGTCTCCACCACAGAGATTTTCTGGTATATGTTTTAAATGAGAAAGATACGGCATAAACTTTTGTTTTTCCTAAGTGAGTGAATCTTAGAGAAAAATTATACAGATGAGTTTGGGATGCCTCTGTAATATGGGAGAGGTTTCTGACCTGTTAAGCAACTTTCTCTGGCTGCATCAATTTGCTACAGCACCAAAGATGTTCTCAGTCTTCACACACTCATTCACTTGGACAGTGAGTAGTTTTGATCTAACAGCAAACTTTGAGTATTTGTTCCAATTTTAATTATCTTTTTTTAAAAAAAATATTTCTTGGACGAGATCAAATACCAAAGACTTCTAGAGTATATTATGCTGCCACTTTTATTTGCACACTGGATAAAGAAAAACAACATTTCTTAAGTTCTACTTAAAGGCTCTGAAGATATTGTTTAACCAAGATGTTTACTTATATAGGTTTTGATTACCCAACATCAAACCCACTGGGTAATCACAGTAATAAGTTCACATAACTGAGCTGTCATCTATTAGTTCTTACTGTGGTTCCAACCACAACTCACTTGCTGTTTGTTTAATCTGGTCAACTGTGCGAGAAGGATTCTCCTCCCTAGGCAGAACAGCCCCAGCTCTCTCTGCACAGGAGAGGTGTTACAGACCTCTGATCCTTTTTCTGGCCTTGCTCTAAAAAGTTTTTTATTGTTAATATAATGAGGGCATTAACAGTCTTGTTCAAGAATTTTTATTACTCTAAATCTAGTTGCAACAGAAGAAGAAAATATAGAAATGCAAGTAGAGTATTTGTTAGCGGAAAAGATCATAGGAATAGCAGTAACACAGTTAAAATCAGGACATGAATATGTAGTTACTCCTACTTTGGGGGTTATTCCCACCTCACTTGCTGCTGTAATTTGTGTTTCTTATTTTGCCAAATGAGTTGTTTCAGCAAAAACATCAATAATATTCTGATTGATGACATAAAGAACAAGTCTGAAATCTTAAATACCCCAAAGGACATGTTTACCATTTCTCTGAAATACAGCTCTTCATATTTTCTTCTTGATTAAATATTCTTAGGTCTCCTTTTTACAAACAACTTTCCTAAGTTTGCAAAGGAGAAAAAACAGCAGTTTTTTTAATTGCTGTACTTAAAGACTCAAAGAATTAAGACTTTAAAAGTGCACAAGGAGGCCTGAAAAGCTATAAAAAGAAAGGGTTTTTGGATTTAATTGAAACAGAATCCCAAATGTAATGTAACGCAACAGGTAATATATTATATTCAATTAAACACTTTAAATTTTTAAAAACATAGAGCTTTTTTCTGCCATGGAAGCATCGGCAATTAAAGTCTGCTGGATATGTTTGAAGCAGAATACATATCCATGAAATTAAGATGTTCTGTGGTTGTTATGACCAACTTCTAGGTGCATTAAGCCAGGGAAACAGGAACTAAACATTATGAACTACACACATGGATGAACCAATCACATTTTTGTATCCCAAAATAAGCTATGGAAAACAGAGGTTGTGAAATACTTGGAAGTAAATAGAGAAAAAAGTGACGTCTAAATATCTGAACTTATCTGTTGGGTTTTCAAGAACAGGTAGGGAGAAGTTGCCAGAGTCAAAAAATAGAAAAATAATCATCACTCTTTCCATGTGCCCCCATTTTCAGTTTTATAATGTGTGTCATTTCCCATTCTGTTCAATTCCTCAAAAAAGCAGGAAGCCAACAGTTGAGGGGAAAAAAAATCTCACAATGACAGCAGAGAACCTAAAAGAAAACAGCACTCCAGTTTAGGTGACAGCATGACTGGGAGTTTGAAAATGTGTTGGCAAAATAAAGCTGGAAGTCATGGCAACTGATCAGATTTGTAGCTTTTATTATTGATTTTACCATAAAAAAAATAACGGTACTGAAATTCAACTTCTACTCTCTTCTCCAATAAAGCATCAAATTCACTGACATGTTGAACTTACAATCAAAAGTGACAAGAGAATTTTGGAAAGTACGTTTTTGATTATGTCATGCAAGTTGCCCGTAGAGAGCTGCACGTCTACATGTCAGTCCTAGGAAATAGTCAGAAATCCAGTAAACACAGAATCAAGCCCCAGTTATGCAGTTCTGCCTCTAAATAAGAGTTAGGAGTGCAATAGATCTGTGTTGATGTGCCAAAAAGAAGTTTGGGGGATAACAAATCCTTCCAGCCCTGAGAAAGGATGGAGAGGATGCCTGAAAGTCTCTGCCTGATGTAGTGTCTGAGTGTGTTTAGCAAACTGATAAAGGCACATTTTTCTCCCTGGGGCCAACTTGGAACAGCATTACTTACATCTTAACAGCTAAACTTGCTTATTTCCCCAAAACAGGGTGATTCCCTTGTGGGAATATGTCCTGGCTTGTACTGGCCCCTGGGATGTGCCTGGGAATGTGGGGTTACACCAGTGAGAAATAAAACCCCAGCAGTGACAAATGGCAAGGGCTGGACACTTGTCAGTGATTGCAGAAGAGTTTCAAGGCCTTCCTTCTTTGATCAGTGCACACAAAGTCCATGGGCCAGGGGATGCTTGGGGAACACTGCACAACACCGAGGGGAGTCTTCAAATATTACCAGAATCCTGGAGAATTTGCTGTGAGAACCTGCAGAATTTGATCTAGATAGCTTCTTCTTCAAAGCTTCAAGGAATTAATAAAACTTCAGATGGCTGAAAGAGATGTGATTTGTATCAATATGCTTCATATGGACAAAGCCTTTTCCAGCTTTAGGCAGCAGAGGAGGGGAACTCTGACCATAAATCAGCAGAAACAGCTTTGTGGCCACAGCCTCCTTCCTGCTTTGCCTGTGCCACTGCTGTGCTGGCCACTTCTGCCACTCCAGGAGCAGGGAGTAATGCCTGATATTGGGAATAAAGGGAAAAATAAGACTTTCAGTGTTGCTGCTCATTCTCAATATTTCATTTTTCCTCCACAGCAAGGGGAGGTGGGAGGCTCATCCCTCTTTTCCCTTCCTCCACTTCAGTCCTTCTCCTTGTCTCATCCTCAGATCAGCAAAATTCATGTTTTCCTTCTCTGCTCAGAGACACAGAGTGCATTATGCTGTCTCATGTGTTCACCTCCCACAGAGCACAACATGAGGTTTACACTGAAGTAGGTATTGACTGGTTTTTTTCTATAAAAATAAAGCATTTTTCACATCTGTCATCCCTTTAAGACTGTGTTAATTATTTCTCTAATCTGATAATGTAATTACTCTTTCTCATTTCTTGATCCTTCGGGTTTGATTCTGATTACGATTTTGCTAGTTACACTTGAAATGTCATAGGAGACTCAAAGTTCCAGAGAGAAATATCCACTGTTGCTCAGAGAAGCTAAGTGTAGCATAATCAGTCGTGTCCTTCAAAGCCGTTTTCTGAACTTGTAGTAGGCATCAAAGTAACTCCAGTGATGTTAGTGGGGTCATATCACCATCTCTACAAATTAATGAAGCTTCACTGAAGAGCTGTATCAGTTTACATCACTGTAGATTTGCACATACTCAGACTTTATTGTGATGGGGTCATATGTGAAAGCTGAAGGAAGATAAAGAGGAGGGAAATATTAATTCAGAATTATGTGCTGTGATCCCATTTTAATTTTTCCACTGATGTATTTTGGCAAGTTAAATGTCACTGCATTTGAAGTCTCCATCCCAGATGCTTCCTGAAACGCTGGGAAAACAATCTATCAAAGAAAGTTCCAGACATCTAGTACTGTCTGCCTTTTTTTCTCTCTGCTTTTCTCTGATCTCTAAATGTGTTATCTCAAATGCTTCAGCACAAGCATGAGGCTCTCTCCTGAACATCTCAGCTATTCCTGCTGCTCTCCCGCTCCTGTGGTCATAATTCTCTCCAGAGATATTCCTGTGAGTGAGATGTCACAAACCTCAATGAGGCTTCAGCTGAAGAGAAGCAGCAGGAATGGGGAGCTGCCAAATCAGACATGACTTTTTTTCTTGAACTAATGTTGTTTGGATGCAGTATCACTGCAGGATACTGCGTGTTCTGAAAGCCCCAACAGGCATCAAAATAATCATAAAATGCTTTAAAATGCTTGAGTACATTCAAAAATTTTATTTTTTGTCACGTTGTTCCACTACTGTACATTCCAGTGATTCAAAAGATGACAGTCAGAATGCTTCCATGTGTTTTTAAGCTCAGTTGTGCATCTTCCCCCACTGTGATGAATCTCCCTACACACTCCTTGGCTCATTCTGAAAACACAAAAATGAAGCGCTAAGAATGGAAATCCGTGGCATTGAGATTTCCCAGAGAACAAAATATCACATTTTAGTTCAGTTCCTTTCTATTTTTTTGCATTGTCTTAATGCCATTTTGCCTCACTTGAACTTATTTTCCCTCCGTGAGTTCCAAGTCCATTCCTGAATCCTCATGCAGGATCATTTGTTTGCTTAGTCTTCCTATTTCCCTGTAGGGCATTGTGGAAAAACCCCAATGGGCAGCAGCTCCAAGTGTTTAGTGTGGCATTATCGTGTCAGACATCAGGGACTGCAGAGACATGGGGCTGTCCTCTGCAGAGTTTCCAAATTGTCACTTATGAAGCGACATCCAAGGCAAATGAAGTTGCAGCCACAATTTCCAAGTAAATGAAGTTGCAGGGCAGTGAGATTCTACTGGACCGTGTCTTGTTCTAGAATATAAAGTTGCAAAAAAAAATTAGGGAAGGAGTCAGAAAACAACAAAAAGGAGACAAAAGTGTACTTAAATCATGATCTTCTCCCCCTCTGGATTTTCCAGGAACAAAGAAGGGTGACCAGATAGAGCTGTGGCATGAACTTGAGGAGCATGAGTTCACTTCTTGGCTTCATCCCAGCCTCTCTGTGTGGCTTGGGAAAACCTTTAAATCTATTACATGTGCCATTCTCAGGCTATCAAAGCTGTGAGAGTATTTCCTTGTCTCACAGGGATGAAAACCATTAACTACAGCAAAGTGCTCAGCTCTTATAATTAAGGGGATTGTGTGCAATGAGTACCAAGGCCAGGGCCTTTGAAGCTGATATTGAAAGATATTTTAGTGCTTAGAAATGCTGAGCAATTTAATTGAAACCTGGGAATTATGAACTATTGAAAATCCCAATATATAAAAATCCCTAATTCTGCCTTTACAAGTTAATAAAACACAGCCAGAGTAAAAATTACACCATGGAATTTGCTATGACAAGCTTTCCATGCCTGAGTAGGCAATGTATAAATAGACATTTAAAGTTCTTTGAGCTCTTGCTTTCTTCAACTGATTTAAAAATCTCTCATAAATGCTTATGAGTGACAGCGAAAAATTTCAATTTATAACTCTTATTGGAAAATAAGATTCAGGGTTTAAGGTTCATTTTCAGTGACAGACTTACACTTTGCAAGATTAACCACCAAACCTCAATGCTGTTGTAAAGCTCTGGTCCATTCCTTACACATTTAATCTGTTTCCTATTTCAGGGACCCTGTGTATATAGGTTTTATTTATTTAGAGGAAAAGAACTGCATTAACTTATTTAAAGAATCAAAGTATAAAACTAAAAAGCACATATTTTGTTTAATTTCTAGTAGAGGCAGAGACACACACATTCTTTGAGAATGACTACAGATAATGACACTGACCAGAAAAATCACAGCCATGGATTTACTCTTCTTGCTTTATTATAATGCACCATATAATGTACTTCTAAAGTGCACACACATTTGGATTAAATAAGAATATTTTATTCTATGTATAGCAGTCTTATTATAATGGACATTTTGTACTTCCAGTGATTTAGTCCTACATCCATCCATCCATATCTATGACATCAAAGTAGATTTAATGATAAAAGGAAATAAGTAATGGGCATAAATGCTATGACTTCATTTTCTAGCACTATTCTAATCTTAAAGCTGTTTATACTGTTTTTCCTAGCTTTTAATTCTTTTTTCTATATTTAATTATTAAATTGTTTGGAGTATTTTTGGTAGGAGGGTTGTTTCAGTGGCAAATAACATGATCCATACATATACTGAACTGTTTTCCTATTGTTACATTTTAAGATTTACAGACATTAAAAAGTGAGAAAACAATCAACCTATTCACCTCTAAAAAGTATTAACTCATTTCTCAGTGCTTGGATGGTGCCTGTATTAGCTCGTATGATAGCAAATTTAGTGTATAAAGAACTCCAAACTTTTTTATTTAATTCAGTTACATATTGGTGAAATGAAGAACTTAATTTAATTCTAAATTGAACGATAAAAAACCCAATGTATTTGGCTAAATTGTGCTGCTTATTATAAAGTCCAAAATTGGGTCTAATCTTTTTATATAATTGCACCTTTTCCCAGGAATCATTCTTCAAACTGCTGAAGTGATAGTTTAATTGTTTTGCATAGGAAATTTCTTTTTGGTTTTGGTTAACTGAAAATACACAAATATTTAATTTCTACCCACACTTTTCAGTTTACTCAGAAAACTTCCTTATTAAATTCATTTGGAAATGGAAACAAATAAGAACATTATTTTGATATGAGGAAATTTGAAAGAAAATAATTTGCAATGCAAATACTTTCAGGTCTTAATTAAAATATATGGTTTTCCACAGAAGAAAACATTTTTAAAAGGAGAAGTATATTGGTTATTTGATGACCTCTCTTGGAAAAGCACAAAGAGAACAATGAGTTCTGAACAAAAGGAAAATTAACATTTTTAAAGTGTTTAGTGAGAAAAACGTTTCTGTTTTCGCAATAAATCCAAACATCTGACATTCTTCTTAGTCTTATCTACACTGTCAAATAGGTGTAACAATTTGAATGACACCAGAATCTAAATAAGTCAAATTGTGCATTCCTCTTCAGAGTATGTAAATATTTCCCCGCACTCTTTTTGAGTTCTCTGAAAAGTCTCATGCTGGTCATAGTGAAAACAATCATGTGTTGGTGTTAATGTTGCTGCTATTAGTACCCACAGTGGTAAAATAGATTGATCATGAGGCTCAGCTTTCAATTATCCTAAAATTTTACAAACCAGACATCAGTTGCTCAAAAACTGTAACTGGAGATTTCTTTGATCTCATGGAAATGAAATATCAGGCGCTGATATCCTTGCTAGGGACACCATGTCAGTGGTTAAGAAAAAGTGGAGAAGGGCTCAAATTTCTTTTCTCCGTCCATCAAAAAGGAGCTGCTTTTCAATGCCACCTTTTTATTTATTTTATTTTTTTTTAAATTATCATTCTCATTTGAATGGAATATTTCCTTTTGCACACACATACATTTACACTTTTCAGCTTCACCTAATCTATCTTTTTCTCACTGTTTGGCCACACAATTCAATTATTCATGCAATCTATCTGTGCACATTTCCCACAGTGAAGAAGCAATTAACATCTGGACAGAGCTGCCACTCTTCTTTATTAGAGTGATCCACAGTTCTTTATGAAACACTGGGAGAAACAGAAACAGATTCCAACCCCCCCCACCATGTAACATGAAATATTTGCATCAGTGGAAAATATGACCCACTACATTTACTTACCGAACTTCGTGTCAAAATTATATTTAAATGGAAGATTAGAAAACTAATCTTGGATGGTTTGGTTTGGGTTTTTTTGTTTCATTTTGTTTTGTTTTAAACTACTTTAAAGCTACTTATTTTCCCCATCCTAGAAAAATAAAAAAAGAAAAAATCTTAAAAACTTAAGTGCCCCAAATTCTTCAAGTCATTGAGAATCCAGAGCTTTTAATAGCTTACTTATTTTTATTTCATTTCTACAAATATTCCCAGTGGGAATACCCCACAGTCAGTAAAGTTCTTCACACATCCTGCTAATGCCTACAGCTCATTATTAATGCAGCACTGATCATTGATATTTACTGAACTAATCAAAATAATGTTAATAATTGGCAGTAGGGATTGCCTCTGAACAAAGAACATTGCCCACAAATTAATGTTTTACTTAACTTCCGAGGCCATCAACAAACGTAGATTTTCCCACCGTCTTGATTTCTTTCCTGGTGTGAGTTTTTGGTTTGTTTGTTATCACAGTGGATAAAGTGATACTGAGAAAGTCCAGGAACAAATCTAGAGCTGGGAATAGCTTCAGAAACTCAGATACTGGTGAGTGGAAACAGCTGAGCCTTAACTGCTGACTGATGATTAATATTTTGAGGTGTTTGGTGATACCTCACTATTCCAGATCATATCAGAATATGGGCATTGAGATTTTGCCTCAGGCAATGCTGAGAAACCTGTTCTAGTGGGAGGTGTCCCTGCCCACAGTAGGGGAGTTGGAACTGAAGGATCTTTAAGGTCTCTTCCAAGGCAAACTTTTCTGCCATTCTTCAATTCTGTATTCTGTGACAAAGGCAGGAAAGAAAAGAGTGTTTAGATCTACTAACCAAGCCATGCATCTATTGCTACATCTTCACTTCATCTGAACACACTAATATCAGTAGGAACTATGCTCTATTCCTCCCTATACATGTGTCTTGGGTTGCAGTGCAAGATGTAACCAAAAGTAGGTATTCTATTGCCATCTGTTGAATCCTGTTGGGATTTCCTTATCTCTTCCAGGACCCACCCTCCCTCCAGGGGATATCTGCTGTTCATGGGCCATCGAGGCTCACTGCAGGGCTGATACAATTACATCATCCCATTGGGAGAGGCTCCACCCAGGGGGAGGAGCCCAGCATTCCCACCTGGATAAAACCTGAGATTCACAATACCAGGACAGCCTGTTTGCACTGGATTCCCAGAGGAAGCCTGGACCCATCTCACCACCACTGGACCTTCAGAGGGAAACTACAGCCTTCTACAGGATAATCATTGCTCCAACAGAACCACATCTGTCACTGCAGGAGGGCTGGACTGGGCTGCTACCAACACCCAACAGGGTGTCAGGTTGTGTTCTGACTCTGTCAGTGTTTTCTTTTTTGTTTGTTTGCTTTTTTGTACTACTATGTTTTTATTTTTAATATTCCTAGTAAAGAACTGTTATTCCTATTCCCATATCTTTGTCTGAGAACCCCTTAATTTCAAAATTATAATAATTCAGAGAGGATTTACCTTCCCCATTCCAAGGGAGGCTCTGGCTTTCCACATGCTACCTGCAAGACTATCCCAGCACCTTTTATTCTGAGAAAAACTGCTGTCCAAAAAGTTTATTAACAGTTGCAGTCTCTGGGCACCATATCTTTCTCCTTTGTGCCTTGCAAATAAATGTGAATTTCTGGAATTCATAAAAGGGAATGGACTATAAAATGTGCAAAGCAAAACCCTTTAATGTGGTGCTTTTTGTTTAATGCTGTGGTATTTTGTTCCCCTAAGTGCCTGCTGTCCTTGGTAAGAGGCATTGTGGCCGTAAGTTAAAGAGCTGGCTGGGGACTGGAGAACCTGATTTCAATTCATGGCTTTTCTGCTGCTTTGTGGAGTGACCTTGAACAAATGAATTTCTGTCTCTACTCCCTGGTTTTACCATCCATTAAAAAAGCCACAGGGATTATAAAAGTGACCTTTTTATAAAATGCTGTAAGCTTTAAAGTTTTCAAGTGATAATATTGATGATGTCATAATAGTATTTTCAGAAAATTGCTATAACTGCTGTTGTTATTATATTTTAAATCTTTTATAACGATAACCTGTAACTGAACTGAAAACTAAGATGCAAAACTAGAAAGTTTGCCACTTATTTGAAAATTGGAAACAACAATTATTCCATATTTCTTTTTTCACCACCATGCTCCTCTGTAGAGTTTCAAACAGAGAATTTCAGATTGATGGGCACAGAAAGAGCAGGGCTGAGGAAAGGATAACCACTTCTGTCTCCAAGGAGAGCTCCACAGAATCATAGAATGGTGTGGGTTGGAAGGGACCTTAAAGATCATTTAGTTCATTTTTCATATAGTGCAAAATGACAAAAAAAAATAAATTTACAAAGATTATATTCTTTGTCAACTAATCCTCTGCACATCTCTTGCTGCTTAGAAGAAAGCCATAATCACTGCTGCAATATTAATAGTCTTAAAGGTAAATTGATAAATATAATGCCTGGACTTGCTTTCTTCTAGCAACACAAAGGTTGAGTGAGGAAGTAGTGAACAGGAGGTGTGTTTGGCATCTAAATTCAGAAAAAGCTGTTAAAGCAAGTCATACTTATGCATTTTTAAAACAACAGCTTGAAAGTTTCCTGAGAAGGCCTTTCAGTCATTACAATCATCCATAAATATTTCAAAGCTACAAGAGTAGAAAGCTTTAAAACTCTGTGAGAAATGCCTGCAATTGGTGAACAAGCACCACGTTTCTCTGGAGTGGTATCCCAGCAGGTGTTGAAAAGACCTCCACAGGGATTAAAGGGACTAACTGTGGCCAGCTTTAATAAGACTAAACCCACTGAAACCCTGCTGAATCTCTTCTTTTACCACTCCAGAAAGCTTCAGTGTTCACCCACCATAAATTCAGACACCTGAATTTCCCAGATACATACCTCCAGTCTCCTATTGCTTCTAGAGCACAAAGAAATCCAGAAGTTTGGGATTCCCAATTCAGTCATGGCATGGTCCAAACATGCAAGAATCTAGGAGGCAATTCTAGTAAAACTTCCAGGATAATTACCCAGGTGTCCTAGGGTTAAAGTGAGCTGGGAGGCTTCTGAACATCTCTCAGATGCTGTTCTAGGTAAATGTTCTGCAAATGCTGTTTAAATTCTTGCAGGCCCATATTACATTCCCATAGCCAGTGCTCCCCACTGTGATGCCAGCCCATGGGAAAATTCCAGCTAGTTCCAATAGTAACACATGAGCCCAGATTTGCAGGCACCCCCCTGGGTCAGCAGTAGCATCACTGACATCTCTGCAACCAGTGCTGACTTTAAAAGGGAATAGATAAAAGACATTTTTACCATATATAGGTCGATGTAACCTAGTTTAAGTTTTGTATAATTCCATGAACTTTACTGGAGTTGCTCTGTGTTAGCTCAGGCAGGAACATGCTGCTCTCATCTTGACATAAAACTGCTTTGGGAGAAGGGATCTCTTTTGGTGACAGGCTGCATTTGCATCTGGCAGCTGTGATTGATATAGTGCTGGCCAGTACATAATATCACTGAGCTGCAAATGTCACATCTTTTAGAGTCACTAATCACCTGAGGTAAGCCCACACGGATAGGTGCATCAAAAATACGAAATACCTCTACTGGGAATACCTGTTGGAGCCAGGAACACCTGCTCATACTTTTTTTAGCTCTTTCTACTTTTAAAGTCACAGTCAATAAATTTTGCTACTGGAAAAAAACACAGTGAAAGAGTTCTGTAAGGAATGAGGTCAGTCATGAAAATAGGACAATGTGATGTGGTGGTCGGGTCACTGTCCATGGAGATATTTAAAAGATGTGAAGATGGAGTGCTAAAGGACATGATTTAGTGTTGGTGCTGAAAACTGTTGGACTTGACAACTTTAAAGCTCTTTTCCAGCCTAAATGATTCTGTGATCCCATGATGTGATGAATGACAGTAAAAGCAAATATTTTCATGTGATTCTGACTGGTTTATGTAAAAATATTTTTTAATTTCTTGTTCCCTTTCCTGAATTACTGAGGCAACTGGCCAAAGAGAAGAGCGCCTCTGTACCCCTATTTAAGAAAACTAGAGATAGCCTTCATGTGAAAAGCAGCATGGATGACTAGCTTGGAGGAATTAGCACAGGTAAGATCAATTAATACTTTTTTGAGCTGCAAAAAACCCGTGGAGAGCTCAAGCTCTCTAGGAGATATCCTGACTGAAGACGATGAAGCAAGGCATGGCTCCTGTTACCAGACTTGTGTATTTATTAAATCTGCCCAGACCATGCTCTGGGAGCTTTGACAGAAGTTTGAAAGGGAATGATGCCTTATGTTTAAATATGACCACAGCTAAATCCAGGAGACTTTTTCCACTGCCTTGATTCAGGCCTCTAAAGGGTCAGAGGCAAGATTTTGTGGGTGTGTGTGCACAGGGAGTATTGCTTTGGTTTCCTTTTTTCTTACTTTTTACCCTCCAGCAAATGTGGAGGACGAGCAGTGCTAGAAAAGACAACAGAAATTTTGGCTGAGCACTGGTCCAGATGTCTGCATCTTTGCTCAAAATGCTACCAATTGCATCTTTAAAAGACAAGAAACAATGCCCTATCCACTTTGGGGATACTTTAGATGAGAACAAAAAAGAAAAAAGAAAAATGAAGTATTTGCTGGCACAGAGTGATTCTATCATCAGGCCAAGTGTTTTTTAAAAGCCTCTGGGACTGTGAGTTTAATTTTGCTGCAAGGCTCCAGATCCAGTAGAGCTATCACTGGAACCACATTTTTGAGGGCAATTGTCTCAGGATGACTGGATAGACATTTTGCCTTTCAAGCATATGTCTCTGAAATGGTGGTTGCCACCTGGCAGACTGTTAAATTTCAGCAAGGGATGGAAAATTTATGATTCTTTTTCTTAGCCTGAAGAAGAGAGTTTATGATTCACCCCTAGCATGACTTTGTTGCTGACATGCAGATCTCGTATCATTTGTGCAGGTCCTGTTTCAAAATCCACAAGAATGGGATAAAAATCAGGCCCGAAGAGACTTTTGCATCATAATCTTGCTGGTGGAAGAGAGATATACAACAAATCCCCTGAAGAGACATCTGCATTAATTGTCAAATCAGTTTTCATCACACTTAACTCCTGTAAGATGATGAGCTGCTACCAGATGGTGCAGTTGAAGATGATCTTGGTGTCATACAGGTTCTTTCAACCAGCTTTTTGAAAATGAAGCTGGCGAGTTGTGTCAACTTCTGGATGTTCAGCATAAAGTCAGTAGAATTCAATCTCACTTTTCTCTTCTCTGGCCATTCAGGGATGAGTCCTCTCTCCATAGCCAGACTGGGCACATCTAGAGTGTGGATTTAAACACAGGCTGACCACAAGAAGGTCATGATGCTGGAAACTGTCACAGCATTCTTTATAAAAGTGTCTCTAGAGTAAGATGTGGAACTGATTTTAACAAATTTTCAGGTTAGTGCAACGCTTCTTCACTGTTGCCAGGGTTATCTCCTTCCAGCTGTTTTCAGGAGTTCAGGAACACACCAAGTTTTCACAGATATTGCTTATTTCAAACTGAATGTTTCTATTAATTTTGAATTTTGCCACTATAGTGGAAACTTTCTTCATTTTTGTTAGGTATGGTTTGGTTTGATTTGGAGCCTTTAGGCTGTAATAGAAGCCTCAATGTCACTTGAAGATCCTTGTGCATTCGTAATTCAAATATTTGCAGAATTTTTTTTGTATATATATACATACACAGCTATATGTATTTATGAACACATACATATGTATACGCACACATATATATATATGTATACCTGTATACATATATTGCACAAAACAGAAAAAAAAAAGAAAAATAACCACATTAATGTCACCATACATGGTAGAATATTTTCATGGGATTCATTCCTTCAAATCCTCAGGAATCAATTTCATTAGATGATTTAATGTACAAATTTGATTTTATTTTTTACTGTGCTTCTGCCATTTATTCTCATATGAATGCCAAGGATTCCAATAAAATTTATTATTATCTTTTTTCTTTTAGAACCTCTAGCCTAATCTAATCAAACAGCAATTGGTTTGACTAAATCTGAAACACAGGGGATGTGAAAAAATCTCACCCACGCTGAGGGCTCCACAGCTCCTCTGTAGAGTCAAGGTTCTGTGGATGCAGAAGGAAACAGAAGTTGATAAGTAGAGATTCCTGTAGAATATTTTAGACTGTGGTAATTCATGTTATTTCAGTACCACATGGAGATATCCAAATTTTATCAGAGGAATCTCTTTTCTTCCACCATATACAAATACAGCACACGGGCAGGTGATTCACCTGACCTGTGTTAAACATCTTTTGGGGAGGAGGTGACTTTGTCTCTAAAGCTTCCTCTTCCAAAAATTGTAGAGGGATAATAAATTACTCCAAAGGTTTATTACTGATCTGATTATTTCCAGTTTGTTCTGGTAGTCATGGTTATCACCAGGTTAGTCTATTTCTAGAAAAAAACAATAGGACGAGTGGTTGGTTAACCACTGTTGCAGTTTTCACCATATTTTTGTTTTGCATTTTTATTGTATAACATGCTTTACCTTCATTTGAAGAAGCAGCAACCTTATTATTCTCTCCCTCAAAATTATTTCCTTTCCAAAGATTACTACCAAAACTACTAAAGATTGTAACACTGCTGAAAACAAAGGTACAAGTGATCAGTCAAACACCTTCAAATCATGGAATCACTTTAACTATACTTTGTTTGTGTATTGGTTTTCAAAGTCCAGGTTATTCCCCTCCTTTTATTCAAGGACATTTTAAGGAGTCAATCAATTTTAGTTAAGCATCAGATTTCCCACTTCTGTTCCCACCTCCAAGATTAACTGGCATAATTAAAGTGTGGTTGCTAAGCAAAATGCTGATTATCTTTTTGATGGGTAGAAAGCTCCATCTGGATGTTTCATAGCTTTTATTCATTTTACACAACTGATTTATTTACCTTTAAATAGTACAGAAACATTTTATGGTTATACAGTGTAAAACAATAGCAAATTCTTGCAAATTCCCAGATTTTTTTGGTCTGTAGATCTAGGAGAAAGGGAAAGGGGAATAAACCAGGATAAAATCAGCATGTACAGATCAGTGAAATATTAGGATAAAAACATCAAAATTTGCTTAAAGAATAAAGTAAAATTAAACTCAATGGTGGATTTTTAACAAATATCAAACATTGTTCTATATCTACAAACAATGTCATAAATTTGAGTTTGTAAAAAAGCGAGACAGAAGATTCACAGAGTTATGAAGGAAAACAAAGTATAAAAGTATAAAAATATAATTCTTACATAAGAAAATCTATTTTTATCTATATTTAATGTTTGGAATTTTACTGCTGAATTAAATTAAGCAATTTTCTATTGAATTAAATTCAGTTGATATAAATCATCACATGCAGGGAGTCTATGGTTGGTTATTTAGTTGATATCTACCAATACCTAGACAGTGAGAAATTCTTCTGAGTTACATCAAAAAACATTGTAAAAATTAAATGCTTTCATAGCACTGAAAGAAAATGTAAGAATTGAAATCACATTCCAAATAGCAGAAGCAGTAAAAATATACCAAAAATTACATTTGAATTTTCAGTCTGATTTTATGGAAGAAGATAGGAAAAGAAATTGCCATGATGGTGGGAGTTCCTTATTTTGGATTCCTTTTTCTGTATTAAGAAGCATTGTTTTAGAGCACTTGTGAAACACTTCATACCAGACACAAAGGAAATTTCTCCTTGCTTTGGTAAACTCTTGATCTGAGTTATGACAAAACAAACACATTTTGGCACATGGAGTAAGAGGCAGCAGGTTTTCCCTTCTCTTCGATGACACACCAAGAATTCTCATCGACAATTAGAATAACAATATATTTACTTGAATTGCTCTTAGGGTCACACTGCTCCAGCACCTGGAGCAGCAGAACATTCCTGTGCCAGAAAGTCTTGCAGCCTGGAATTCTGCTACTCTTGTCAATAATTCCAGTGCCAGCCTACTCAAGATGAAAGTTCAAATCTTTCTGCCACCCCCTTGACACACAGACCCCAGTAACCATTCAGTAAGAGCATCCTTCTTCTCCTGAGCTATCCATTGCTCTGCCACAAAGTCCTGTTGGAAAATCTCTCTGGAATTTATCACGTGATGTCTATTACAATATGTCTATTTAGCACAATATGTCTATTAGCGTATGTTTACATGCTAATAACTCCTCAATTCCCCATTTTAAATAAAGAAATAAATACATTTCTTAATAAAACAAATGTGAAATCCCACACATAAGATGGTGAAGTCTCATGGGTCAGTAGAGCCAGGAGAGCAACAGATCAGGTGTCCCAGCTCTGAAGGAAACCCCTTGGGATCAGGGTGAGCAGCAGGCTGCACCTGAGCTAACACTGTGCCCTCAGGAAAACAAAGGCAGGCTCTTCTCAGCTTGTGAAAACATGTAATGGGTGCAAGTTCCAAAAAGGAACATTCTGGTTAGATTAAATGAAAATTTATTCACTGTGTTGCTGCAAACATGTGTGCACTGAGGGGTAAGCCCATGTCTGTCCTCAAGGGTTTTAAGAACTTGACTGGATAATGTCCTCATAAACCTGCCCTAGCTTTGATGTCAGTCCTGATTGAAAAGAAAGTTCGAATAAAGACCTGGAGATTTTCCTCCTGACACTGCCCTTCACCACAGCTCCCACCTCACCCAGTCACCTCTGGTTGTCTCACAGGTAATTTCTGCAGACATTCTCTAGGCTTCTCCCTGCCAGCCAAGGCTACCAAAACTTTCCATGTTCAGACTTTGCTGCTTCCTTATGCAACAGTCTCACTGACTTGCTTGGATTTGCTCCCAATCCATAATAGCCTATGGATGACAGTTTATAGCCAGACTGAAAGGGTTACAACCCAAAGGAAAAGCAAGGTAGTTGCCTAATAAAAAGGTATTCTACTGAGCACTGGGGAGATCTTTGAAGAGGGACCCCCTCCTCCAGGCACCTTTAAGGCACCTGTGTGCCTTAAAGCTCAGATTACTCAGGTATCATCAGGCCTCAGATATCTGATTACTTACTGGGTATCAATAAAAAACAACTGAGCACACAAATAAATTGGGGAAACCGCTATTTTCTTGGCCATATTTTTCTAGTTCATATTATCGTGTTTTTTCTAATATGAAATTGCTTTGTTTTCTTGGCCAATGTTTCCATATTACCTGGAAAGTTACTTATGTGGAAAACTAATTAACAGGTACAATGTATTGCACTGCAGGCTTCCTGTGTTGTGTAAATTAAAATGATGGTGACTTTTCACTCCCATCATTGTTCTTACGGCTCTGTTAGTAAACCAGCTGCCACTCTCCAAAGAAAACATTAAATTTCTTCCCTTATGTTTCATTGGCCACATTCAAAAGAGCAGTGGTTTATTACACATGTAATTAGAACTTAATTTTCCCAGTTTGTTTAACTGGACAGACATTCCAGGAAAGGTATCTATCCTTACAAATATAAAAATATGGTAATGTGAAGTAGCACCTTTACAAAGAGCTTTCTCAAAGCCAGTTAGGGGGATTTGGATACTAAATTGTCCTTGAGTATAAACGGAAATTGGTGCTTCACTGTCCTCTAGTTTTTTAAAACTTCTCCCTTAGTGATATGAGCAAACTTCAAGAGACATCTTGTCTCCTGCTTTAGGAGCAACAAGAAGCTGGATCCCAAGCTGGCATAAATCAGCACAGCTCTGACAGGTCTCTGTTGATTTATACCAGCTGAGAAATTGTATCTCTGCACAGATATCTATTGCTGAGCTGTTGAATGATTAATATTCACATCCTTATTTAGCTTTCCACCTTTGTCTTGGGTTTGTTTTTCTTCACATCCATCAGATGATTGCTGAAAAGGTATTTTGTACTAATTTATTTCCACCACATGCAGTTCTAAGATTGTCTAAAACTGCAGTGAATGTTTCCCAAGACTGTTAGAACTGAAAAGGTTTAGAAAGCAAAGCAAAAACATTTTCTTTTCTAAGCTGGGTTGGTTTTTTTTCCCAATTTGTGCACACAATGCTTATTCATTCGAGAGCAGGGGAAAATGTTGCCTGCCAACAGATAAGGAAAACATTTATTGATAATAGAACCTTAACGTGTCTACATCACTATATTTCTCTGATTTATATTAAAGGAACCATATTTGCACTCATTACAGAGAAAATTGTCCATTTGCATGAAAAGAGATGGTATAATTATTATCATACTGGCACAGAACTGCAAAAAAGGGGACAGGATAGGACTGGAGGACATTACAGCATGTTTTAAATACTGCCCTTTCCCCCATACCTAATTTAATTTTTTTGTAGACCATCTTTGACCAAAAGATGCAGATGTTGTCCCCTTGTTATAAATTTGACTGCAAAGTGTTTTTCCTTAATCACACGTGTAGATCTCTATGCAGGAAGCCCTCAAAACTGCAGTGAGGCTCCAAAAGACCAAACTGTTTCCCATTCTTATTGAAAGAATCCAAGGAGTGCTTCCATTAGAAACGATGAACTCTTCTTCAATACAAAAAACCCAAACCAAACCAGACAATGAAAATAGAGACAGTGGCATTCAGAGCTGCTTTTTCTAAAGAGAAAAGAGGGGGGAAAGCAGTGATGAAATGTTGCCAAACCCATAAGTCCACCCAGGCACATGGGGGAGTTGATACTTTACAATTAAGACTCTAAACAAGCTACAGTTCAATTAAGCTCCCTTCAATAAAATATCTGTCATTGTGGAATCTGCATAGGCATCCTGCTTCAAAGAAATATGTTTGTTTAAAAAGAAATTAGATCAATATAAGTATTTTATGTATTTCTTCCCAGATCACGTGCAAGCTGTTGATGATTTTCTTGCTTAATTTTCTTCAGTCTGTCTCCTGTGAGTGATTTATAAAGAAAAGTCTCAGAGAAGCAGTGATATTCCATAGGGTATAAATACCACATCTGCACACCAACCTGACTGATAGCATGGTGGCAGAAATTTAATGTTTATTTATGTACATGGGAGATTCAATTTAATATTGGCTCAACTTTTTTATCACTATTTGTATTTGCTTGCATACTGAAATATAGGTAATTTCAGAGCATGCATAAATTCTTCCAAATGAGCTAAAGAAGAAATCTGATAACTTTCATTGCCTACACATTTCCTGGAATTATTAAACTATTTTTAAATCCTACCGTTCCAATTTTTTTTTTTTAATTTAATTGATTTGAACACAAACAAACAAAAAACTTGCATGATGTGGAACTCATCCTTGTGCCTATGTTTACTCACTCTTACAAGGCCTCTCTAGCTATTTTAACTATTTAAGCCTCGATTCAGAATTTATGTTCAGGCATTATTCCAGTCCCTTCCTCAGGGATTTTCAGGACACCTTGATTGTAATCACTAGGGTTTGTTTTTTTTTTTTTTTTCTGCACATAAGGCAAGGAGCAGAACCAGGTATCTCAGTTCATACAGAAGAGACATGGATTTCGTTTTCCATCCCTGGAAGTGTCCAAGACCAGGCTGGAATGGGGCTTGGAGCAACCTGGCCCAGTGGAATGTGCCTTGTCCCACAGGGGGAGATGGAGCTGGATGATCTTTAAGGTCCCTTCCAACCTAAATCATTCTACAACTTTGTAATTTAATATTCTGTCTCTTAAACTGCAGATAAACACCTGCTGTGATGTTATATGTAATTTGCTGTTTGGTTTGCTAGAAGAGATCTACAGAGCACTCCCAAACCATCAAAAGAAGGATGGGTAATGGAAACCTCAAACAAGCAAACTTCCCCAGCTGCTGTCCCAGAGTGGAGATGGAAAGAAAAGCTGCAGAGAGGGGAATGTGCTGCTGTGGCTGTGTGTCCTGGGTTGCAATATGTAACCAAAAGTGTGTCCTCTATTTTCCATCTGTTGAAACCAGTTGGGGAGATGTTTTCCTTATCTCTTGCATAACCCATTCCTCATAACTCTGGGGGGGAGGGGCCAGGCGCCATCTGATAATGGGCAGTTGTTAAACCAGCTGGGGCAGTGTTCTTATCTCTTCCAGGACCCACCCTCCCTCCAGGGGATATCTGCTGTTCATGGGCCATCCAGGCTCACTGCAG
>VYXD01003995.1:342825-359106 GCA_013397195.1 Hylia prasina
TTTTTGACATGAGAATATGTTAGGGTTTGGTAGCTACAGCACTTCATCATTTTTTATTTGGGAAATAACAGAAGAGAAGGTGAACTTGCATTATTACATGGCAGTAATTATTACATGGCTGTCATTTAGATGTGACAGGCTTCAGCCAGTGCCAGCTTTTTTCCCTTTCTCCAGCCAGATTTTGCTAGTTTCTGCAGCCTATTTAATATATTAGTGATGAAGCAAATATTTCTGCTGAAGCAGTCACCCAACCATAGGAGCATCTGCATGAAAAATTCATGTGCCTACACAAGTGCATGACAATCTCTAATAGGAATCCATATCCCCTAATGCTGGAATCAGGTGCATTGCTAACAAGCTGCAGGTGGAGACATGAAGAAATTAATTACAAGGCCCTTGATAATTGTTCAGACTTCATCTTAAATACACTGGTGAATCTGTCAGTTTTTGGTAATTTACATTTTGTTGGATTCGCTGCTCACAATAAAGAGCCTCATCTCTTATCTCCCTCCAAGGCATGTGATGGACACAAAAGTTGTCCATGAAGAGAAGGAAAATGAAACACTGAAATGGAAAATGCAGATTGAGGTTGGGGGATAAAAGCTGTGAAGAGAAAAAAAAATAAATAAAAAGACAAACATAGAGCTGTGTTAGGGAGGGAAGAAGCAGAAATCGCATTTTGGAGGGATGGAAATCTGCAGTAGTGATATGGTGGGACACACAAGAGACGTTACACGAGAGATGTTACCCTGTGCAAAGACTCAGTGACACTGAGTTAAAGAAGGGGAGCAAGCAAACAAGGATTCAAGCTCTACCACACTGCAAAGCTGATTAGATTTTCTGATAACCTAAAACGAAATCCCAGCTCTGAAAGATTTTTTTTTTTTTTAATTCTCATACCACAACAAAACATTGCTGTTTTACCACCTGTGGGACAGATAAGAGGCGTACTGCCAGATCCAACCAGTGAAATAGCTGCAGATCTTACATATTCTGCTTCTTGGTCCCAACCTGATGGTGGCATGCTTGATTGCTTCTCTGCAGGGAAGTCTGATGATCCCATTTCCTTGAAGAATATGAAAGCCTGGAGTGGCACAGAGCACGCCCACCCTGCAGAGCACGCTGCTGTGGAAAGGTTCCCTGCTGTTTTAAAGGAGGCACAAGTGCTCCTGAAGTGTGTCTGCCACTGCTCTGTGTTCAGCCTGAGAGACAGCAAATCCCCCTCTGGGCTGCGTGTCCAAGCACAGGAATCAGAGGCAGCCTCCCCCTAAATGCCTTCTCACTTCTGGCTGATGTAAATTTCTGTTCCCCCTTTCCTGACACATCCCAGAGCCTCCACCACTGTCCTCAGGTGCATCCCCTTTGGGATCCAGCTGCTGTGAAAACACAGGTGTCCTGCACATCCCAGTCTCAGGAATGCTGTTCTCTCCATTTGCTTGGGATTAGCCAGGATTTGTCTCCTTCCAGAACTGAGATTCCTCTCAGCAAGTTTGTGTGCCTAGCATCTCATTTTGGTTCTTGCCTGGGCTCCCTCTGCTCTTAACAGAGAGCTATTCAGGACATGATTCATCTCATCTATCTTGGACATTATTTGGGGTTTATGTGATTAATCAATCTCTGCTGCTGTTCCTCTCAACTGGTGCTTGATAGCTGGCTTAGTCTGAACACTCAGCCAGGAGACACCAAAATTTCATAAGGGCATTTCGTAAGTATGTGGCAAAATATTCCTGATGTTCAGCTCCATGAAACCATGCTCAAGTCAGTGGAGCTTGGAATTTCAAACAAGAACAGCAGCTCATGGGTTTTTTTTGAGCTATCACTCTACTGAGGGGTTCCTCTCTTGTCACATCCTCCTGCCAAAAAGCTTTGACTTTATTGCACACTTCAAAACCAACCCAAACAAAACCCCTTCAACGTAATTTAAATGGACAAAGGTAGACAGATGGAACCCTCAGTATAATTAGCTTTCTGCCCCTCTTGATATGAAGAAAGAGGGAGTCCTCTTGTCCAGTCCAAACAAAATTTGCCAATTGTTGCATTGAACTAATTCATCATGACACAGTTTCCTTGTTATTTGATGAACCTTTATATCCATCATTTTCTGCCCTCAAATGTAGTCTGTCATTTGGTTCAAAGCCCTGAGGAGATGCAGAGCTGCTGAGCTACAGCCCCTTGCACCAGCCAGCAGGCTCACCTGGGAAGTTTTGCTCTTAAACAAACTAGAAACACCCATGGAAGTCTTCCTAAATACTACTTTCTGCAACTAACTTGAAAGTTTCTGCCTATTTGAGTTACAGAAAACAAATTTGACATCCAGTATCTGATTTTGTTTGTTTCTTGGTGGGTTTTTTTTTTCATGATCATTAGGTTGTAGGGCCAATAAAAATATATTTCACCTCAAAAGGTGTGACTGCAAAAACTGTTGCAGGTTCCTCTAAGTCAATATTCCATAAAGCTCTTTGTAAAATGGATTATGAACAGTGACGGAGAGAAAAGTGGGCAACTGCTTTCTTTGCTATTTATATATTAAATTTTACTATCTGATGACCATGTGAGGTCTTTGGGGATTACTGCAATAAAACACTTTTATTGTTCCACATATACTTTGCTACAGTTAGTATTGGATTCAGTTTATGAACTGATGTTACCTGCTTAAGATACAATTCTGAGAGATTGCATACAGAGGAAAAATATGCTTTTGCAAGGAAGATATTAGATAAATATTGTCTCTTTGTCTTTGTAGTCTGGTTTCCGTAGCAACTTGAAGTTGCACTATCATTTGATCAGCTCTTGACTGGAAAGCAAAACATTACTTTGGTCCAGAAAAGAAAAAATAATAAGAGTTATTACCATCTTCAGTAAAACATATCATGGTATCCTTGGTAACACCACCATCAAAACCAGAGAGCATGGACTTATGCTGAAAAATCAGCACAGATTGTGAAGTTTTGAAATATGTAAAAGTGGAGAGAAGGTGGGGGAAGGACTGGGGAAAAGGCCTTTTATAAAAACTAATGCTGGATTGAGGTGCCAGGGCCACCTGGCAGAGGGACAGGGGCATCTGTGTCCTAAGGAGCTGTGACACCATGAGATGAGAGTGGGAGGAATGATGCAGAAATCAGATGTGCCCTGTACAAGGGACAGCTTCCATTTCTAGTTTTCAGCTGGAATAATTGTTCCTTTTTTGAACTGAAAGCTTTTGGGTCGGGTTTATTGAAAATGAATCTGCATATTTACATGTCTCAGTTCCTATATACTGAGAGAATGGAGTTCTTTCATATGTAAATCTGATTTCAAGAAAGGCGTTAAACCCAATGAATATAGAGTTAAAATACTTTGGAAAATACTCTTTTCTCAGCTTAGTGCTTATCCATTTTTGATCAAGTCTTCAAAGTCAGATTAACAGATTAATTTGATACAAAAGACTATGTCAGAAAAGCCTTTTCCTTGGGAAAGAAACCTTTTCTTCTGCTGAGAGAGGTCCCAAAAGATTCCTTCAAAGTGGGAATATTTGATAATTGCAAACTTTTGCAGTCAAAAGGGCACTTTAAATTCAGAAAGCAGTTCCGACAGCAGTTGGGTAATTGTGTAGAACATTTTGTGTGTTTCTAGTTTTCCAGCCTACATTACTTGAAGCAGACCAGTCCCACAACTCTTAGGAATATTTAAAATTAAACAAACCAGACAGAAAATGGCTAATCTCAATCTTTGAAACACGCCAACCAATGAACTTGATTTTATGGCATCAAAAATTATCACTAGACATGATCATAACTTCATTTATACTTCACAGTCCTCTGCCAATGAAGGAAAATTCCTGGCAAATCAGTACTGCACTTGCTCTCTCACTTTCTCTTTTTGTCCATCTCATTTTCTCCTAAAAGCTGACAAGGCCCAATTCATGAGACAGATAATGTTGAAGCTTTGCTAAATGCCTGACAGTTGTAATGGTTATTTACAATGTTTTACTTCTGAATTCAGATGAGCAGTTCTGGAGCTAATCTCTGACGTTTTGCATTCATCATGAGCTGATGTTTCCTAGGTATTTACTCGGGATGTGATTTGCATTCACACTGATTTTCTATAAATGTTGAACTTCTGTGCCTGACACTGGAATACTTTCTCTGAACCTGAAAATAGATAAGTCATGCTTAAAAACCGTGAATGGAAATTTAAAGTCAACAGTGATCATTAAAAATGATAATTTTCCCCATTTACAGAGTAGAATATCTGCAAGTATATGAAATTTGGCTTGATTGTGCTATTACACAGCACCAAGGAAGGGGCTCTTTACTTACAGAGCAAGTATCAGATATTCAGACCTTAATTTCCCTCTAAGGCAGGCCAGTTCAGTGTCTGACTTTATTTCCCCCTTTCCCTTCCCCATCTCCTCCCCACCCTGCTATGCAAACCTAGTGCATTATTCAGTTGATAAAAGGAATTAACCCTGGACATGGAAGATTACTGTATAAAAAAAATGCTGTATAAAAAAATCAGCCAATACCTACAGTGTCTCTTTCACAGCAAATCTTTCTTCCTTTCTTTAGATGTGGCAAAAAAAGTACTAATTTATCCAAAACACCTTTTTTCACTCTCCTTCTTCCCTCAGCTTCTGACGACACAAATTCTGCTGAATGCACCAAAAACAACCCTTTAGAATATCAGCCCTTAACCTGGCCATTTCCTATCAAAGAAACATTTCTTAATCAAATGGATATCAAACTTAATGGCACTGCTTGCAGTCACCATGCAGGTCTTGCAGCCAGTGTTTAAGTAATAAGGGGCACCAGCAAGTCCACACAGCCAAAAATCCTCGGTGTGTGCTGAGTAAACAAAGCTGATAACCATCATGGTCTTTAGCATTCTGGGGAGATAACACGTCACTCAGACTCTAATAAATGGATTAAAGCAATACTTTTTGTCAGTTTATAGGACCTGGAGTCATTAAGAATAAATTACTTTTTTAATTAAAGATTTTTTTTTTATTACCTAATGAATGAATTTAAAATGTAAACTGCTGATTGAAAAAGGAAAATGGATGTCAGCCAAGACTGTGAATTCCAGGATATAAGAAAAAAAATTGATGATAACCAGCCACACACTGCATTGACCTTCTCCAATTTGAACAGGTAGTTAGCATGTTTAAAGAGAATGGTACATTAACATAATCTGAATTATCATTATTAAAATGCTGCTTCAGGTGTAATTAGTATTTTATTATCATTACTGTTATGACTTAATTTCTGTCCTAGGCAGATTTCATCTAGTGTTACTTTTCTGCTGTCTTCATGAACCATGAGTTCAGTGGCAACTAACGATGAAAGCTGTCGCAGTTGTCTCACAAATTAATAGATGTTTGAGTCGGAGCTCTCCCAGGAATTTATTCCCCAATCCAGTGTTCCTGCACTGCCCTGTGATTCTGCTGCCCTGAATAAACCTGTGCTGATTGTTTCTCTAAGGTTCCTTTTCCCCAGTGGTCACAAATACCTCAGGACAGTCTTACTCAAGTACTCAGGTCTTTGGAGGCACAGAAATTGTGAGGCAAAGCTGCTCTGCTGGTGATCAGCCACACCAGCCTCCACCTTCCTGCAGGGAGGAATATTTCCCTCATCTACAGCAAACCTGTTCCTACAGCTTGGCTTTGTTTATTGCTTTATTGCTATCCTGTGATTGTTACGCACTCCCCTCTCTGGTGATGTATTTTAATCACATCACCTTGCCCCAAGATTTCACCCTGGGAGACTCTCAAGGTCAGAGATGGTCACACCACTTTGTGTGAGAGGGTCATCCTCACACTCCTCGTGTGCTGCACCACAGCTAGCCCGACAGTGTTTAATACCATGAGCTTCTGCTGTCGTGTTTTGAGTGATAATTGAAACCATCACTTCCCTGGGGATTTGTTCCTGGCTTTGTTTTTTTGCCAAGCCTTCCCAGAGCTCTGCTCACACCCAGCAGTCTCGTCACCACATCACTTGATGTTAGTCTTGGCTCAGAGCCAGTGAGGTGAAGGGGTGCAAGCTCCCAGGAGCCTCCACTGGGCGCTCACCTGGGGCATCTCTTATCTTGGTACATCTATTTTCTAGGCTTTTCTTTATCTTGCCCAAAAATCCCCAACACATCCCTTCTAGAAAATCATCCTATTCTCACATTAAAAAATTACCATACTCAAAAACAAACTGTTACTCCAGTGAATTATCTCCTCTATTTAACTTTTGCCCATATTTTTAATATGTATCTGTGTAGCTTTTACTTCCAGTCACTTGATGTAATGATTGGTTTATTCTGTTTTATGTGCTGGGTGTTTTTGCTAGATAAAAAAATCACTTTGCCTGATGGAGCCAGTGATAGGCTGTGAATTGATCACCTCTTTATCTTCTCTTATATAAATGATATTTATATTTCATGAACTAGAAGGCAAAGAAAGAAAAAGTAAAGAGTGTGTGTGTGTATATATATATATACACACTTCCAATTTTTGCTGATTTTTTCAAAATTCTGTCCTTCTTTCCATTTCCAGGTAGGTTTTTTTAATTCTTTAAATAATTTAACCAGTGGGTTTTACCAAGAGCAGCATGACAAAAGCTGAGTGACACTTCTTGTTGTTCCTAACATGTCTTTATTTGCTTCTAATTTGCTGAGGCATTTCAAGCAAGTTACTTGAATGTCTTCTCTGAACTCTAGAGGATGTGTTCGTCCTACTGAGATTATAGGTTGTGATGTGCAATCATTAAGAAATCATGAAGGTTTCTAATAATAATTTTTAGGTTGGTGTCTCCAGGATCTTTCTTAAACTTTCACCTTTCTAATTTTTTCTGAGCTCCTTCTCCACCTCAGGTTTTTCTTCTTAAAATTTTTGAGCAAACAGAATTATTGCTTTCTCCTTAAGCAAGAAAAAGTGAAAGAAGGAAATCTCTCCTGCTGAAAAATAAAGTGCCTAAAACTTGTTTGAAGAGCCCTGTATGCTTAACATCTAGGGACTAAAAACCAGTTTGTCCAAGAGAAAATTTAAAAGCTTCCTTCTTCCAGAGTAGATTGAATGATATTTGATGCACTAGAAGTTGTAAAACTCCAAAGTAAAACTCTTCCATTGCCTATTTGGAGTTTCTCCTTTCTTTTGATATATATCTGGCTATGAACACTTCTAAATCAATCTGAAAATTTCTTTTTTTTTTTTTCTTTTTTTAAATCTTAATAAATCACATAGAGAAGCACCATATTTGAGCTGCTGACTGTTAAAAGTCAGCTGTCATGTTGAGTAGCTGACTGCATCAAAAAGTCAGGATTTTAAAACCAGTGCTGGGCCTCTCTGGTGTTGCCATGTGGTGAGACCAGATGAGAGTAACAGCATCCAGTGCACAAGGGGACATTCACAGATTTATTTTTAATGTGGCTTTTCATCCATTCAGCTTTTGATGCCCAAGCTCTGGAAGCTCCTTCACAGGGTAACTCCTAATCCAGAGGAGCTCTGTGCTCTGCCTGGGCTGAACAGCCTGATCTAGTGGAAGGTGTTCCTGCTCATGGCAGGGGCTGGGATCTGGGTCCCTTTAAGGTCCCTTCCAATTGTCAGAAAAACCCTTTTTCTGACCCAGAGACAGGGCTCCCGAGAGGCATTTTAAAGACTTTTATTCCATTTTCAGTCTCAAGAGAAGGGTGAGATGGTACAATTGTTGTTACAATTCACGCCATCAAAATCAGAAGCCAAACTATTTCCTAATTACAATGCATTATAAGTGTCTTTGGCCTATCAGCTTTTGCTACACAATGCTTCTAATACTTCTAAGACAATCATCTATTAAAATACCCAACGTGGGTCCTACTACAACACATCTTTCATAGTTCTATTTCTCCAAAATATCAAGTCTATTTGCAAGGTCATCATTTGAAACTTGTTTCTAGTTCAATTTCTCTCTCAACAATGCCTGTCCTATTCCATGGCATTTCTCAGTCAGCACACTTTATCTCAAGGTTTGCACACAGATGCACAAGACTGTGTGAGCCTTCTGTCAGGCTTTGAGAGTTCTCTACAAATCCATTTCCCACAACAGCCCCACGCTGCTCTCAGTGGTCCTGCAGCACCAGCACTGCTCCAGCCAGAGTCAGAGGATTACATTCACATTTCTCCTGCCCTGTGCCTTCCAACTCCTTCCAAAGGCAAAGCAGATGATCAATTTCAATGCTGATGCACTAAAATACATCTAAAGGTTGGTGTGTTTCCTGCCTGGAAGGGCTTTCCTTGGAGGAATTTTATCAGGAGTTACATGAGAAGCAAGCTCTGGTGATCAGTATGGATACAGACGTACAAATTACATTCAACAAGTGTTANAGCCATCTCCATAGAGATACCTTGAGCAACTTGTGATGTTCTTTCTAACTAACCACAAAATTACATTTTTTGTCATTAAAATATCCCTTAGGTATCTTCCTTCCATAAAATTGTCCCAGCATCTCTAGAATCATGGGCACTATCATTGTGCACAGCACTTCGTGAGGGAGATTTCCACAGTTTAATCACAGATTATATGAAGAAACAGCTTCCCTGCACTTCAGCTGAGTGTTGTTAACTCTCCCCTTTCTCTTAACATTCATCCCAAGTTCCCAAATTCCTGCACAGGAGTTTATGAAGTGGCTGCAGAAACCTGTGCTAACAGCCCCGTGGCTTTCAGGCCACAGCAGCTACAGTTTTTGCCTCTCTCTGGAGAAGCCAGGGTTCAACCTCTAAAGCCAACAAGACAACCAAACTCTGATTAGCAAGACCTGCACCCACCCAGGGGCTGGAGGTGTCAGCCAGAAATACAAAGGTGGCTTTGCACCTGTCCCTGTCCCTGTCCCCCACTGCCACCCTGGCTTCAGCACAACCTTAGTCCCTTCCTAGGAAAACATTCCGTAAAAGTCACACGTCATCAAAATTTGCACTTTTCTTGTGACCCGCTGCAACCTCAATTTTGCAATAGTCAGAGCAGCCTGTGGAATATCTTACCTATTTCTGCATAATTGTGGGAGATACTGAACATCCCAAGTGTGTTTCATAGGAACTGAGAAACAGTAATCAAAGTTTCATGCAATTTTGGGTGTCTCATTTTTTATTTTTTTTTTACTTTTCTGGGAGGAGCAATAACTTGTCTATTTTTATGTGACTGTATTTCTAATTTACAGCAGAATCTCCTAGAGCTTGGAAAATATACTTTCGTATATAAGTCTTATAAATCAAAACACTAATAAATAAATATTGCGCATACCAGGCAAGCAGAAAGTCTGCAAATCCTTTTTTTTTTTTTTTTTTGGTAAGTTAATAGTAAACCTTACCTTGGCAAGGTTGTACAGGTGAAGTGTCACAAAGATTTGTAGGAAAAAAAGTATGCTGGCATATGCAGAATTTTAGATTGAAGTTTCCATGCCCCAGTGCTCTCAGCAGTCACTTTTGCAGATAAATAAGGCAAAGTGCACCCTCATCTTCCCAAGGAGGAGTGGGGATCAGATCAGGGGTATTTTTTATCCCTATTAGTGCCAGTGAAGCTGCACGTGAAATACAGGTCTGGTTTTAGGCTCATCACTTCAAAAATGATGTGGAGGGAGAGGTTTGAGCAGCTGGGGAGGGAGCTTGGGATTGTGACCTGCTTGGAGAGGTGGGGAGATGGGTCCTGTCCTCTGGTGAAGGAGATACCAAGGAGGTGATCTAAAGTCAACCTGAGCTACTGGAAGGGTATTGCAAAGAAAAAAAAAGCCAGTTTTCCCCATTACTAGCACTGGCAGGGGTCCCAGGCTGAATCTTGGGAGGTTCAGCCTGGATATTGGGCAAACCCTTCCTACCAACAAATGGGTGTTGCAGCACTGAACAGGTTCCCCAGAGAGGTTTTTGATCTCACTCTTGGAGGTTTCTGGTCTGAGTCAGACAAAGGCAAGGCTGACCTGATCTGCTGATGGTGCTGGTCCTGCTTCAAGCTGGAGGCTGGACTGGGTGGCCTCTGGAAGTCTCCTCCAACCAACCTCTCTGTGAATCCCTGAGGAACTCCATGATTTCATAGCTGAGGCTGTTGCATGGTCATGTATCTACAATGAATTTAGCATGAAGTTATTGCTTTTTCACAGGCTTTTGCTGTAATGCACAAAAATGTAGTGAAATACCAGTGTAAAGGTCTTTTTGTCACACTCTGTTTTTGTGGAGGTATCAACTCTCCAGATTCAGGCCACTCCCACCTGCCACTACAGGGTGGAATTTTTTATTTTATTTTATTTTAATCCTCTGGAATTTGCCACATAGATGAAGACACTTCCACAAGCAAACAATAGCCAGTGCTCTCCTTTGGGGGATATAATGGTTATTGCTCACACTTACTTTACCAACAGCTGAGTGAAGAGCCACATAAAATCCAGGCAATTTACAAGGCAGAATAAATAGGATTTGAGGGTGCAGTTTAATTTACTGATGGAAAACAAAATATTGCGTTGGAATAAATTGTTTCTGAGCAGGAAAAGGAAAGTTAGAAAACATGAGCCCTGGTGCCACTGCAACTTGTGTGTTTCTCTGTTTCTCCATCATGGAGCAGAGGAGCTGAAGTTTTTGTTTTAATTGATAGAACAGGGCAAGAGAAGAGAAATCACAACAACCTGATCTGTTCTGATGAGATAGTGGATAACAAATGAAACTAAAGATATGGGACAAAAGCTTGCAAAGAAAAAAAAACATTACAACATCCTCTGAAAGCTTTTTAGTTTTTCCTCACTCATAGCTGCAATTTGGTGTTACTGAGACCCTTCTTCCTCCTAAAACCACAACTACAGTTGATGGAAAAGTTCCTTTAATGACTTTTCTTTAGCATTCCCCAGACCTGTCTCTCAAACCAGCAGTATTTAGGAAACCTCTGTGAAGCACAGCTTCAAATCTTAAAAAATTAATCAGGGAAGAGCCCCTGGATATGGCAGCTGTATTTTTCAAGCCAGAGGACATGTAAAATGAATCCATAAACTCCTCTGGCCAGAAAAGCTGAACTGAATGGACAAATTCCAGGTGATATGGAACTGCCTAAGTTAATACAAAGACTAAGATGTCCCATTTGCATCTTAGACTTTTTATTCTTCTGTAAAAAAAGATCTACCAGGACATCTGTTCATCTTTGTAACATACACTTAGGGCTATGAAACGGAGAATACATATGAATTAAATGAAGTGGAGAAGAGTATTTAATCTTATTAAATAAAAATACCTATGAGACTCTTCTTCTATGTCTCCTTTTTTTTTTAATTTCCTCTAGATCCACACTGTTTGAGTACTTCTAAAAAGAGGCACTGACAAATTGCTGGGATAAGAGTGCATTCATAAGTGAATTCAAGTCACTATTTGCGGAGAAAGAAAACTACCTAATTTACATTAATTTTCCTTAATTTATCTTTAAGTTAGGATAATATCCATCAATTCTAATTGAATGAAAACAATGTAGACAATATCTTCAGCAGATAGTAGATCTGTACAGAGATCTATATAAAATTAAAAAGGTTTCCATCACTGTTGATTAACTTTTTTTTTGAAAAGCTAATTTTTCCATCTTTCAGCTGAGAGGCAAAAAGAAAATAATGGAATGACCACCACAAAACTGTATTACCCCAACACCTGTACTGGTGACAGAACTAGTTCTCATGAGGGAAGCTTACAGAGACACAACAATAAAGACAGGGTGGACTTCCAAGTTTGCCGCAATTAGACCAATTCCTTAGTCACTAGACTATCAATTTATTCACGGGATGGAATGTCTTCCTGCAGATTTAGTGCTTAGTCAAAAAAAATGGATGTTGAGTCCCCTAATCCAGAGAGGCAGAGCTGGTTGATCTGAATTTATTTCAGATGTGTGTAGATGTCTCCTGCTGATCCATTGGCCTGGACTGGCACTGCACAGGGTGAGAGTCCACATTGTACACATTTAGGTGCAAAGAGTTTAATTCCAGGTGCCTGAACTTGGTCCAGTCCCCAGATCTGGCTGGTGATGAGCTCAGAAGTGAGAGACATGATTCTATAGTCTTTTATTTCTTCTCATGGAGACCAAGATAGAGGCACTTCAGCAGCTTTTCCAACTAAAGAAAACTTTCCTCAGACAAAGGAGCTGCAAAATGTTCCTGCTTCCCATAAATTATAAATAATTATGGATTGCAAACATTTTTAGAGCAAAGATTTTTTGTCTTTTTTTCTGAACCACTTGATGGATCTCTCTGGTGCTGTGCTGTAATGGAGTGAAATGAGCACTTCTGGAAAGAACCAAACAAAGCTGCTGATGATTCTTGAGAGTGATTTCACAACCCAGTCTTCACTCATTGAGGTTCTTCTGTTCCCTGATGAAAATCAACAAAATGACCTTTTCCTACCATCAACCAATCTGAATTTCTACATTTTGTTTTACTCCAAATGTTTCTATCTCAGCATAGTGCTGGCTTCTTTTGATAAGGATAAGATCTTCTTAGAGATAAAAGTGGCATGTATAAAAAAACTTATGGATCATGTAGGATCAGAATTTTATTATATTGCCCACTTGCAGTGCAATAAAGACACTGAAATAAAGCAGTGCTGAATGGTGTAAACAATTTTAACAATTTTAATAAAACCAGGTAAATATGCCAGTGTGCTATAAATATATATTTAGCATTTAAGATGGTAATCAGGAACAGTTATTGAATGGCAAACAGAATTGGATTTATTTTGAACTGATAGTCCCCTTAGAGTAGGTAGTGTAAAAGACTTACAGTTTTTTTCAGTTCTGTGTTTCTTACTCACAAAACAGAAGGAAATTCCTTCTACCACCTTCAAAATAATCTTTTTGAGCGGAGCTGCAATTCTCCCTCACCATCCTTTACGTTCTGCTCTCTGATTTAAGCAGAGGATTTAGGTATATTAATAAACAATATGAAACTGGTGAAAGTCTTTAAAGAAACTTATAAAGCTTATAAAAACTAGTATCAATTTCTCCCTCACTTCCAGAGGTGATCATGACACAGTCCCTCAGAATGGACTCAAATTTACTGTGGAACAAAACCTGTATCATCTCATCTCTTCTTGTCTTTTTTATTTTCAAGTAATTTTTTCAATATTCTTTCAAACTAAATTCCTGGAAATTGATATTCAGAAGTCAAAAAACCTTCAGTGCAACTTTCAATTTCAAACCAATTTTTTTTCAAATTTTTTTTTTTTTTTAATCTGCCCATAGCGGTTCCCTTAACAACTCTGAAGAAGTAGGGAGATGCTCAGCTTTAGGTTGCACCTGGAAAGTGCTGGTTGCTCTAGGATAAATTCAGAGCCCAGTTACCCTACAGCAGAGTGGTGTTACTGGAACTGCAGGGAGGTGTTACTGGAATTTTTCAAACACTCATGAGATTGCCAAGAATTGCAGTGATGCTGAACTTTTCCTGCAAGGGGTCAGTGAAGTTTCAGAGAGGGTTGGGTTTGGAGAAATGTTCTCTGCTCTCACCATTTTCCAGCTCCCCAGATGAAGTCCTTCCAAGTGGACGTCACTTGATTGAAGGTGTATCACAAGGCAGCACTGAGGTTACTTTTCCCTCTTACTTTCCCATTCAACAGCACATGTCCTGCCCTGATTTAACCTCAGGGGACACATTCACCTGCAGCAGGGTTTTTGTGCCTCTGTGTGTGGCTGTGGATGGTGAGCAGCATTTCTGGCTGCGGGAAAGGGGAGGGTGCATGACCCAGTTCATCTGAGCTGGAGCTGGGATGACAAGATCTCCTCCTGCTTGGCAGCCATGGAGAGATGGCAAAGAAATGGTGAAAATCAGGGCACTGTGTTGCAGGTGCAGTGTCAGGCTCGGCGCCCCTGTGTTTGTCACCTTGAGCTCTGTGTCACCCTGACTACTGATCTGTCCCAGAGCAGGCTCTCAGGCTGAGCAAACTCTGGACAGCTCTGAAAACACCAGCTTGGCTTTCCCTTGTTGGAGTGAGCCTTCCCTTTGATAGTTGTGATGGACTGCTGAAAACAGGGCTATCCAAGGCAAGCCTTTCCTGTCTGGGAGGAAATCATCCTGTCCCCACATGGGTCACAGAAGTAACAGCAGTGTTCAGTAACACATCACATCCACACCACCTCCTCTTCTTCCCAGGAGCAGATTTGGCTTCCATGTCTGCAAACTCTGACATGATTAAGTCAAAGAAAGCTTTGTAAACACAGGGGAGCAGTTTCAGGTCATTCAGACTCGGCCACATCATGAGTCTCACGTTTTGCTCCTCCAGAGAAGTCAGACTATTCATTTCATCAGTCAGTTATGAGCTACACTGGCTTGCTCTCACATTTTCTGTTTCAGCCATTTAAATATCCCTCTCCTACATCTAGTAATGAAAGGCTGTGGAGGTTTTGTATTATCCAGTTATCCAGCAGTCTTGTCACTCTCCTGATGTCTCCCTTGCCAGAGTGAAGGTAGTCCCTGCTGAAAGAGATGGGATTGTTTACTGTGGTCTGTAGTTGAGTGGCTCTGCCCTCCACTCTTCCTGAAAAAAAACAGCGGAATCTCACTTTGCTCTACCAGAATCCAATCACTGAGAATTCCAGGCAGGAGGGAGGTGGACAAGTAGGAAAATGTGACCCTGAACAAACAATTTCCAAGGGTAGAAATTCTTTCCTTCTGCCCCATTAAACCTCACCCATTATTTGCCTCCCTTCAACACAAGAACACAGAAATGCCACGTGAGAACAGAGCAATGGTCCATCCAACGCATCCTCATCATCTGGCCCACACGGAGTGCTCCAGGAAGGAATGTAAAACCCCATAACACACCTAATTGGACAATAACACACCACAGGGGGAGATTTCTGACTGACTTCAGCTGGTGATCAGGCCATTATCTGAAATATGAGAGCAGACACCCCTTGTAATTTTTCATTGCAGCCCCTGTGTTACTGCAGCTGCTGCTCCTCGCCGTGGGAATAACTGTGCTATTGCNCTAGTCACGCATGCTGCTAAAAAAAAGGATACAATTGAATACTTATATAGTATATGGTCAAACATTTGCAGGCTTTTGATGTGACTTCAACTAAATTCTTGCAGCTACATTCTTCTGCAGGTATCAGACATCAGTGATGCTGCAGCAACTAATCAGAGGAATTTAATACATGTCATATACAAATAAAGAGCCCTTCTGGGACATCAGCTCATCCCCACCTTGAATCCAGCAGTTCTGAAAATGAACATTAGTTCTCACGTAATGTTTGGAACTTTCAGTGCTTTCCCTCACATTGTTTTTAAGCCTTCCAGTGTTGTAAGAAACTGTGGTGATGGGAAACCATGCAAACAGCTAAAGCACATCTGGATGAGGTTACATCAACTGCACAGATGCACATAACCACACAACAAAGGACAGTGGCTGCAGCACAGGAATCCTGATTTGTCTTGCCCTTCAAGTGCTAAAGATCTACCAACCTGCCTCTCACAGAAAACACAACCTCAGTATTTTGGCAATAACTGTCTACATTTATAATTGTATTTGAATGTACAGGAATTTAAGGTATAAATGAAATTCCATCAGTTGAAACATTAATAATATTTTTAACCCACTTTTTTCATGATCCACAACAGAAAAAGATCAAGGGCTAATCCTAAGATTTCAAAATTCTTTAACAGACTTTACTAGCATGCCTAGGTATCAGGCATCAACATTTTAGGATTAATTCCAAACATCCAATGTTGAAACACCAAAACAAACTAGAATTTTGGGCAAGGGATCTAATTGTATTCAGGAAAAGCATGAAGTTTTGCAATTATGTCTAGCAATTTCTCCTGTATCATCCTCTTTGCAGTCTAGGGTTCAAGAATGAAAACTCTTAAATGTGCCTGCTTAAAGGTTATACACTGGGTTTGAGGTTGAATTAAATATTTTGGGAGCCTTCCAAATCAATTTGGCCCTTTGGGAAATAATTTTTTTAGCTAGTTTTAACTTTTTCACTTTTTATTGGCAACTACTTATTTCTTGCCTTGTCTTAGTGTGTAAGTTCTAGCTAAAAAGGTGGCAAATGGCTCTCTCTAACCCTTTCCAAGGTCTTTTAAGCACTAATTGCCGAATTACGAGATGACACCTATATTATTTTTACTTTTAACCCAATAACCAAACACCTGTGGTCCACAATGTAGATTTTTTTCTATCCAATTACAGGAAACCAGTCAAAACCATGAAGAAGAAGGTGAAAGAAGAAGAAGTTGGCCTACACCCTAAATCCTCCATCTTGCTTTATATACATTACTATAGTCTAAAGCTTTAAACTCTACATTTTTCACTCTGTGATATTACACAATTCTATT
>VYXD01003997.1:1242-21557 GCA_013397195.1 Hylia prasina
CAGCTGCCCAGGAACAAGAGGATACTCCCAGGGCTGAGGCACATTCCCAGCAAACACTCCCAGCACGGCACAGAGGCACCACTGGAGCTCCTGTGTGGGGCTGGGAAGGGCTGCAGGAGGACACAGCCCCCGGGGGTGGCAGTGGCAGTGACAGCAGCAAATTCCCAGGGGCTGATGGCACAACACAGACAAAGGCCAGCAAGGCCCAGGGGAGGTGCAGGTTTAATTCTGCTCCCGGTGCTGCCACATCCCAGCAGGAAATCTCCAGGGGACAGAAACTCTCAGGGTGCACAAAATGCAGCATCTGTCACCCTGATCCTGTGTAAACTCAGCGTGTGGGGCCAACCCCCCCAGGTAAACACTGACCTGAGCTGGATCAGGCTCAAACACGGCCCCAGTTCTCAGCTCCAGCTGCTCCCGGGGCTGTCCCACATCCCTGACAAGGTGCCAAAGGCCACACCTTTGATGGCACAAGCACAGGCCCCTCAGTCCATCCCGTTCCTCCCAGTGCTCCAGATGCTCCCAAACCTCCCCCAGGTCTGTGCCCTGGCCAGTGCCTGCCCCGAGGCTGTCACCCAGCCCTGCAGCTCCAGTCCAGGAAGTTTTAATCCTGGAGTCTGCCACTTTTCCCCTTCAGTGTTATTTTCAGCATGTAACAAACCCATCACAGTGCAAGGGAAAAAAAGGTGATTTAAGGAATGTTTTACTCTCACACTCCTCACTTTACCCCTCACAACCACCCCATCATGAAACAGACATTCAGGAATTGGTGTTCAGTAGCTGCCATTAGAATTTTAAAGGATATCAACAAAGCCACATAAATATGTGGGGAATTCCACAACATGTTTTCCTTCCTGATCTGTGTCAGCATCCAGCACAATTCCTGTTTGGTCCCCAGGAGCTGCAAGAGGAATGTCAGTCGTCAGCTTCACCTCCTCGGCGTTGCCTCGTTAGTCCAGGAGATAATTAATTCGATGAAAATTAATCTGGTCAGTGGCAGATCATCACAGCAAAACACCATCTTTGCCACAGGATATTCCCACTCCTGTAACCTGTTCTCTGATCAAGAACTACTTCCCAAACTCAGTAATTCCATCTAAACCACAGCAGCACAGTTCGGAGGGACAGAAGTTTTCAGCCTCGTGTGAGGGAAGACAGAAACATCACTGGGAGAAAATCCTGAAGTTTAAAATCCTATTCCTCACTTCTTTGACTAATGAACTTCTTAAATCCAGTCTGGATTGTGCAGAAAAGTTCTTTGGTCCCACTTGGAAACTGATTTCCCCAAAACATCCACAAAAAGCATTTTTCAGTTATTACAACTGATTCCATTAATTACTACAGAAAAGAGAATATAAATAAACTGGAAAAAAATTTGGCTCAAGTTTCCCTCAGAAATGAGTTGAGAGCTCACCAGCAAAGCTTTCCAACAGGCAGAGTGTGTGATATAAAATATATATGTGCATATATATATAATATATAAATAAATATATATATTCATACACACATATATAAAAATATATATAATACATATTAATATCACAAAGTATCTATCTCACATATATCTGCCATATATATATAAACACAAATATTTTTATATCACTAACTCTACCTAGAAACCCCCCCATTCCCCCCTTTTTTCAGGAATGTAACATTTTTAGGGATTCTAAAATCAAACACATGCAGTGCTGCACAAACAAAAATAAACCACGATTTTATCCATTAATTCCAAAATGTTTTCCTGGATGTGCTGCTGGGTGTTTTCCTGTAAGTTCCTGTTGCTTATCCATGAAGTGTACTTGGAATCGTTGGGATCATAAAATCCATTTGGAATTTTACTGTCTCTGCAGTGGGATGAAGTTTTTCCAAAATTACTCCTCCCAGTCCGAGCGCATCTCCTCAAGTTCCCTCTCACTTTCTGCATCCTGGAAATGCAAGAGGGAAATAGATAAATGTACAACTCAAAACAAATAAAAAACACCATTTCCCTTCTTTTTCTCCAACCCCAGACCAGCTTTTAAAGCTTATTGTGGAGTCCTGGAATGGTCTGGGCTGAAAAGGACCTTAAAGCCCATCCAGTTCCTGGGCAGGGACACCTTTCACTAGCCCAGGTTGCTCCAAGCCCCATCCAACCTGGCCTTGGACATTTCCAGAGCTTCTGTGAGCAACCTGTGCCGGAGCCTCCCCACCCTCACAGGGAAGAATTTCCTCCTAATACCTGATCCAAGCATAATCTCTTTCAGTTTGAAGCCATTCCCCCTTTTCCTGTCATTCCAGACCCTTGTAAATTGTCTCTCCCCGTCTTTCCTGTCACCGGACGGCCACAATTAGGGCGCCACGAAGCTTCTTTATTCCAGGCTGAACAATCCCAATCTTCTCAGCCTTTCCTCATGGCAGAGGTGTTCCATCCCCTCCAACCAACTTGTCCCTCTTCTGGATTTCCTCCCTGTCCTCTCTGTGGATGCAGTGATCCAGCTGGGGTCTCACAGGAGCGCAGCAGAGGGGCAGAATCCATTTCTGCTCCCTGCTGAGTGTTACCTCTTTGGTGTTCCCTGGCAGCTCCGAGGCGAGGTCCATCCACAGCACCGCCGCCGACGTGTTCCCGAGGTCCCTGTAGCACTGGGAAGGGAAAATGCCAATGGGACAAGGGTTAAATGGGGAAAAACAGGCAGCAAATGGAACTGGCCAACTGCTAAAAAGATCTGTTTCTGCCTCTTAACCCTCTGCACTGGTATTTCCTGCAGAACCTCTCAGCCACAAGGCCTCAGAAGCACCACCGGATCTTGGAATACTAATACTAATGCCCTCTTTCATTTTGGGCAAGGAGATTGGGTTTTGCTTGGATATTTTAAGGTGTCTCTATGGTTTTCACCCTTTCCAAAGTTCTGCTTTAATTTTCAGTTGCTATTTCCCCTCTTCCTCACACCATTTTCTCCACAAGATCTCTCTCCTGGGAGCACAGTGTTCCCCACCTGTTGAAAATGTAATCAATATTATCTACAGGAGTCTCAGGTCCCAAAACAGGTATGAAGTATTGTCCATGTGACCAGCAGCTGAGGCACAGTAATCCCTCTGGGAAGAGGAAGATTTGGGGTGCCCAGAGTCTTGGAGGTATTTGGAGACCATGAAATACATCCAGGAAAAGAGAAATATTTTACCCTTTACTTCTCCCATGATTCCCTGGCTGTACCACCACAGAAGTCATGGTGGGGAAGGATTAAACCTCCAGTCCATGGCTGCCAAGTCACCATTCCTGCTTTATAATTTCATCTGTTAAAAACCAGGGATGCTCCACTGGTTGACTCAAAGGCAAAACCCCTGAATTTTAAAGCCACTGCACGAGGTGATTTGGCCTAAAAAGATTTAAAAGGTAAAAGGAAATAGTATCATCCTTTAAAATCTTGCTCCTCCATGGAGTATTTTCTGCCTGTTCAGTACTTTACAGCCAAAGGTGATTTTTAATACAAGTATTTCTTACCCTCTGAACAAACAAGAAGTGAGTGGTTACCTTGGCAATGTAAACTCTTCCTGCTTTGGAAAACCCTGGGCTCAGCTCCTCGACCTACAGGAACAGAAAGAGGGTGTGACTGCAAAGAGCAGACATTAGGATATGCAAGGACACAGTTAATTCTTACATCAGGCTCACTGCAGCTTTAAAAGGAAAAAAAATAGATGGCAGGAAGAAGAATCCTAACAAATACATAAAGCACTATGCACCTGAAACCTTCAAGCAGTTGTCCGGAAAAGTTTGAAATGGAATAGTCAGCCAGGCTTAAAGTAAAATATTCTCAGGGTGGAGCTCCAAGCTCCCAGACCCTGGAAGCACAGCCCAGATGTATCCAGCAGTGAGCAAGGAATCACTGTGCAGCCTTAAAAAGGAAAACCAACCCCCCCCTAAATCAATTCCCAATACTTTCAGTGGTAATTCTGACATCTTCAACATCCCATTCTTTTGTCTGGCTATTCTGGAACGGGGATGCTTCACAACTTTCCCTCTCACCAGCTTTCCTTCCACCCAGGAAGGCCATGGGGAAGCACCAGGGAGGATGCAAGCACCCCACTCCCACCCCTGTGAGCTGTGCAGGTCAGTGATGCCCTTTCCTGGCAGATTCCCAGATTTCCTTACCCGCAGGAAGTTCTGGAGCGCGTCCTGCACTGTGGCCGTCGGGGGCACCTCGAACAGCGCCGACACCGTCCTCTTCTCCAGCCAGCCCAGGTGGGCAACCTGCACAGAGCAAAGGGCAACCTGGCCCATCCACCCCACACCAGCACAGGAACAAGGGCCTGCCCAGCCCCCGGGAGCTGCTCCTGCACCCAGAAGGAAGCCAACCCCCTCGGCACAGTCGGAATATTCTGATGGACTATCCAAGTCCGGCCACAGAATTCAACTTGATTTGCTTTCCCTTGTGCCAAGGCAGCTTTTGCAGTTCCATGCATCTGGGATTTGGATGCCCCAAATTCCAACCTGCCATGCTGCAGCCACACCAGTCCCCACATGTGCTCTCCCTTCTCCCAGCCTAACCCTTCCACAAGAACCTGCTCCCTCCACCCTGAGATTCCTTGGGAGAGACAGGTTGAAGCCTTCCCACCAGATAATCATGGGATCATTTAAGCTGGAAAAACCCTCCCAGCCCATGGAGACCAACCTGTGACAATCCCCACCTTGTCACCCAGCCCAAAGCACTGAGTGCCACCTCCAGGCATTCTCTGAACACCTCCAGGGATGGGGACTCCACCACCTCCCTCCAACAATACCTTGTTTAATCCTGTGTAATTCTAACAGACTAGATGAAGCACTACCATACTTCTGCATCCGTGGTTTTATTCCCTAGCTTCAGCAGCTCCAGGCTGAGCATGAAGGAAGGCTCTTTTTCCACACAGGAAAAGAGCCAGGAGCTCCCAGCAGTTCAGCTCAGGGCTGCTCTGTAATTCCTACTGTCAATCCCAGTTACAATCTCTGCACTGTGGCTCCACTCCCAATAAAGTGCTTTCCAATGGTACAAATGGAACAGCAAGAGTCACTGCAGATTTTTATTCCCTTTTTTAGACTCTAAATCTAATTGATGGCATCTGATTCCAAGCTTTTCTGCGTCAGGAAGCATAAAGCAGCTGGCACATGCTTCCAGTGCCTCCAGTTCTGTGTGTGACAGGGGCAGGGGGACACGGGCAACACATCACACATCAACACTGTGAGCAGAAGCTCCTCACATGGCCTTGACCACACCCCTGTGTGCTGAGAGGATGGAAGGAAGGTTGTTTTTACCAAGTAAAGCACTCGGGAACAGGAAAGGAGTTTGCAGCTCGGGCTTTTCCTGACCCACCCTTTGCCATCTTGCCCCCCATGCCCCCAGCAGTGACTAAAATCCCAAGATTGGAGCTCTGAACCCTTCACAGGCCTTCCCAGGAGGTGAAAATGAACTCTGTTACCTGGTAACACCACCTGCCCAAGAGATAGTAGAGCTGTGGGTCCTGTGGCTTCAGGGCAATGGCTTTATCAATGTGTTCCTGTGGGAAAGCATCACCAGCACGCATCACATCTTTGTCAAAGCAAATAAAATACACACGAGAGCAGGTGCAGAAAAAGGAAGAAATCCACAATTTAAGCACCACAATCAGTAAAATTACAGCTACAGATCCCAAATTATTTTCGAGTGGGTTCAGTGAGCAAGGAAAAGCAGCATTTCTCTAGTCTCAAGGACAGGAATTCCTGTGTGCAGGAATTACTGCACACACACACAGAGATTAGCTGCCCTGCATTTTATTCCTGCTCCAGAGCTTTGCCATAACCTCACTGATCACACCAAAGGTTGAGGGGGAAACAGTTACCTGTGGTCTGTTCCATGTACCTCCTTTTCCCCTGGAACATTCACAAGGCATCATAATAATAGTAGTAATAACAGGAATAAAAAAAGGGAATCTGAGGCAAATGAAGTCCTCTTTGAGCAGTAACTGCTTCCTGGGAGGGTGAGGGTTGTTCACAGGCACGTAGTGCAGACAAGCTGGTGCTGTATCTTGTCACTACATAATAATTTCATGTTTTAAGCTCTAAGTCTCATCCTTTACCTAAATTCATTTGGACATTTCTTTTTTTTCTGCATTTATAGTGTGTAAAACTGCAGAGTCAGCCTGGTCACCTCCAAGAGGCGTGGCTGGAATCAGCCTCCTCACCCCAAACCACCCACTCATGGCATCTCTGAGACCTACTGCTTCCCTAAGAAGAACTGGAGTAAATTTTCCTAATTTCCTGCAGCAGAAATGAGTGTTGTTTGATACTCACACAAAGCCCAGCACCTCCTGGCCACTCACCTTGAAAACATATCCAGCCTGGATGCGCTTGGGAATGCTCTCATATTCCGACACCTGCCCACAAAGGATGGCAAACCTGCATGGGGAGACACCTGCATGAGCCAGCTGGGATTGAATCCACCTGTAATCCATTTACCTCCTGTCCACGGCTGCAGAAGGAAGATCTACGAGTGCTCAAAGCCAGGCTGGACAGAGCTTGGAGCAGCCTGGAACAGCGGAAGGTGTCCCTGCCCATGGCAGGGGTGGAATGGGATGAGCTTTAAGGTTCCTACCAACCCAAACCATCCCAGGATTCTGTGAAGTGCATTAAAGCTTCACACCTTAGTGGGGTAAACAAGGAGTACAGCACGTCCCTCACAGGGAAGAGACGTAAGCAGCAAAAACACAGCACCCAGGAAGGAATGAGCTTGAAGGATGAGGCAGCCAGAGGGGTTGGGTGTGACACAAACTCACTGCACTGACAGCTAAAAACCAGGAGCAGCACACTTCCACACCTGGAATTGCTTCTCTGAGCAGGGAAAACTGTGCCAGAACACAGAGCAGTGCAGAGTGAAGTTACTGCAGCAAGAGGCAGGCTACCAGCAGCTCTAAGGAACTACGGGGCACAGCGACCTCCTTATGCAGCAGCCCAGCTGCAGCACACAGGGTTCTACTTCCAGGGAAATACTTGGAAAAAACCTACCTACGTCCTGCAGCTGGGAAACAGAATGACACACGTTCAGTGTTGAAAGTGCAAAGCCATTTGGTTTTGCCCAGTAAGAGACCGTGAGTTGTGAGCCTGAGAAACAAGGCCCCAGCAAAAGCAGTTATTGCACGAGCTGTGAAATTCAAGATTAATTCCCGGTGGATTTGCGCCCTCCCATCTCACCTCCCTGCATCACAGTGGTTCAAAACGTCCCTCCCTGCATCACTTCCCAAGAAACAACAACAGCTCAGAGAGCTCTCAAGTGGGACAGAACATGCAGATGGAAGTTTGGCCTCTCTTATCCTGCTTGGGAAAGAGCTCTGGGAGTGGAGGACATTTCCATCCCTTCTCTGAGTCTGGCTCAAAAAAATATCAGGTGGAACAGACAGACAAATAACATGGCTCATTCTTGTAAAAAATAAAGCTGAAAAGCAGGAAGATGCAAATAAAAATCCCCGTTTCCTACACCCACACCCCAGTACTGCCACAGATACCAACATCAATTTCCCAAAGCATCCTTCGGGATGATTAACCACAGCAGATGTGCAGGAATCTGTCAGGAGACCTTTAAATCTCCAGTTACACTTTCCTCAGTCACAAAATCCCACAAATCCCCTCACACCTCACTGCTCCGTTTCTGACGTGTAAGTTACAGCACAAAGTTGCATCTCCTGAACAATTTAGCATTTGGCCTTAAATCTCTTCCTTTAGTTTGTTAACGTTCTTGGGGAAAAGCTCTAGATAAGCTCTAAAATTCTTATTTTTCATGATAATGGTAAGGATTACCAGACCAGTGTATTATGGGACAAAAATCTTTTCCTGCTGCTGGGGCTCCACTGCCCCACTCTGTTGTGTGCAGATGATGCAGTAAGTGTTTTTAGGATCTTCTCCAGTTTGTTTCCCAACAAACACCAGCCTGGACTAAACATCCCTAACCACAACATGACAGGGGTTGAGAAATACAAGCCAATAAAAAGCTTATTTTCTAAGATCATGAGATAAAATATCCCTAGACAATAAATCACGCAGTTGTCTCATTTATATGTCAAATATAAATTCCAGGGTTTTTTTAACAGCCTTGTGAAATGTTGATGAAAAACCCATAAAAGCAGCAGTAAATTACTTTTCAGTCCTGTTTTGCTGCCATGAAATAAACTAAAAAATATATATGGGAACAGATGCCTGATCTGGTTTTTCACTGTATTCCAATGATTCTTCCCAACCCAGCTTTGCTGATCCCAGGTTCAGGGCCACTGAACTGTTGGGGATTTTCACACCCACAGCTCTGCACTTCTGGGATTTTAGGCTCTGCTTTGTGCTGTTCTCTCCCCTGCTTGCTCAGCTTGGCAGGATGGAGTCATTCATTCCAGCTCATTCGATGGGATGCCTCGGGATAAGCGTCACCAGAGGCACTGTGGAGGTGCAGGAGGGCTGAGCAGCAGGACCAGGAGAGATTAAAAATAATGATTATGGGGATTAAAAATAATGATTATGGGAATTTTCATCCCCTGTAACCAGTGGGTGCCCTATGCATTACTGCTCAGATCCATCCAGAGCTTTCCTTAGGATATCCCTTGATTAATTAGTAGCCAGACTCCTCATTAAGCTGCCGACACACCACTTCCCACAGGAATCTCAGCTCAGGATTTCCCCATTTATTAGAAAATAAATTCTGTGGAAGCAGGACCCCCGGCTCAGAGAGCTTTATCTTCCAGCTTAAATCCCCAGGCTCAGGGCTGTGAAGGACTTCTTGGGTTCTGCACTCTGACTTCCCTGGAAGCAGGACTCTGCCATAGAATACAGAGCCTCCAGCACCTCCAGTCCACAGCCAGGGTGCTCTGCTAGCCCAAACACAGCTCTTAGTTCTTTTAATCACCTCAAAGACAGTTTTCCCAATAATTTATGAGCATTCCCAGTTTTTCACCTTCCTGTGCACTGGGTAGATGTATGTGAATCCCTGCACTTGAGTAAAGGGGACAGGGAATTAGCAGGCGGGTATTTAGACTGCAATAACCAAAAATTAAAATAAGAATTTATTTGGGAATTAGTACGTTGGGAGAGACAGCAGAATTCCCAGTGACTCAACCTGCAATTAATGACCAGCTGGTCCTGAAGAGTTTGGGAAAAAAAAGCTTTGGCTTTTCCAGGGGGAGACAAGGTGGAAGGGAAAAGTGGGAAAGGCTGATGTTCCCCGTTCCTTACGGCCCACAAACATCCATATGGGAGAGCTCCTGTATTCTGGATGTTCACATATATGAATTCACCTTCTAGGGCAGACCAAGTCATGGGGATGTATTCAGACAGCTCTAATTCCATGCTATTTTCCCTCGACTACATTCTGAACTATCTCCTAACACCTATTCCTAGAGTTGTCCCTGCCCCATATCACACTGACAGCAAATTCCCCGTTTAATCTGCCTGCAGAACAGAAAATGCTCAGCTCATAAATCCAGAATCCAGCTCAGAACTGGCCAGATCTGGGCAGTGATGCACCAAGAGTTAAATCCTGAAGCACTGCCAGGTGTTAAATTCTCCCAGGCATATCCGGAATGCTGTGACTTTTAAAAAATCCAGGATCTGCCCACGGACAGCCAGATGTACCCATGGAACTGAAAAGGGCTGGTGATCAAGATGTTCCACCAAACTGCCAGACTCTCCAGGAGAAAGGGCACATTGTGGAGACTCATCCAACCCAATCCCACTTCTCCATAACACAGAGGGTAACTCCAAGGGGGCTGGAGCTTATTATTCCTTCCACAATAACAGCTTTCAGCAGGCAGTACTTCATTTCCAGGGCAAAACGTCCAACTCAAACTACAGCTCCTGACACAGCACCTGCACCATTTTCCTCAGATTTCTCTGAAATCCCTCTGGTTGCACTTCCAGTATTACTTTTAGCAAGAGGAATGGAAGCCAACGCAAATCCACAGCTCACTCTCCTTTCCTGACCCCTAAAACTGCTGCCTTGTGCTTGCAGTTGTGCTGCAAACATCCATAGGGAATGGGCTGGGAATTCTAAAAGGTCACAATTGTTTCTCAATACTTTTCTGAAAGGTCTGTGCAACCACTGATGCTCCATCCATTCATCCATCTATCCACTCCTAAAAGCAAGACCGGACTTGAGAATTTGCTCTGTCCTACTCAAGAGCTGCAATCAGCTCATGGAGAAGTCAGTTTAAATGGACAAAAATTCTACCTGCTCATGGATCTCTGACAATCAAAGCAGAGAACGACTCTGGTGTCTAAATCCAAGGTAGGAACCAGGTAATTGTAAGTCAGGAGCAGAGAGGCTCTAAGACCATTCCCTGTAAATCCCTCACTTCCCATACACAGATCTACTCTTAAGGCACTAAATGTATTTAATGCCCAACACAACTCCCACATTTCTCAAGGGAACTCCCCAAGGGCAGCAGGGACAGAGATCAGCCCCTCTGGACAAGGCTGGCTTGTCTGTGCAGCCCTGACCAAATTCCCGCTCCATTGTGCCTGGAGATGGCTCCCTTGGGACCGGCCAGCTTCCAACAGCAATGACTACAAGGAGAGCTTTGTCCCACGTGCCAAGGCCACAACAGAGCCATGACAGGCCTCCCCTCTGTGCCTGGGCAGATCCCAAAGCCGGACCAGACACAGCCCCACACAATTACTGCTCTCCCTGCCACTCCTGAGAAACCACTTTTCCTCCTGTTGCCCAATCCTTCCAACCATCCAACCCCAAAAGGAGCTGTAGCCAGCACAGATTCCCCAGCAGAAATACTTCCCTTCCCCAGTTATTTTCTTTCTTTGTTTCTTTAAAATGTCAGTGATGACTGAACAACAACGGGGCACTGAGGGGAGAAAGCTTCCTTGCAATGATAACAGCAGGCAAAGTACTTCTTGTCTTCCTCAGCACCTCAAAAAACTGGGAATGATGTGGGCAGCAGGAGGAAATAATGAGCACAAAAGACAATGAATAAGCACCAAAACCCAGCACAATTTCATCTGAAGGAATCCACAAGCTTTTAAGAGGCAACTGATAAAACAGAAAATCAGCAGGGAATGATGCACACACGCAGGAAAAACACAGCCCAAGAGACCTGCACCATCAGGCTTCACACAGCCTGTGTGGAGAGGCAGCAAAATAACTATATATAATAATACATATTATTAACTATAATAATAATTTCTATTAAAGTGGCCATTTTGGATGCAGTGGGAAAGAGAAAGATGATGTTGACAGCTGTGTCTGTAAAAAAGAATGCAAAGGACCATCACACCAGCACAAAGCCATGCCATTCCCACAGCTTGTGTCCTGCTGAATTCCTCCACGTTTCTCTGAAACACTGTAAGGTAGAGGGAGAATAATATTGGAAAGGCAACATGGGTGCTGAGAGACAGAAGAAAATAAAGGATTAGGGTCTTCAGCAAGGGAATTAGTCACTAGAGAGAAATATGACAGAATAAAACTGTAATTTAAATAAATGTGAACAACATGCTCTAATCACTTCTCCCAAGAGCTGGGGCATCAAATCCACCCCAAAAAAGCTTTAAAACCTCTGCTGTTTTTTCTCCCCACGGTAAATTCAATTACCATAAAGAAAGACTGCAATTAAGCCAGCTTATGACCACTTCAGAGCCGGGAAGGGAATAATTTCCTGTTCTATTCATGGCAGAAAATAGTAATTTGTGCACTGATAAAGGGAGTTACATATTCATTCCCAAGAAATCCCACGCCTCCCACACGCTGCTCTGCTGTTTCCTTTCTCCAGCTGCCCTGGAGACTTGGAAGCAAGATGTAGCTGTGCAGGAAGGAGCCTTACCCCTGTTTGGGAAAGGTGTCTGAGGGGCCAAGAATTGTCCCAAACTTGGAATTCCAAGGCAAAACTGTCAATATTTGGGCACTAGAGTAGAACCCGGCTTTGTAAAATACAAATTATAAGATTCACCCTGGCAACTAAACCCCATTCATTCAAAGTTGCTAAGCCAGCAGACAGAGCCCAACACCATGATCTGCTGGAGATTTCCCTACTCCCAAATTCCTCCTTCCTATCAAAGCTTTAATTGAGAGCACTAATTCATTACCAACAGATGAAATATAATTTAAGATAATAAAGGCATTTATTCAGATGCCAGTAGTTCAAAACAATCCTTCAAGCAAATTTACTAATTGCAAGAGCACAGATATTGTTTGGTAAAGACATTCAGCAACCGATTTTTCCAGTAATTTTCATTAAAGAAGAAAAAAAACCCACCCTTTTATTTTAATTTAAGTGTTGCCAGTCCTTCAGAGCAACTGCTAACAAACCCCATTCGTGGAGGAATTCACCAGAGTCACAGAGAAGCACATTCCCTTATCTCCACAAATACCTGTGCCACTCCACAAACTCTTTTGGTGTAATTTTTTATAAAAGACATTTTAAATTTCCACACACGAGCTTCTGGAAGCACAGCCTGCTCAGCCAGGCTGCTGAAGGGAGCAAAGGTCCTTCCCCCTCTCCTGCCTCCTTCCTGAAACCCTGTGCAGAAATGCTGGTCACAACTGCTTGGCTGAACTGCAGATCATCTCTTCTTTTAGCACGGAACAAATATATAAAATATCTTTGTTTAAATAAAAAAGAGCTCCGTGCTGCTCTGTCCCTTCATTTCCAAGCCAAGGGCCTTGCAGGATGGTGAGAGCAGAGCCAGCAGTGCCAGGAAACACTTCCAGGAGACTCTAAAAGCCTGTCTGGTAAGAGTGATGGATCTCCTTCCTCCAGAATTAAGTAGAAAATAGGAAATTTGGCACAGCACCAAGCCCATACTCCCAGGCCTGGCTGATGGGAGTCAAACACATTCCCTCTTGCCTCAAAGCAGCTCCACTTGGGAGCATTTCTTCCAGAATGCTTCAGAGAGAAATTCATAATTAAATTGGTGTAAGAAACCCCAAATTTATTCCTACCATCACAACAAAACCTACTGTCTGTCAAGTTATTCCTTACACCAAGTAAGCAAAGCTGTTAAAATGGCTTTCTATGGAAAAACACCACCAGTGTGGCCCAGTGCAAGTAACAGCAACTAAGTTTGTGGGGGGTTGTGTTTATTATTTCTTAACTGCAGTTCAGCTCACAAAACCCTCCAGGTCCTTTTCCTACACTCCTTAAAAGCAAGAAGTAAAACGTCACTTACCACTGGTGGCACTCAGCACTTTGATCCCATTTCTGCAAGGCAAGTTCCAGCTCCTCCTTCCCTGGAACAAAAAAAGTTAGTCAGAGGTAAGAGATTCAGTTGCTTTCTCTTCCAGTTTCTTTCTCTGAGGCTGTTGGAGTAACAGAATGGCATAAAAGTCATATATTTATTGATTTGATAATGCATTTGGCTTGAAAACATCCCATACATAATTGTATCCTCTGGCAGGTTCAAAAAGCTGAAAACTAAGCACCTATTAATGGCCAAAAGGACAATATAAAACTCAGAATTCCATGTTTAAGTGGCTCCACTGATTCCCAGAAAAGGGTAATTATATTAGCTCCAGTATTAACTAACTCTATTTAGTTATGTGCATAATAAACAAGACAAATTGTTTAGATTAGTATCTTTTGTTGCACATCTTAGGTGGTAAAGAGAATGAGGGAATGAAATAAAATGACTCCCCCAAGCAAATTTAAAAATAGGTATTGTGAAATATCTGCTTGTGCTGGTAGCAGAGAAAACCCAGTGTGCTACAGCCAAAGCTTGTTTGTTTTATATTTATTTTATGATTTATTTCAGTATCAGAGAAATGGATGACAGGTTTGAGAAACAACCTTCCCAGCTCTAAGTCTATTTAGACTCTTTCAGAAAGCTCAGTTTCTAAACACAAAAAATTTGTTTAAAGCGCTGCTTCCCACTCCCTTAAAAACCATATTCTAGGGAAAACCAACAAATCCAGGGCCCTGCTGGCAGGTGGAGAGGCCACAGAGCCGAGTGCCAGCCTTCCTTTGGGGCAGCAGGGAACCCCTTACCCCTGGAGGCGTAGGATCTCCTCTCGTCCGCGTCCTCCGTCAGCTCCCACATGTCGCTGTGCGCCCGCGCCAGGCGCCACAGGAATTCCTGCTGCCCCGCGTACTGCAGGGAACACAAACAGCCCCCACCAACAGGAGTCAGGAACAACGGCTGAGCAGGGCACTCACAGCTGAAGTCATGCTGTGGATTTCTCTAAGCCGTAAAAAATGCCCCAATTCCCAAAGGAACTGAAGCGGAAGGAATCACAGCAGAGTAAAGCGAGGGCGAGTTTATAACTCAGTGTGGCCACAGGAGCGGGGCAGGGATTGTCCCCCTGTGCTGGGCACTGCAGGGCCACCTCCAGGGCTGTGCCCAGCTCTGGGCTTCTCAAGTCAGGAAAGGCAGTGAGGGACGGGAGGGAGCATGTCCAGGGAAGGGAAAGGAGCTGGGGAGACTCAGCCTGGAGAAAAGGAGGCTCAGGGAGCACCTTTTCCCTCTCCACAACTCCCTGACAAGAGGGGGCAGCCAGGGGGCTAACCAGGCTCTGCTCCCAGGGAGCAAGGGCTAGGACAAGAGGAAATGGCCTCAAGTTGCGCCACAGCAGGTCCAGGTTGCACACCAGGAGGAATTTCTTCCTGGAAAGGGTGGTCAGGCAACGGAAGGGGCTGCCCAGGGAGGTGGTGGCATCCAGGGTATGACTGGACGTGGCACACAGTGCTCTGGGCTGGATGACAAAGTGGGAATCAGTCACAGGCTGGACTTTGAGTGAAGAAATCCCTCCTGACACCCAAGCTGACCCTCCCCTGGTGCTGGAAAATACAACAAGGCACCTTTACCGCCAGCTTGTTGTTGAGGAGCAGCTGGAACCCTTCTCTCTTGTCCTGCTCATCCCCGCTGTGCAGGCGGTCAGCCTGCTCCAGGAGCTGCCCCAGCCCCTCCTCCAGCGAGGAATCCAGGAGCAGAGCACTTTCATCCTCGGGGCCCAGATCCAAGGAATCCCTGCGCACAGTCCTCACTGTGTCACAACTCACGTCGTCCTCCCCTTCCTCGCTCTCCCGCTCCGACTCCCGGTCGTAGTCGGACTCGGCGTTGGCCGTGGTGTAACTTTGGGGGAAAAAAACATCACCAAAGCAATCTGAGGAGATAGGCCTCAGGAGAGGAAGAGTATCTTAGCTTATCCCAGGGAAAACTGCACAACCCAAGTGTCTCACAGAATCTCATTTCTGGTATCTGCTCAGAAGGCTGAAGGTGACAACAAAGGTAAGTCTCAAGCCAGTTTGGAGCAATCTGATCTATGTCCCTGCCCAGGGCAGGGGGTGGCACTGGATGAGCTCTAAGTTCCCTTCCCACCCAAACCATCCCAGGATTCTAGCTGCCCCCACCTCCCTTGCACACCCTGTCAGCTCCTCCCTCTCTACCCTTCTAACTTCAGGATAAGAGAATTAAACAGCTAAAACCAGAGCCAGGAAAATGCAGTTAAATATACAGGTGATAAAAGGGAACTCCAACAATCCCTGTGCAAAATATAACCAGAGGGTTCTAGCCTGTTCCAGGGAATTTCAGGCACAACAGCTATCCTGGCAACAACTCACACCTCCATCAGCCTGCACATTAAACACTACACAGCCTGTGCCCACTGCCACCTGGAAAGCTGCACAACAGCAGGAAAACCACCAGGACTATGTCCCACAAGCAAAGAATCCAGCAAGGGTTCACCACACACATAAAAACCCAGGGAATGATCAGCAGCTGAAGCAGTCAAGCAAACCAGGCCATGAGGGATTATGGAGGTGCTGGTGGGACTCTGGGACTCTGGAGGTCTCTCCCAACCTCAGTGATCCTGTAAAGTTCAGATCAAAGCTCCTGAAAATGCTGAAAATTAAGCTCTCCCAGCACCCAAACTGGGAATTTAAAATTCAAACCAGCGTTACACAGTGGTAGCACAGCAGGAGGGAGTCTACTTACAGAACTGATTCAGACAAGACTAACTATGGCCCTCACTTTCACCTGCAAACTCTTCACAGAACAGGCACAAATCAGCCAGTCATTTCAAAACATGCACTTGGACACAGCAATTTTCTTGATTTAAGTCAGTAACTGCCCAAGAGAACTTCAGCAGTTCTGCTGGAACTGAATTCCCTGCACTCAGTACTTCCAGCTGTGCTTCCCTCTGTCCTGGCTGATTCCTCCTCCCAGGGACAGCCCTGTGGCCCTGCCTTTGTCTGGGGACACAGATATGTGACCACAGCCCTTATCTGAAGGAGGCAGGGACAGGGCTTTGCCCACACACAGATAACAAGACACGTTTGGCTATCGGAGCTTCCCGAGAACCATCCCTAATTCTGAAGACTTCCCCTCTCTGCTCCCTCACCACAGCCTCCAACCCTCACCCAGGCATTCAAAACCCCACCATGTGGTCTGGAACATTTTAAGGCAAGAAATAATGCATCAGCCTCACACTGCAAAGGCAGGAAAGCAAGGATGCCATGCTGGAGATGACACTGAATTAATGGACAATGCACCAACACAAGGGTGGGTGACACTGGCACGGCTCTGTCTCAGATCAAAACCCTCATTTATTTACATTTCTTAATATTAATGACATTATTAGTTCTCTAGACCGCCTCACCTCCAGTAATTAAACAAAAACTCCTCAAATTCCCTGATTTCCCCATCCTAACCCCCAACATTCTACAGGCAGCTGCCAAGACTTCAGTCCCTCAGCTCAAAAAATAATCGTGGTTTCTGTCAGACAGCCCCTATGAGATTCTGCCATTTCAAAATGACAAGAAAACCCCAAATTTTCAGGGAGATTAAGGGATTTAAGTGTTATCAGCCTGTCTCCCTGAGTTTACAATGATGGAAAGCTCTGGAATGCTTCAATATGGCAATCCTGAAGGAAAACAGAGCCCATGGAAAGAGGTGAAGAAGCCCAAAGCCACACAGGGAAATTAAGCAGCACAACCCCCCTGAAAACTCTTGGGAGGTTTCTTGGAATTGTGTCTGAAATTGGAGAAGCTGCTCATGCCCACGTGGTTTACAAAACAAAGCTGAAATGGGGCTTCTTGGCTCTGAATTTCACTGAAAGAATTCAGTTGTGAGCAAGGAACACCCGGCTGAATTCCATCTGTTGGCAGCAGGCTCATTCTTCCTCCCAGTGCCTGCTCCAAAGCTTCAATGGTTTTTTTCAAAAATTTACATTTCCTGCTCTGAAAATGCAACTTTTCAGCACATTTACATCCCTACCAGACAACACTTCACACCACATACAGGCAGCTGGTCCTGACCTGACTGACACTTTTATACCTCTCTGTGTAGGACCAGAGTGAGGCATTACCTGAGATTCCAGTTTTAAATCAGGTGAGAGCTGCTAATCCACCAATCTCCACACTGGTCATTACAGCTAATTACAAAAGTCAGTTAAAATGTAGGACTCCACCAACCATTGCTAGATTCCCAATAAATTAATGAGGTTTTGCAGTAAAATACACCCCTGTCCCCTCAGGAATTGCCTCTTTTGTAACTCTGAATTCTTGGCCTCTGTCACAATTCACAATTTTCTGTGATCTGAGGACAGCCAGGGGCTGGGATGTGTCGACAGAACCCCCTTCTCCAGCAGTTTTACACAAACCATTGTACCCCTGGTGACTCAGTGCACCTGCTGTTACCCAAATCCCAAGTCCTGCCTTCAGAACCAACTCCACAGTTCTAAAATCTGGTCTGCAGCCTCGTTACCCATCACGTCACCATGAATCACTCACTCCCTAATTTCCCTCTCATTCCAACACCCACTTGAGCAGAATGAAGCTCTACAACCCCAATGAGATCACAGCAGCTCCCTGCTGCCTCACCAGCTCCAGTTTTTAGAGATAAACACGAGTTTAGGGCAGCCACAGATCCCTGTCCTTTGTCCTAGGAGAACAAATGCCATCTGAAATGCCAGCTGGCACCAGCTCCCAGGTCATTTGGCTGCCCAAATTCCCCCTGAAATGCTCCCACTGCTCTAAAATCCCTCTTTAAATGACATTTCATCTCAACTGCTCTGGAAAAAACCTACATAGCAGCACCACCTGTTTTGGGACACGCTTCCATAGCCCAAAAGCTATAAAGTGGTCAGATTCAGGCACAAAAGAGCAGCATCTCCTCAGAAAATCAGCAATCACAGGCGCAGGAGAGTTGTTACCTGGCTAACAAGAATAAACCTGCAGCTATATTGGCATTTTTAATTATGTTCTTATACCACACAGAACTTTTCTGTCATGTGCAGGGCCAGGAGCTGGACTTGGATGATCCTCCTGGGTCTCTTCCACCTCAGGATATCCGCTGATTCAATGATTTGATCATCTTAATATAATATATATTGTCTGGAAATTTGATTTCCAAACTCTCTCACTCCATTGCCAGGCTGAACTTGTACTTCTCTTCCTCAACTGCAAGGTTCCCTAATCAAATTATTTCTTTAAAACCCCCCCTTTTCTTTTCCTCCCTCTAAAAGTCAGGTTCATTTCAGATCTCTCAGTCTGGCCCTAGCAGTAACACACTTACTCTAATAAAAGCAAATTAAAACAGGCTGTAGGGGAAGAAAATTCCCTTTTTTATGTTCCAAACTGCCCAGATGTGGCACCAAATCCCCTAAAACATCTGTCCCAGTGCTCTGCTTACCCCCCTTCACTCTCTCCATCATCCGTGTTGGCATTTCCTGGGCTGGCTGTGAAATAAATGGAGCTGGAGCCTGTGGAGTCACTTCTGTCCCTGCAGAAGGGGAATTTCCTCCGGCGAGTCATGCGCTGGGTTTCTTCCAGGTGGGTCCTGGAGGGAAAGGAACAGAAATAAATATTTAGTAGTGAAAAATCTGCTTTTACCCTTCTCCTCTCCAGCAGACTCCATCTAATTCCCTTTATATCCCAAGAATTCACAAGGTGGTTTACTTCTGTTTATACAAACTCAAATGGAGCTATAATGTTGCATTCTGCTGGTAAAGCAAATTCTCCTCCATGGACAACCCATGGACAATCCATACAGAATCCATACAGAATGGCCCCATCATCCAGCCTCTGCATCAAGAACTAGAGTGACAGATTGGGTTCAAACTGGAGGAGGGGAAATTTAGGTTGGATACAGAGAACGAATCTTTCCCTGTGAGGGTGGTCCAACACTGGAATGGATTTCCCAGACAAGCTGTGGCTGCCCCATCCCTTGGAATTGTTCCAGGACAAGCTGGATGGGGCTTGGAGCAACCTGGGATAGTGGAAGGTGTCCCTGCCCATGGGTGGGTGAGCTCTGAGGTCCCTCCCAGCCCAGGCATTCCCAGACCCTGGGATCCTGTGGCTGCCTTCCCGTGCCCAGGAGAGAGGGGCAGTACCTGACGTCCCCCACGATCTCCACCGCCAGGTGCTGGAGGCTGTTCCGCAGCTCCTCCACCTCCTTCCTCAGCTCCACCACGTTCCTCACCACGAAGTCCAGGCGCTCCAGCACCTCCAGCTGCTTGTCCTGCCTCAGCAGGAGGCTGGACACGGCTCCATCGCCCGCACCCACCGGGAGCAGCGCTTCGGGCACGGCCTGGGCTGCACCAGAGCACAACGAGGCCGTTAGATCCCAGCAGGAAAGGATTCCGGGGGGGAGGGAAATCTGGCCACGGTTCTGTTGGCAGGGGATACGAGCCTTGATCTCAATAGGGACACCAAGATGATCAGAGGGATGGAGCAGCTCTGCTGCGGGGAAAAAGGCTGGGAGAATTGGGATTGTTCAGCCTGGAAAAGTGAAGGCTCTGGGGTGACCCAACTGCCCCTTCCAGTGCCTGAAGGAGCCTGAAGGAAAAATGGAAAGAGACTCTTTACAAGAGCCTGGAGTGACAGGACAAAGGGGACTAACTCCAAATTAGATAAGAGGAGATTTAGATGGGATATTGGGAAGGAATCTTTCCCTGTGAGGGTGCTGAGGCCCTGGTACAGGCTGCCCAGAGAAGCTGCAGCTGCTCCATCCCTGGAAGCGTCCAAGGCCAGGCTGGATGGGGCTTGGAGCAATCTGTGATAATAAAAGGTGTCCCTTCCAAGGCATGGGGTATGACTGGATGAGCTTTAAGGTCCCTTCCCACCCAAACCATTCCAGGATTCCATTATTTCATGATGACTGTGAAAAACAGTTTCTCTTTCTGTTCCCGAAGTTTTGCTGGATGAAACCCAGCAAATTCAGGATTCTGAATCAGCATTTCTAAAAGCCCAACACACCAAACTCATTTCCCCCTATCCCGGCCCCATTCACCCCATTCCAGTCCCACTCCCCCATCCCATCCCATCCCGTCCCGTCCCTATTCTCCCCTTCTCCAGCCCCATTTCCCGCATTACAATCCCACTCCCCCCGTTCCAGCCCCTTTCTTCCTGTTCTAATC
>VYXD01003997.1:26154-42282 GCA_013397195.1 Hylia prasina
CCGCACCCGCGCCCGCCTCCCCCCCGCCGTGCGGAGCCCGCAGTTACGCAACGGGATGGGAGACAGAGCTGGGAGAAACACAACAGGCTCCAAGAAGGAACTGCATCCTGAGAGATTTGGGCAAGGATCCCTGGGATTCAGGTGGAAAAGGAAGGCAAAGATGAAAGCCTCTCTGGTGCCTGCCCCAGCGGGTGGGGGAGCCACAGCACTGTAAGGCAGAGAAGAACCATCTTCTGCTTGTTTTGGGGAAGGGATATGAGCTTCCTATGGGATCTCCCTGGTGGATTCACCACTTTTCTCCCCTCCCTGTGGCCCGGAGCGTTTTGAGCTCCTCTTGCCCCACTCACTCCTTGGCATGGCCTGTGTCACAGCTGGGAACTCCGCTGTGTCCCCGCGGCACATCCCTGCGGCACAGCACGTCCTCCCCGTGTGTGCCTGAGCAAGACAGTGGGGAAAGTCCCCTGGCTGGAATGTGGCCACTGGCACCCCCGGGAGCACAGCCACGTGCCAGTGGGGCGAGCCCACCCACCTCCTCCAGAATCCCAGCCAGGGCTGGGAGCTCCAGGATCTGCACTGTGGCTGAGCAGGATTTTCCATTCCCAATTCCTTCATGAGCAGAGCCTTGCTACGGATGCTGCAAACCCCCTTCCTGTAGCACCTTGGACCCCAAAACTTTAGCCATGACCTTGCAGGGAGCCTAAAGGAAAAGCCTGAGCAGCACAGACCTGCTGGGAAACTGGGATATACAGGTGAAGCTGAAATCTCCGTAATGAGGGAGCGCACGGATCCTGTTCCGCAGCTCTGCACAGACACACGGCCCCTCATTAGGTCCCACAAGGTGTGGGGAGCAGGGATGTGGTCCCTGCCCTCTCACTCGGGGTCAGAGCCCGTGGGGCAAGGGGTGGGGTGGGGTTTACCTGGAAGAAAAGGCTTGGCAGGTATCCCAGCCCCTCCATCCTGACTGCACAGGGAGATGGCAGCATATCCGATACCCACAGTGTGCAATCTTCATTTCCCTCAACACACAGCTGGGATAAAGCCCTGGGAACTCTTCCCTCCTCCTTTTAGCTCAGCTACTCCGTTTTTTAGGTTCCTACAAATACCTGCCTCTGCTATGTCCTCTGAATAATGGGAATAATATTTACCAGCTCCCACTGTGAATCTGAAGCGTATGTGGCAACCCTCCTGGAGAAAGAACAGACTTCAAAGACACTTATAATAATGCACATTATCTTTACACCACATCTATAATTACAGCCAAGTACAGTCTGTCTTGAGAAACTGGAAAATATCTCACATCTCAGGTTATTTCATGCTTTAAAGCACTCACAGCTCCAGCCCAGCTCTGAAATCCTAGCAGAAACAGCTTTGGAAAGGCTTTTGGATCTTGTTTTTTATCATTATTAGTAGGAAAAGCAGGAGAGGCTTTGTTCAGGCGCCCAAACAGGATCCCCAGTGATCCTGCAGCCCGTCATTATCTGTTTATCCGGCACTGCGAGTCAGCTACAGCTGAGCTGCTCTGGGCCTTATCCCAAGAGTCATGTCAAAGGAGAGGCTGGCACATCCAGTGCCAAAGGTCCCACTCACCTCAGCTCGGCTGTCCCCACCCAATTCAGCCCAGCCTGTGCCTGATCCCTTCACTGCGGAGCAGTGTCACAGCCCCTGAGCTTCTGGGATCCAGGGGTAGGAATGTGGGACAGCTTCTGCTCCAAGCATAGAGCCAGTACAAACCAACAGGGAGTCAGAGCTGGACAGGGATCCCAGTATCAGCTCCCAGGCACTGCTGGAACAGAGGAGCTTGGCCTCTACCTCGCCTGGCACCTCATGCAGGATGGATGACTACTGGCTTTCCAAAGGTTTCCCACCTGGCTGAAAGCAGTGCCTTGTTCCAATCCCCAAATTCCAACAGTCTCTGAAATCCACCCATCTCACAGACATGCTCTGACATAGGCAGAACATTGGGATTTCATTCCTTAGAAACACCTGAATCATTCCTCTCCTCCTCCATGTATTCCCAGGTATGTTAAAAACGTTCTCACTGTGTTTACCTGTGAACCCTCTGCTGCAGTGTCAGCCCAGTTACCGAGCAGCAGGTGGCTCTGGACACCAGCCCCCCTGAGCCCCACTGCCATTCAACCTGATCCTTCCCTCCTGGACAGGATTCCCGTTCGGCACGTTGGGCTGTGCTTCCCCCGGGGTTAACCAAAGCCCTGTGTCACACACACCTGTGCCAGGGGTGGCCACCGGTCTTAGAGGGATCAGGAGCGAGGCAGGCTCACCTCCACCAAGCAATTCCCATCTCTTCCTCCCCCAGCTCACCTTATTCCCATCTTTTCTGGGTGCAGCTGTGAGTACTACGTGAATGACGCTCCACGCCTGGTCCTGGACAAGCTGGAGAGCCTCGGCTACCGCGTGGTCAGCATGACTGGCGTGGGCCAGACCCTGGTCTGGTGCCTCCACAGGGAATAGCCAGGGAGAATCCTGCGTTCCACCCAGACAGCATCCTGCTGGAGATCATCTTATAGGACTGGCAGCAATTTTTTCCCCCTTAATTCCTTCCTGTCCCAGACTCCAGGCACTCGGGCAGGGGGAGGAATGGCACAGAGGCAGAGCTGGACCCAGTGGAATTTTGCCCTCCCTGTTCCATTTCCCAAGGGCAGGGGGAGGAAGGTATGCCCAGAATCAGGCAGAGGGAACAGATGGCTCCAGCTCTGCCTTCAGCAGGATGGCAGTCTGGCAAATTCCAGCTTTTACATTTTAATCATGTATTCAGCATGCCCTGGAGGAAGCTCAGTAACATCCCTGTTTGCCTGCTCCTCAGGCTGCCCCGGAGAGCTCCATGCCTTCTCCTGGGCCAGGGGGTTAGGAAGGGATACCAGGCATGGACACCATCCCATCTCATCCCTGAAATCCAAGGTGGAACCACTAAACCTACTCCCAGTGCTCTGAGAATCCCTTCCCTTGGCAGCAAGGCCCGTCTCCTTCTCAGCAGCACCACCAAATTCCACATCCCAGACTGTTATCCAAGGCTAGCACGGGATTCCCAGAATAACACAGAAAGGCTGTGTGACTATTCCAGGTGCAGGCTCTAAATCCCAACACTGCTGGAATGTTTGGAACTGTGCACGGATCCTGCTGTGGGGATAACTCCAATAAAACATTGCTCCAAAGAGACCAAAGTCCTTCTGTGGGTGATTTAAAGCTGTTGCCAAATCCCTGTGGATGCATGGCTCCCGAACGAGCTTTTGGGAATTAAAAGCTCCAAGGTTTGGTGTTCTCATGGCACCTTTCACATCCTGTCCCATGGGATGGGGCAGCTGCTCTGGGCACACACACTGACAGAGTAACACCTGCACTCTGTGAACCTCAGGCAGCCATTCCTTCCCCCAAACTGGAAAGGGATAAGGGCCACAGTCCCTAGGAGTTTCTATTCCCACAACACCTTTTTAAAAAAGGAGGTTTATTGACTTAAATTAATAAACAGCTCTGGAGGAACGGAGGGGCGAGGAGAATCCATACTCTCATGCTAAGTGTGGGACTTCTCCTCCTCATCTTCCCGCTGGAGCTGCTCGATGAGCTGCTGCCTCTCGGCTGCCTGGCGCATCCTCATCATCACCAGGCTCTCGTAGTCCCGCTCCGACACCACCGACGCCTGGGAAGGAGCAGGAAACACACAGAGCCCGTCAGGGACAGCGCAGACTCCCAGGCTTTCCCCAAACCCCCCTCAAAACACCGGCATTCCAGGCAGGAAGCGGTTTGATCCCACAGAAATTGGGTGAGGTGGGTGAAAGCTGCCTGGCTACAGGAAATAACCAGGAATTGTTATTAAAATGATTATGAAAAATAACCAGCAATAAGTGTGGTTGATGAGGAAAGCAAGACAGACACGGAGTCAGCATTCCATGAGGCTGGATGGGGCATTACTTTGGATGACAAGATCACCCTGCACCTGCAACGTTGGTGCCCAAGTCCAGTGTACACCTCACCTGTTATAAAGGTTAATGCCATAAAAAAAAAAAAAAATCAAACCTTTGTGGATTAGTCATGGAAGTGACTAACTTCCAACAGTCTGATGGTGCTGAGGCCCTGGCACAGGTTGCCCAGAGAAGCTGTGGCTGCCCCTTCCCTGGAAGCATTCCAGGCTAGGTTGGACAGGACTTGGAGCAAAGTGGAATAGTGGAAGGTGTCCCTGCCCTGGGGTGGAAATGGATGGGCTTTAAGGTCCCTTCCCACACAAATAATTCCAGGATCCTAACAGCTGCAATCAATGACCTTAGAGGTCTTTTCCAACACAAACAATTCCGTGATTCTAAGTGGCTGCAGAAAGAAAACCACCAGGGATGTTCCCAAACCTGACACAGGAATGGAAGAGTTTTCCAAAGCTCCCAGAGCCTTCCTGCTGCGTGTGGCAGCAACTGTCACATCAAGGCAGTTGATTGCAGACTCTGCCTAATGAACGTGGGCAGCAGATGACAGCTGCTCCAGTGCTTTGGCGCTGCTTCCAAAGCCATTCCACACTAGTAGGTGGCCATGCTATTTTGGATGTATGAAAGCACTGCAAGCCTTGGAAACATTCAGCTCATTCCTTGACAGTTCAGGTGGAAATAAGAGTGTCTTGATAGAAGGTAAATGGGGAAAAAAAAACAACCTTCATATTAATTTTTCTAGGAAGCAGGTTAAGTGGTGATCACAGAGAATCATGGAATGGTTTGGGTGGGAAGGGACCTTAAACATCATCTGGTTCCAACCTCATGCCATGAGCAGGGAGACTTTCCACAAGCCCAGGCTGCTCCCAGCTGGGTCTGAACACTTCCAGGGATGAGGCAGGCATAGCTTCTCCAGATCCTGAAGGATTTCTCAGGAGGCAGAAGGCATACAAAGGCAATAGAATGCATAAATAAATCTCTGCATAGAAACATGGGCAAGTGCAATTCCTTATCCTGTGCCAGCAAAGTGGTTCCTCCGGCTGTGAGGAATGAAAGCCCACAACAGATAAGGAACATCAAGTGGGAAATTAAGAGTCTAATTGGTGTCTTAGGAGCCACCTGAGCAAAATGACCTTTGGGTACTGGCAGCAGCAGTGTCTGAGAAAGCACCGATGGTATCAGCCCTCAGCCGGGATCCTTCCAAGTCCCATCCACCAACCCCAGGAATTTGCTGGGCTGGATGGAAGAGGCTGCCTGAGACTCATGCATATGAATCACCCACACAAACCTGAAGCCCCACCTCGCACTGGAACTGAAATTTAAAAGAGCCAGGAGATTATTTGCAGCCTGGTTTGGGAGCTCTGCTGACATGAGGAGCTCTCAAGAGTGGCGGGAGGGAGATCCAGGTGGGCTCCCAGCACGTGCTCCTGGGTGCCTGAGCGTGGGCTGAGGCTCTGCCACTCCACACACCTACTTCCTGCAATCCTGCCAATTACCAATTGAGTAAAACCCAGTTTCTGACGTGGCTGACTCAGCAAGGGCTTGGCTCAAAACAAACACATCCACACAGGGAGCCGCAGCCCGGGAAGCAGCGACGGGTGGCACATGAAGGGACAGCGGCGGCAGCGCTGGGGACTTTTGGCATTCTGGATCCAACCTGGCTGAATTGCTGGACTCCTGGCTGAGCTCTCCCTGGACTTGCTGCTTCATCCTGGTGAGCGTGGCAGGCCTAGTTCCCCGAGTGCTCCGGCAGCTTCTCCTCTCTGCTCCTGGACTCCGGGCTGCTCCAAAAGGGCGTAAGTCTCCTTTGCACTCTGTTCTCCCAACGTTGTCTCCGGCATTGTCGCTTTTTACGTCCCCCTTGTCCTGTATTCCCTGGGCTCCTTCGGTGGGACTGAGTCACCGTCTCGTTCCCAGCCACCCACGACGCTTTTCCGGCGGTGCCCCTCCGCAGAAGGTGCCTGGTTACCATGGCACCCGAGTGCCCTTCTGTTCTAGATGCCAGATTAGATCTGTTCTCATGGTGACTGTGCCTCTGCTGTTCCCCACCAGCCCGGAGCTGCAGCACACGTTTGACGAGCTCACTCACACACCGCCGCTCCTCTCCACTCCAGGGGGAAACTCCTTGAGATCCAAGACAAGCCAAGTGCTCCTTGCCACGGCGTGGAGTTTGCATTTCCTGCACTACCAGCCTCTCTGTTTTCCTTGCAGCTCCGGGAACGGGGCAGGGAGAGGTTGTTCCTGTTGCGTGGCTCTCTGCTGATCCCTCGGCTCCTGCCTGTGAGGAGTCAGCATTCCTGTTCCTTGCTGCCTTTCTTCAGCATGGATACTTGGCGCAGGGGGTCCCTCAAGTCCACCACCTTCTTCCGACGCTTCTCCCTCAGGAGGCACAAAAAGCTGGGCAACCAAGTGATCATCCTGAACCAGAACAGCCACACTCTGGACACGGACGGCCAGAAGAGGGAATGCTTGAGGGATCTGAAGGACAAGTCTGAGTACCTGTCCTGTCAGAGCGAGCAGAACCTGGCCAAGGCACAAGCCCCTCCCAAGCCTCCCCGGCTGTACCTGGACAGTTCCAGCTGCCCCAACATCATCGATCACACAGACTCCCACTCCGACCTCTCCTTCTCCGATGCTGCTCCGTACCACAAAGCCTCTCCAACGCACAAGGACCAGGCTACAGAGCATGGCACCTCAGAGGCAGGTCTCCTGAACAGCACCACTCTTCCCGACCTGGCTGACCCCTTCCTGTCCTTCAAAGTGGATTTGGGGCTATCGCTCCTCGAGGATGTGCTGCAGACCCTCAGGAAACAGAACCCGAGGGATTACGCCATTTGAAGGTATTCATTGTCCATCACATCCCAGTTACTCACTGCTGCTGCCAGTTCCTCCAATTCCGGCGGGAGGAAGGATACTGGAGCATGCCTGTTGTGTGTGGCCTCTTTCGTTGTCCTCACCTCACCCACCACAGACCATCCCTGTCCTTGCCAAGGAATGCTCTGGAGCAGAGCTCACGGGCTCAGGTGAGAGCACTGTCTGCTGTCTCATGGGCAACTTTCCACTCTCCACCCCGGGAATTTCCCACTCCGAACTGCGCGTCCTCTCCTCAGGGAAGACTGGCATTTTTTGGGAAAGACTTATTTTGGGGATCTGATACTGTGGGGCAGAGACACGCAGGGATTTGTCATGGATCACTTGTGGAACAGCAGGCAGCCTGCAAGGAGGCAGCAGCACTGCACCCCAAAGCCAAAGCTTGGAGGGCTGAGAGACGGGAACTGGGGCTTCTCCTCCCACCATGTTTGGATGTGAAAGTTCAAAGCTGTTCCTCCGTTTTCTCTCTTCCTCCTTGTGGGTTTCTTTTCCCTTAACTCCAGTGCAGATGGCACTCCCAGCCTGGAAACAGGTAAGCATCCAAGTAGGCTCCTGATACAGCACCAGCAGTGGATTTATCCTCCTGGCAGGAGAAGAGATGTCTCTGACACTGGTGCCTCACGCATGCACTGAGCTCCCAGCTGTACAGACATAGAAGAATAAATGTATCTGTGACTGGAAGTGTCTGGTTGCCTCATTTCATTGGGAACAAGCCACAGCAATCCCAAGCACCAGGAGCAGAGGGTATCTGGAGTGGGCCAGGTCCATCCTCCCTGGTACTGCAGGGTTTTATGATGGGTGGGGGGACCCATTGTGGTTCTGAGGGAAGGAGAGAGCTGCTGGGAATTGATTTTTCCCTGAGGAGAGCACACACAGCTCGGGACAAGACAGGAACAGTTCTGCACCCTGAGCTGGACAGTGGGGAAGGCTCTGCCAGGCTGAGAACATTTTGGGCAGCACCAGGATAAACTGTTGAAAGAAACTACCAGTTCTGACCTTTTTGACTGTTAAGGCTCTTTTAAAAAATAACAATAATAAAACCTCCATGCCTCCAGATAACCAGGAGCTTTGGAAGTGGCCACAGCAAAGTGCAGGGACATTCCATGGAAGGCACAGCTGCCTCTTACCCTGCGAGATGTGCCTCCTAAAGTCAGATAATAGGAAATAAACCCTCTGAAACCTCCGAAGGAGCTTAGAACAGGTACAAGAACACCAGGCAGGATGCCCTTCTCAGGGCTGAATGGCTGAGGAGCACTGGCAGGGAGATTCCATTGCAGGAGCAGGGAAAATCTTCCCAAAACTGAGCATTGCACGCTGTTGGAGTGGCAAAACAAGCCCTGTGCAGCCGCTGTGTGCTTTGAACCACCACACAGGCACTGCTCTCAATAGCCTGGAGTAGCACTGGCCAAGTCACAGCTTTTGAATTCCAAGGGGAACTGGAGCCTGCTTGGGTCCAGCAGCTCTCCAGGAACTCCTGGACAATGTGCACGTGTTGCTGTAGGAGACAACAAGGCTGTGGAAGACGAGCAGCGTCCTCACAGCACAACTTCCACCTGGGAACTGCTTCCAACCCCCCTGGCTGGGGTCTGGCTGTCCTTTACCTGTGGATTTTGGCACTCAGATCCTGGCTGGCCCTCCCAGGCAGGGAGTACCTGGCTGCCTGTCCCAGACAGGGAGCAGAGGATGAGTAGTGAGCTCGTTGCCATGAGAACACTGCGGGTTTGGGCTGTTTCCTGAAGCAGAGCAGCAAAGGAGCTGCTTTTGCACAGAGCGGGAACAAAACGGGGGCGGATTCAGACAAAAACAGAGGGGGGAAGTGAATAGGAAGCAAGGGCAGCTTAAATCAGAATGAGATAAGTGTAGCCTGGAAGCAGGAACGTGGAGCCTGGTGGCTGGGAAGCCAGGCTGGGTGTGAAGGGAAGAGGCAGAGGGAGCAGGGATCTGGGAGCTCACTCTGCACGGTCTTGGAGAGCACAAGCTAAGTCAGATGGAAGCAGACCAGCCAAGAGCAGATGTAAACACATTACAGATTTTAGAAGCATCCTAGTGGATGCAGCAGGAGGATTTGGGAAGGGTCTGGAGTAGGAACAAGGAAAAACAGGAAGGAGAGCAGTTTGGAGATGCAAGGCTGCAGTGCAATCCCAGAAAGTGCAGCTTCTTACAGCTAAAAGTGGCAGAATGGACAGCAAAGCACCAGCTGTGCGACTGCTGGGAAGGATGCAGGTCCCTGGCAGCAGCTCCTCAGCATTCCCAGAGCCAGGTGGGATTGAGGAGGCTGTGCTGGGCAGAGGTGAGTCACCAGCACCCTGTGCTGCTTTCCTGCTCTCCCTGCTGCCCCACCACACTAATCCTGCACCGCAGGCAGACGCTGCACTTCCACACTAACAAGCTCTGGGCGTGGAAACAGGCCAACACAAACTCAGGGATTTGAACCCACAGAGGCTGGAATTCACTACCAAGCTCCACTTGCACCAGTAACCCCCTTTGGTAGGAATGAGCCAGTTCTCACTCTCTGCTAGTGAGAAATTCTCAAATAACATGCTTTGGATCCTGCTGTTTGCCCCAGTTTCCTTCCTAACACTCTGATGAATCTCCTGTGGCTGCAGGACTCTCCCTGGATCTGGACAGGATAGCAATCAGGCATTCTGATGCATAATTACAAATAATATAAATAAAATACTTAATAATACATCAAGAGAGTGAATACACTGAACAATCTCACAAGCTTACAATATTTAGGAAGTGAACACACGAAAGGGTATTTAGTTTGATATTGCTGTCTCCTCCCTCCTGCGGACCCTAAGAATAGAGGTTTGCTCCCAGCACTGAAACTTCCTCCTCCTGGGAATGCAGTGAGTAACCAAGACTCTCTAAAGGAACCTTTCAGTAACTCTCACCCAAAAGATTCCAACAGTCAAGACATATTAAAAAATCCCATCAGAATAGCACTGGAGGCTTTGGACTGAGCAAGGGAATGAGTGAATATCCAGTCATCCAAATAACTCCAGTTCCCAGTGTGCTGCTGCCCAGGCAAGAGGTCCTTTAGAAAGCCACTGATCCAGCACAGAAAAGCTGCTGGGAAAGCCAGGCCTGGCCCCAGGAGTTTCTGTCTGACCACAACCACAGAGCATACTGAGATTTAGGTTGTTACAACACCAGATTTCCATCCCACAGCCCCTTCTCCTTACCTGTGAGGTCCTGGGCTGGCTGGTGCTGTCAGGGAGTACGGTGCTGGGGCAGCTCCGGGGCTGGCCCTCCAGCCAGGAAATCTTCAGGGGGTTATTTAGCAGGCCAACTTCATTCTTCACAGCCATCTCCTGGCAGGGAAAACGTCCTTCCATCACCACCTGAATTTCAGACCCAGCTCCCTGACAAGTCACTAAGAATCACGTTCCCATCTCAGAACAGCCTGAAAGCCAAGTAGGGCACAAACAAGACCCATCCCTGGAAGTGTGCAAGGCCAGGCTGGATGGGGCTTGGAGCAACCTGGGGTAGTGGATGGTTGAAATGGATGGTCTTTTAAGGTCCCTTCAAACCCAAACCATTCTATGATTCCATTCTGTAAGGTTTTAAGGATCTTTCCACCCCAAACCATTCCACGACTCTCAGATTTCACAGCTGCCCTACACGAGAAGCATCTTTGTGGTCCATACCCCTCACAGTACTTTTGATATACAGGTTGCACACAATTCTGGGGCATTTCATTATCTGGACATGAGTGAAAGAAAAGCTAGCAAGGAAAATCTCATGCAGCCCAAGCTGATGGAACTACTAAAACTTAGGGTAACTGATGACTTCTGCTCCCACAGCCACAGGAATTGTAACTCACAGTGAGTCAATATATTTTGGGTTTTTTTTTTCACTACAAATGCCTGGTATCACCTCCAAAACACAGAAGCCCAGCTCCAAGGCATTGCACCTTCAGAGAGAGCTGAGTAAGTTCTCAGTGCCTGATTTTTAAGGCAGTGCCTCTTCCCTCAGCCTGCTCCACACACAACCTGTTTATGTGCCTGATCTCTGGGTTTGTGCCTCCAGCTGTGCCACTCCCTCTGTCCCTCTGTGCCTTTAGACTCTCATTACCCTTCTCCACTGCCTTAATGACAGGGCAGTGTCCTGGCTGTCACCTGTCCTGTGCCACCCCCAGCACACCCAGCTGCTCTGCACACTCACAGCTGCCTTCACCGTGGCAAATTCCACCACTGCACTCCCAGTCTTCCTGCTGGAGATCAACAAATTGAGCACATCACCATACTGTGGAAAGAAAGAAAGGAAGGCAAGTTAATTACAGAGCAGGAGATATGTCAAGTTCATTTATCAAATGAACACAAAGAGAAAACATGTGTTTTCACAGACATGAGGCTAGAGCTGTCACCATTTCTGTCCTCCTTCCACTGACACCACCATTTCTGTCCCTCCAGGAAATAATCTGGGAAGGCATGGAGCTACACACTTGGCTTCCAGCAAGCCCCAGCGCAAGAGGGCTGCTGAGCTGAGAGTCAGAGCTCAGAGGGAAAATAAAGATACCAGGCTGGGATTGGTCAGATCAAAGGCTTGTCTGTGCCTGTCTCTGCACTTCCCATAGCAGGGATGTGGGGTGCTTGAAGTGAAGGATGAGTGCACCACAACCACAGAGCCAGACTAAGTGGGCAGGAAGCATCCAGTGGGAAGAGTCTGCAGTTGCTGTGTTTCAGCAAGAGTCTCTGCTGGGAGCCAGGCAGAGCTGTTAGCGGGGAAACAGCTCCCAGCTCAGGGATCAAAGGATCCAACTTGGTTCAAAGGCTGAATTTGATGATTTAAGAGATCTCTTCCAACCGCAGTGATTCCACGGTCACGCTGATGAACTCTGAGAACAGCATGAGAAAGCTGAACAGGGAAGCAAATGAGCCACTCCAGTTTATAGCTTACAAGGGCAAGGAGTGACACACGGAATGGCTTCAAACCAGCTCTTTAGATCAGATTATTAAGATAAAATCCTGTGTGGGTGCTGAGGCCCTGGCACAGGTTGCCCAGAGCAGCTGTGACTGCCCCTGGAAGTGTCCAAGGGCAGGCTGGACGGGGCTTGGAGCAGCCTGGGCTAGTGGAAGGTGTCCCTGCCTGTGGCAGGGGTCCAAACCAGTAATTTTTAAGGTCCCTTCCAACCCAAACCATTCCATGGTTCTGTGATATGCAGCTTGCCAGCATTCACTATTCTTACAGCACTGAGAGCAGGGAAAGACCCAGTAATAAATAGGGAAGAGTGTCAGACAGGACCTTTTGCAGGATCTGCAGCAGCACATCTTTGGAGTATCCCCCTCCTGTCTCATCTTCCTTCCTGCATTTCCACCTCAGCTGGGAAACAAACGCCAGGAGTTAATTTCTCCCATTTGGATGCACTGCCTGCTCAAGCAGCTCCCTCCCCCCTGCACATTCACCACAACTGCTATTTCCAGCCACGCTCCCAGGCTTGCCAAGACAGTGATCTCAGCATTGGAGTGAGCACAGGGAACAAACTGTTTGGGGAACAGGGAAAACACTGCTCACTGGAATAAAAAAAGATGGCACTTAAAAGGATGCTAATGGCTCTGCCAGGGTAATTAGCAGATGTTTCCCTGTGCTTAAAGTACAGACAACTCAATCCCAGGCTCAGAAATCTGGAGCAGACAAAGAAAAGGTAAGCAAGGAAGGAATTCTAACAGCAAGGACAGGAGCTGTTCACCTGATGATGCACATTCCATGGAGGAATTTCATCTCCAGTATAAAAAAAACAATGTGCCAGCTCAGCAGGGTTGAAATGTCCCTTCTGTTTTCAACCATGTTCTATCAGTTTTCACCAAAACACAGCTTTTTAAGGATGTCTTACCTTGAGCTTAGGAGTTATTTTGCCTTCTGCTCCCTTTCTTTCCTGCTTGCCTAAAGAGAGAAAAAGAAAGAGAAAAAAAAGATAGAAAAGACAAGGGTGAAAATTCCTCAGCATTTTGCACAAATTTTCTTCCCTGAGAACATACATATGATGAAACACTTTGGGATTTCCACTGGACCATTCCAGTCCCAAAAATCTCGTGCAACAGGAACTGCAGCACAGCCTGAATACTCCATGGCAGCATTTTTCCATTCTAGGAAGCTCAGACTTGCTGCGATCAAGGCTGGGAACAGGTCAGCAAAAACACAAGCAGGAGACATGTTCTGAGGCATTTTTCCCTGCAAGAAGGTTGTGCTGGGACAACTGGAAAAATTAAGTGTGGACAGCTGCCAAAGAGCCCGATGCCACCTGCAGGTGAGGGCTCCAGGCTCCCCTGTGCTCACCTCGGCTGTGCTGCTCCCTTTCCAGGCGGATCTGCTCCCTGACCAGCCTCTGCTGCTCCTCCAGCTGCCGGGAGCCCTCCTCACGCAGGCGGATTATCTACGGCACAGGGAACACAGCACGGGCACCTGAGGCACAGAGCCAGGGCTGGAATGTCACCTGGACGCTTCCAAGGACAGCCTGGGCCTCACACCCATCTCCTGGGACACCCCTCCTGCCAGTTCCCCTGGGAGAGCTCAAAAGGAGCAGCCTGGTTTGGTGGAAGGGATCCCTGAGTATGGCAGGTGCCAGAACTGGATGGGCTTTAAGGCCCCTTCCAACCCAAACCATTCCAGGATTCTCTGATTCACAGAGCCTTTTATCCCGAAGGTTAAAGGACTGCTCTCCAGAGACTTTCTGCACCTCACCCCATGGATTTCATCATGAAATACTTCCAGCAATTCTTCTCAAAAATAGCAGAGAGAACTAAGAATTTATCCTTACTTCTTCTTCTAATGACCTCGTTATCCTGATCTCCTCCTCTTCATTCTCCTGAGCCTGGGCTTCCCGTTCTCTAGCTTCAAGATCTGCAGAGAAAGAAACAAAATTAAAACAATCCCAAGAGAATTTGAATTTTCCCTGCTGACCAGAGGAAGATGGATAGATCACAAACTTGCCCACAGCTACACCAATATCCTGGATAGCTCTGCTCCCTCTCCTCTGGCCCCACACACCAAAGGAGTCTTAATAGTCCTCAACCCCCTAATTCCCACAGCAGGACCTAATTCCCTCCTTCCCAGAGCAGGACCACTCCAGCTATGGCTGTGGGAGGAGATTCCAGGTGGCTCCTGCACTGTACTGGGCACAAAGAAACCGGAGTCATCCCACATGGATTGATCCCTGGGGTATTCCTGTGGAAGGAGAAATGCAAACAGCCAGCTAAGGGAGCCTTCAGGAGAACGTGAGGGTTTGATGTTTCTTACCAAGTTTTACTTTCTTCCTCTTCTCATCAAGTTTCTGTGTCCTTGCTGCAGCCTCCTTCTTTGCCCTCCTCACCCTGTCATAGGCTGCCTGCCAAGGAACCAGCACAACAGTGGGAAACTACAGAAACCAGGAGAGAAACTGGAAAACAGGGAATACAATGACATCAGGGATTGAAACCCTGTCAGCAGAGGTGAAGCTTCTTGGATTACAAGCTTTGTCAGTACCTGAAAAGTGGAGTTCATGTTTTTAGCTTTTATCACCTGGAATCAACACTTTTCTCTCTCCTGAGCTAATCTGGAGACAGTTCCTTGCTCATTTTATGGTTTGTTTTTGTTCTTTCCAGGGACATTTCCAGGTTTTTTTAGGCCTTGGGCAGTGGGTTCTCAGCCACTTCCTCACAGCTCCAGAAGGATCCAAGCTCTCCTGTGTCCCACAGACAGCAAAGCTTGGAGCCTCAGGAATTGCATCCAGGTATTACTCATTTGTCAGCCCCTGACTCAATGGGAATGGCAGATGCACTGTTGCCATAGGAATTCGGTGTTCCTGAATCAGGGATGGTTATCACTGGTGTTATTAAATGGGATATGCCCCAATCCAGCACGTTAATAAAGGCAGAATCTCAGGGCAGAGCTGCTCCCAGCAGCAAATCCCAAACACAACATTTCTCCAAGCTTTTACCTGGCACCTGAGATTTGGTCTCATGGAGAACCAGGGGGAATAACAGCTGAGATTTGTTTTTGTGGAGTCTCTGTCAGAGCAGAGAGCAGGACAGGCAGGAATACAGTTCCCAGCAACACCCCAAAATCCCACCCCTCCCAAGGGAGCATCCTTACCCTGGCTGCTGCATCTGTGAGCACGGCCAAGGCCTGGGACAGCTGGTGGAAGATTTCCGCTGGGAACGAGAAGAAATAAGGGCAAGATGAGGGAAACCAGGTGAGGGACCTGGGGAAGAACCAGGAAAGACAATTCCTGCAGGAAGATCTCTCCAAAGAAGAAAAATCATCTATCCAAGAGATTTGTAAGCCAACCTCCAGTCAGAGCCACCTCAACTCAAATGTGTTACACAAACTTGAGAGCAAATAACGAAACAAAAAACTCGGATTGTTTCATTTTAAGAGAAATCTTGGAGCACACAGACTTAATTTTTCTTACTGATTCTTTTTTTTGGGTTGCAATATCTGCTCATGCCACATTTAGCTGGAGCTCACCATTTCCTCTCGCCCTCAGTCCTTTTCCTTCAACAAGACGTCCAGCTTATATTGTATTGGAAGTTGTTGCATTACAGCCATCTATCCTTTAAAAGTCTTTCCTCTTGTCCCATTACAAGCCCTGGCAAATTGTATTTATTTTTTATAAATATGAATTATCAGGCTTGACACACAAAATACAAAGTAACTGCTAATTCTACAACCTCCATCCTCAGCAATCACTCGCTGCAGGCAGCTGAAATTCCCCCTTGCCCTGCCCACAGATAACAGGATTTATGGAGTGCTGGTGAAGTTTGGACTGTGAGATATACAGATCAAAGCAGTGTCCAAACAGGCAAAGGTTGGGAAGGTTTAGAGGAGTGCAGCTGTAATTCCAGCACTGACTTAATGCTGGTGTTTCTAAACCCAGCAGGGATTGTTCAGCCTTAAAAAGCAGAGCTAACACCAACAGGAGCAACTCCCAGCCCCATGTGTATTCCCAGGGATACACACTCAACCATTCCCCCAGGACTTAGGGAAGCAAAGCCACTTCCAGGAGCCTGGAGAAGTGAAAACCCCAGCAGGAAGAGCTGCCCCACCTCACCTGCCCGGGGGTTGTCGGGGTTCTTGTCTGGGTGGCAGGTCAGGGCCTTCTGCCGGAACGCTGTCTTCACCTGCAGGGGCCACACTGGGAGTTACTGGGGGGAAACTGGTTTGTCTCTGCCAAAAAAAGGCAACTTGGAAAACCAAAATAATCCCTGTGTTCAAGGGTAACCCGCTAGGCCCGGGACACGGCCGTGTCTGGAAGGAGTTGGAGCTTTTAAAAGCTGTTTTTACTTCCAGGTGTCATGTGGAAGACACCTTAAACGTCAGGTAAAAAAAAGGAGAGAGAAAAAAAAAG
>VYXD01003997.1:42370-56683 GCA_013397195.1 Hylia prasina
AGGGGAGAGGGAAAAAAAATGAGGCGGGGGGGAAGGAGAGGAAAAACATATGGGGCAAGGGCAGGAAAAGGAAAAAAGAGGGGGCAAAAAGGGGGCAATGACAAAAAAATGGGGGAAGGGAAAAAACCAAAAAAAAGAGAACCAAAAAGAGGGAGAGGGAAAGGGAACCAAAAAGGGGAAAGGAAAACAACTGGGGAAAGGAAAACAAATAGGGAAAGAAAGAGAAGCGGAAAAGAAAAATAAGATGTAAAGAGAACGAAAAATGGGGAAATGGAGAAAAAAAAAGTGGAAAGGAAAAAAAGGGGGGGAGGGAAGGGGGGAGGAAGAAAGGAGGCCACTCTATCCCACTCTCAGCCAATTCCCTGCTAAAACAAGTGGAAAAAGTTGTGTCCCGGCCCCACCTGGTGGAGAAAACTGCCGGGATTGGGAACGTGCAGGAAAAGCCCTGCAGATAACCCCACCTCCTGCCTAAGAGCCCAGCTGAGGGAGAGGCGTCTCCTCCATCCTCCAACTTCCCATCTCAGCAAAGAATTCCTTCCCAATGTCCCATCTAATCCCGCTCTCTGGCAGTGGGAAGTTATTCCCTTTTTATCCTGTAATTCCAGGCCCTTCTCCAGAGCCCCTCTGCAGCTCTCTTGGAGCCTTCTTCCTGTGTTTAGTACTGACTAAACAACTAAATTCAATTAAAAACCGGAAACATCTAATTCCAACCCCACAAAACTAACTACATGACTTTTGGGCATTCGGACAAACCTCTTAACAACCGCATTTCTGGATCAACACAGGAATTTCCCTTCTGGAAGCACATAAACGAAGTGAGAACAACAGTGTCTCCCAGACCAACCCCGCAGTTCCCTCCAAGCCATCTCCTCCTCCAAAGGCGGGTCTCGCCCCGCAGGATTGAGAACGCACAGGGATGAACTGGGGGAATGACGCCAATTCCAGTAAAACCGGGATATGACAACGCCAACATCACTAAAACCGGGCTTTTTGCGTTTGACAGCCCCGGTCCAGCAGCAGCGCTTGGAGCAGCTCCTCAGCTCAGCTCTGGAGAGCAGCACGCACCTCGCCGGGAACGCCGCTCCCGAGAACACCGGGACAAGGAGCGAAGGAGGGGAGAGGAGAGAAGGAGCCCGTCCCGAGCCGCCCGCGCCCCTCACCTCCTTCTCGGATGCCTTCTCCCCGACCCCCAGCAGCCCATAAAGGTCCCGCTCCAGCAGCTCCTTATCCACCGCCATCTTCGCGCTTCCCGGTTCCGCTCCTGGCGCCGCGGTCGCTGGGAAATGTAGTCCCCACACGCCGCCGCACCACGCACCGCCAGGGAAGGCTGGACTACAAGCACCGTGATGCACCGCGCGGCCCCGGGCAAGGGAACCCCCAGGGTGAGCAGCGCCTTGCTTGGCATGCTGGGTGTTATAGTTCTTTAGCGGCGGCTGCGAGCGGGGGGAAACGAGAGGAAAACTACAAGTCCCGTGGGGCCGTGCGCGGGCACGGAGTCCTGAGGGAAAACAGCACGTGGGTCCCGCTGTCCCCCGAGATCATCACTGACCGTGTCTCCAAGTGCCACGGATAGATGCATATCCACGCGCTAAATCCCTCCAAGGATGGCATTCCACCACTTCCTCGGGAAGCCTGTAGCGGGTGGGGGTGTGTGTGTTGCGAGCCCAGCTACAGCCTGTTCCCAAAACCATACTTGTTTTCCTTCCCCCCAAAAAGCATCCGTCTGGGCCCAAGGCACAGCTCCTTGGGAAATTCTCGTCTTCTTACTGATCTAAGGATACCTCCCTTTCCCCCTAATGTTCTGAGAAGGGAGCACTGTAGAAGAAAGCCTATCCAATTATTCCCATACACAGGACACAGAAGTTTTCAGCCCTTACTCCTTTATTCTAGTAGGATTTGTGTCCTCATGGCTGAAGGTTACGTAACTTACCTTTATCAACAATAGCAACAAACCTGAGATCAACATGACGGCTTGAAGAAAACTGGGTAGCCATTATTCCAGCAAAATGAATTGTTTCAGAGAGGTGTTCTTAGCCAGGAGCGCAATAAACTGAAAGATTCCTGGTCTGCTTCCATGGAGCCTCACCCAAGCGGAGCCTCAGATCTCAGGGTGCAGACAAAACTCATCATCAGTGTTGTTCCAAGCCCTGCTCCACTGCCACCTCCTTCTTGATGAAAATGCTGGAATGGTTTTGGTGGGAAGGGACCTTAAAGCTCATCAAGTTCAGCCTTAAAAAGCCGTGGGCAGGGACACCTTCCACTACCCCAAGGTGCTCCAAGCCCCATCCAACCCAGCCTGGAACGCTTCCAGGGATGGGACAGCCATAGCTTCTCTGGGCACCCTGTACCATGGCCTCACCACCCTCACAGGGAAGAATTTCTTCCCAGAATTCTACCTAAATCTCCCCTTTCCTATTTTGGAGCCAATCCCCTTGTCCAAACTCTGCAGTTCCTGATGGGTTGTAGCCCTGGGTATGCCAAGGCCACCTGTGGCCAGCATGGTGCCACCTCAGGGACCTCCCGTGGCCTCCCCCTGAGGATCCCCTCTGGGTTCCCCTCCTGTGACACCTTTACAAGAAAACAAAATTTATGCATTAACGCCTGTCCCTAAACCCAAGCACAGCACCTCAGCCCTTCAGGGCCATCCCACACCTCAACAGTGGCCCTTTGTGACAACACCATCAGTGACGTCACAGCAGCCACAGGACACGGGCCATGTCACAAAAGCAGGACGGGGGCACAGAGCCACAATCCCATGGTGAGACCCGTGGGATGCAAACACCACTATTCCAGCCCCACCACGGCCCTGCTGTTGAGGTGTGGGACAGCCCCGGAGGCACAAGGAGCCGAGGGGTTCTGGGGAGAGGTACCTGCAACCAGCCTTTGCGCCTCTTGCAGGGCGAGATGTCATCGAGGGAGGACACTCCAGAGCCGGGCACTTCTGCTGCCAGCACCAGCCAGACTGCCCCGGCCGCGCCGCAGGACGACAACCAGGAGAATCCCGTGTGCCCGGAGTGCCAGGGCATCAGCACCGCCTGCTCCAGCTCGTGCCGGCACTGCTTCTGCCAGCTGTGCCTGTGGGACTGGAGCCTGGACGAGGCCGTGTGCCCGCGCTGCCAGCGGCCCACGCGCCACCCCTACCCCCAGCACGTGGCCTTGTACCACGAGGTGCAGGACCAGGTGTACGACAGAAAGCGGAGATGGCGCGGCCACTCCGCACGGCAGCCACGGAGCTGCTCCGGACACTTCAGACATGGCAGGCCCTGGGAGAGGAGGCGAAGGAGATCCATCAGGTGGCCCCGCGATGGCCGCTGGCAGTCTCAGCACAGCCGAGGCAGCGACTCCCCAAGGAGGAGGTGCTGGCAGCAGCAGAGAAGGGCTTGGGGGGACACACCTGAAGAGAGAAGATCTCCAAGGTTTGAATGGGCCATCCCGGCCTCCTCGCGGGGACATCAATCCCAGCGTGTCTTCTGCAGGTCATGGAGCCAGCAGGAACGGTCACGGTGGAGCAGGGGCAGGGAGCATTCCCATGGCTGGGAGAGGCAACAGAGCAGGTCCTCCTGGAGAGACCAGGACACCCAGACGGGCTCCCACCACCACTCTGCAAGGCAGAGGCGCTGGAGGAGCTGGCACGCTGATGACAGACACACTCCAAGGCCCCAACACGAAATCCCCTCAGAGAGGAGTGAAACACACCCGTGGGAAGACTTTGATTGCTCCAGACAAGGGCATACAAGAAGGAGGCGAACCCGTGGCAGATCCCACAGGAGAGGCCAGAACTCCCAGGCAGGCTCCCAGGGAACGATGTCCCACGACCACTCCACAAACCAGAGACGCTGGAGGAGCTGGAATGCTGACTGGAGACACTCTCCAAGGCCCCAGCGTGACACTCCCTCGAGGAGGAGCGGGACACACCAGTGGGAAGACTGGGATTCCTCCAGGCAACAGCACACGACAAGGAGCCGAACCCGTGGGAGATCCCACAGGAGAGGCCAAAACTCCCAGACACTCTCCCAGGGAATGGAGCCCCACAACCACTCCAGAAGGCAGAGGCAGTGGAGGAGCTGGAATGCTGACCAGGGACGAGCTCTAAGGTCCCAGCGGGACATCCCGGACTCCTCAGGGCGGAGCTGGCACCATCGCAGGAGCTGGAGCTGTGCCAGGCGCAGGGACACATAGCCCACCCTCCCAAAATGGGAACTGCCAGTCTCAGGCTCAGCCCAGGGTGTCCAGGCGGACTCTGATTATCTGCCAGGATGGAGCCACCAGATGCCCCCTGGACATCCTGTTCCAGGGCTTGACTCGCTGCAAATAAACTAATGCCACTTGAGCCAGCACTCCCTTACTTCTTCTTGTGTTTTTGCCACCTCAGGAGCCTACACAGATATTTTGGACCATCCCAGGCCCTTGAGTTGCCCTCATGAGCTTCATCCTTTCCCTCTGTGAGCTCCCCACAGTATCATTTAAGTGCCTCTGTGGATCAAGGAAGGAACTGAGGGGCTCTTCCCCTCTCCATGCCCTCAACAGGCTTTCCATGGCTGAACTTGACTTGGATTTTGCCTTTTGTTTCCCTTCAGTTTTATCCAGGGAAGCTTTGCTGGCAGAAATTAGTACCGTTTAGCATTTTTTCAGGGGAGCCACAGCTTGATATAGGAATATTTTCCCCAAAAACCCAAGGTGTGGCTGATCCAATTCAGTGCTGGAGGTGCCCAAGCCCAGCTCCAGGGCCAAAACTTGCCCTAAACTTCTCTCTCAGCTGTCGTCCAGCCCCTGTCCCCAGATGCCAGCCTTTGGAATAACCCCACTAACCTGTGGTGTCCCACTGATCTCTAATTTGAGGTATCAGCATAGCTGATCATCTCCCTAAATGCATATTCAGCATGTGGGACATGGATTTTGCCTATGGATACGTTCTCTGCTGGACGGAAGGAGGCTGGTCACACTGGATCCCTCTTGCACTGCAAGAAATAACTGGGAAAAAAACATAAAATTCAACAAATGGTGAAAAGCAGGAGTCTGGGCACACAGGAGGTGGGCAAGGATCCTCAATATCCACATCATGCTCTGGTAGAGCCACTTCTCTGCTTGATCAGGTTTATTGTTCTTCCACAGAAACCTGCTTCAAGTACACCTGGAATTCACTCATTTTCCCAAATATACTCAAAAGGTGGGCTCTTGCTACCTGGAAACCACACAGAGCCTCAGATGGGAGAAGCATTGCTCAGCACAGGAGATGGCCACACACAGCACCAAAACTATCCTGGCAGTTTCCCCCTAGATTTAATTTTTTCATTAAATACAAAACTTCCCCTGATGTTTGTTTATCACCCGGAAAATCCTCTCCCTGCCTCTCTGAGCATGGTGCCAGGAGCCTGGAAATGCTGGATATGCCCACCTGAACATACACACACAAACATTTCACCAGGAAAACCCTGGGAAAAAAATGCAGCATTCAGTGTGGATGGATGTTGGTGGCAGAGCCACTATTTTAGGATAACAACGAGTAAGAAAATTCAGACAACTGCTGCTGAAATTTTAAAAAAACAAACAAAAAAACCCCCAACAAAATGAAACAAAAGGATCTTGGAAAAGTGCAAAGAGGCTGGAAGTCTGAGGGGAGAGCAAGTGGCTGTGGCCAGCGCTGCCCTCGGAGGTCTGTGTCCCAGAGCTGCCCTGCCTGGATTCAGGAGGTCTTTACAAACACCGGCACCTCGGCCAGGCTGGCAGAGTAATTCCTGAGAGTGGTGCCACCATCAAACACTCGGGCAGTGTTGGTGTCCAGCCAGAGGTGCCCCTCTCCTGGCAGGTAGATATCCCTCTGCATCTGTCCCTTTTCTGTTATTGGAGCAACAAGGACCTGCAGGGAAAAGAAGAAGAAAGAAAAAAAGAACTTCAGCAGAGGGAGGATTAGCCAGGATGTAGGTTTGGAGATGAGATGGTCATCAGGAAACCCTGGAATAGTTTGGGTGGGAAGAGACCTTTAAAATCATTCAGTCCCACCTCCTGCCATGGGCAGGGACACTTTCCACTATCTCAGGTTGCTCCAAGCCATGTCCAGCCTGGCCCTGGACACTACCAGGGATGGGGCAGCCACAGTTTCTCTGGGCACCCTGTGCCAGGGCATCACCACCCTCACAGGGAGTTCCTTCCCAATCCCATCTATCCCTGCCTTCTGTCAGTTTAAAAACATTAATGCAGTGCAGTGACATTCCTTTGACTGGGATTGGGATCATCCCTGCCTGCAGCTGCCCCAAGATTCCACCCAGTTTATATTTTCGAAAACCAGAACGAAAAAACCCATCAGAAATGTGTGTTTCTTGCAAAACCTCCTCCCCAGTGATAAAGCCAATGTAATCCTACCTCCAGGGAGCATTTTCCCCCTTGTTTTATGGGAAAAGCAGTTCCAAAAAGCAGTTTCCAATATTCTGAGACTATTTATTCCTGCTAAATCATTTCAGTTCCAAAGCTGATAGATGGTTTCAGGACCCTAAATAAGAGTTCCATGAGGAAAGCCAAGCTTTTCCAAAAAGCAAAAACCCCAAATCCACAAAACTTAGCTGCTTTGGCCTGGATTTAAATATGCTCAAACCCAATCCCTGATTTGTACTTGCACAGAGCTGGATTTACAGGAATAATGCAGAATCCCCACCTCATCTCCAATGAGAAACTCATCCTCTATGGTGAATGCAACTGGATCTGTGGGGCTGAGCCACCAGGCAGGACGGAAGATGGGGTATCCCAAACTCTGCCACTCCTCACTGTATTTTAGGAGCAGTGGCACAACAAAGTCCCGGTGCCTCTGGATGCACTGGCGGGTCAGATTCAGGACCTGCAGGTGGGAGACAAATCCATGAGGAGCCTGACATCCAGGAAACAGCAAAGCAGGCAGGGAAAAACCAAAAAATAAGTAATTAAAAATGTAAAAGTAAAATATATATTCCTTTGGGAAGAGAAACTACTGAATTGGAATGTCCTGATTAAGTTATGGTGTAGATGGGGTTGATACAGGATATTAATTGATTTGGATATAAATCCATTGGTAATACATTTAAATCCACTGATAATGGACATAAATTGTATTTAAATGGCTTTAAATCCATGGGTAATTGTTATAAGTCCACTGGATTTAAATCGATTGATAACAGATATGAATACATTAGATTTAAATAGATTTAAATCCATTTAATTAATTTAAATCCAGTGGATTTAAATGGGTTTAAATACACTGCTTATGGATACAAGTCCATTGGATTTTAATGATTTAAAATACATTGATAATGGATATGAATCCATTTGATTTAAATGGTTTTAAATCCATTGATAATTATTATAAATCCATTGCATTTAAATCTATTGATAGTGGTTACAAATGAATTGGATCTAAATGGATCTAAATACATTGATAATAGATATGAATCTATTAGATTTAAATGAATTTCAGTTCATTTATACTGAACATTAATCTATTGGATATAAATGGATTTAAATCTATTGATAATGAATTACCCATTGGATTTAAATGGATTTACATCCATTAATAAAGTATATAAACTCATTGGATTTAAATAGATTTAAATCCCTTGATAATGGATATGAGTCTGTTGGATTTAAGTGAATTTAGATCCATTGACAATGAAGACGAAGCCATGGATTTACGTCTACTGATAAAGGTTATTAATTAATTGGATTAATTAAATGGATTTATGAATGGATATGCAGTGATAAAGAACCTTATTCAATTTGATTTAAATTCCACTGGTAATGCATATGAATCCACTGACCTGAAATATAATTAAATCCATTGATAATAGATACAAATCCATTGGATTTAAATCCAGTGGTACTTGAATCTAAAACCATATATAATGGATTTATTCCCCCTTCAATGCAAAGCTGAGGACAGCAGCTGGCAGGAGACCTCTGCCAGGCCTTCCATGGCTTTTGGAGGCATTGGCCATGTCAGAATCCCAGTGTCTTCCCCTCTGGAGTGTGGGATACGTACCCAGGCGTCACAGCAGAGCCAGGGCGGGGTCCCAAAGGCCATCACGGGCAGGAATGTCACAATCTGCAGCCACCTCACAAACAGCTCCGCGTCCCCCGGGGTGGCTCCAGCCACGCTCCCTCCTGCAGGAACATGGGGCTGGAGTGAGGACCTCACATGGCATGAAAAGGTTCTTGGGAAACCTCAAGAGCTCCTTCCAGTGCCTAAAGTGCCCTTGGGAGCCAGAGAGTCCCTGGGAGCCGTGGCTCTGAAAACCTGGCACAGCTTCCCTAGAAATGGCACGAACGCCCCAATGCTGAGGGCTCACCCAGCCATCCACAAATTCCTGTTTCCTCCAGAGGCTTTTCCCAACTCTTGCAGCTCCCAGGCTGTTTGGACACAACCCCGGGCAGCAAACTGCCCAGCTCCCTCTGTGCAGGAGGATCTGCGCTCCCATCCATCCAAGCCAAGGACTCCAGCACCTCTTTGGGAAGCCAGCTCCCATGCTGGGATTGCTTGAGCCTCATTTTCTAAGGAAAACAGGCTAAAAATATAGGCCAAATTGAAATATTACTCTCAACCCCTATTTCAGGCCTGTTGTTTAGCTCAACTCTCCATGTTTGACACTTCTGCACAGCCCCTGCACACTCAGGGCGTGTTTTAACCACCACATGGATGTTGGTAGCAGAGCCATTATTTTAGGATAAAATAGCTCCATCAGATCCAAGAAAAAGGGAGATGGATCTATTGGAAATAGATCTACTTGGCCCTGATTAAAGGTTGTTTCTTGCCCTTTTATAATGCTTTTATTTCAGGATTTCTGCAGCCATTTTGCTTTGGAGCAGAAATGCAGACTTGGAGCAGAGCTGCTGGAGTTTTAGGAACATCCATTCCCCAGCCAGGAGCCTGGGGATGCGGATCCTGGCTGTGCCAGGTGGGATTTGGCCCAAGCCAAGCCCCTCAGGGGTGGGCTGTGATGGAACTCTGGGAAGGGCATCCCCAGAGACCCAAGCTGCTGCTGGAGTTGCCTGGCAATATTTGCAGCATATCCTTTTGGTTCTAATTCCTCACTTTTTTCCCTGATAACATCCCAATCAAGCCAGCACAACAGAAAACTGGAGAGCAAAACGCTCCGAGCCTCCCCATAGCACACCCAAGGTGCAAATGTACCTCCTGTGCCTGGAGAAAAGCTTCAAAATTCACTGCAGAGAAGACAGAAAGAGGGTGGGGAAATGGAAAATCCTTACCTACTGCATCAGGGATGAAGAAGTTGTAGCCCAGGAGGCTGTAGTGCAGCACGGAGGGGATGAGCCCCTTCAGCCCAGCGTGGCTCCAGTCAGAGTGCAGGGGGCTCATCTGGACAAACAGCGGGAGGTGACTGGATCTGGAGAAATGACACAGACCCTTCAAGGTGCTTAGAGGGCTCACAGGAGCTGAAATTCCATGATGCCCAGCTGGCCTGCGACTCACTGGGGCCAGATTATTGTCCCAGCATGGTTTGGGTGGGAAGAGATATTGAAGTCCATCCAGTCCCGCCCCCTGCCATGGGCAGGGACGCCTTCCACTGTTCCAGGTTTCTCCAAGCCCCATCCAACCTGACCTTGGACACTTCCAGGGATGGGGCAGCCACAGCTTCTCTGGGCACCCTGTGCTGGGGCCACACCACCCTCAAATCCCACAAGGATCGTTGACTCCAACACGCTGCCCTAGCCCACTTCCTCACCGCTTCCCTGAGGGCCAAGAAACATCTTGGAATATCCAGAACATATTCCAAGCAGCACTTCAACCATCCCCCAAGCTCTTACGCCCGACAGCTCCCGCCAAGCGTCACCCTGGTGCCCACCTGGTCCCGGCGCTGATGATGGTGCCATTGCCCAGTGTTGCCAGCGCCGCCGCCAGCACCTCGGTGTATCCATCACCCGCCAGCCCGGTGGGAGCAGGGACATCCTGCTCCAGGAAGGAATTGCCCTCCACTCCCTCGAAGGCCATGTAGGTGGCCCCCAGCGCCTGCTGCAGGCGCCGGGCTCGAGCCAGGTACCAGCGCAGCGCTGCCTCGCTGGTGACGTTCAGGCGGGCGCAGAGCTGCCCCTTCCAGGTGGTCAGCAGAGGGATCTGCAAAGAAGGAGGAGGCAAATCCCTGTCAGATCCACAGGATATCCTGCTGATTCCGGGGTGCGAGGCTGGGGGATGCCATGCTGCCCCAATCCCACCCTGCACTGTCATGGTGCAGTGCATCAAGGTGTAAACTCTCCCTCAATCCCCCCAAAAATCCCTGAGCTGGTGGCAAAGGGATCGTTAAAAATGACCACACAAAATGGAGCCGGGGGACCTTCTGAACACCCGAAGTGGAAATTTTAAAGCTATTTCCGTAGGAACGAGGAGAGATGCTGTAGGACCGGATGGTAGGATCAGGCTGTGTCCCTTGATAAATAATAAACCTGAGGGGTTTTATTCAGCTGTAATGTTGGTGTGGGGGCTGAGGGGGTCCATACCGAGCTGCCCCCGGGTCGGGGCTGGCGGCTGAGCCAGTATCCCGCGGCCTCGCCGCCACGCAGGGAGCGCAGGAAGAGCGGGGAGGTGACACTGGCGTACGGGGACAGCGTGACGGAGAGCTCCAGAGGCTCCACCAGGGCCGGGGCCTGCCTCTTCCTGCGCTCCGAGGCCACGAGGTCCTGCGGGCAGGAAAGGCAGGAATGAGGGGCTTGTGGGAGAGGAGCGCCGCACTCCCCATGTGCCTGGGGGGTGTCAGGACGGCCGTACCGCGGCGGCGAGGACGGCAGTGCCGCGCTCCCCCAGGGCCACGACGCCCTCCTGAAGGCGATGCCGCTTCAGCCTCCTCACCAGCGACCTCAAGCCTCGCTTGATTCTGGCGGCAGAACCCTCCGGGCCGTGGTACCGCCAGATCGGAGACCTGCGGGGTGGGAAATTCCTCGTGAGGTGCTTGGGGCAGCGAGCCGGACGCTTGGGAGGGTTCCCACCATTGGGGGAAGGAGAGCTCACCGCAGGAGCGCGGTGTCCGGCGGTGTCCGGGCTGCTCCTGCCGGAGCGCCGGCCCTGTGCCGGCGGGCGGCCGCTACGTCGGAACTGACACACAGCTGGTAGTGCAGGGGCTCCGCTCGTCCTGCCGGCGTCTCCAGGCAGAACTGCCTGTGGCTCTCCAGAGACAGGAGCAGGGACACCTCGGGAGCCACTGTCACCGTCACTCCTTTGGGGGAAAAGTGGAAAAACGCTGTCTCGGCGAGCACCCGGCTGCTCCCGGTCCTGGGAGCCACAGGGATGAGCAGGGCAGAGCCTGACTGGTGCCAAGGCCTCCTGGGTTGATCCCACCACATATCCAGCTGTGCAATCCAGCTCCACCCTGCTCCTGCTATTGCCTTGCCTTTCAAGGGCTGGATTTCTCCCTTTCCTGGCCTTTTTGCTCAGCATTGCAGGGCAGCTGCAGGTCAATTGGATTCATTTGGGGTGATACCTGAAGTGCAGTGTTCTGCACAATAATCCAAATATACCCAAAAAAATGACGCCAGCAGCTGAACTCCTGCCTGAGTCCAGCATCCCACAGCGGCATCAGGGAGCCACGAAGCCACATGAGTGGAGCTGGGGATGCAGCAATGTGCACAGATCTGGGCTTAAAAACAAACCAGGCACACCCAAGAGCACGGGATGTCCCCGGAGTGACTTGGGCCACCCCATCCTCAGGCACTCAGCTTCAGTATCACGGCCTTTCCCACAGGGACGAGGCAGTGTGGGATCCATCCCATGTGCCCTGTTGCTGCTACATTTGCAGGATATTTTACTCCCAGCGACATCCACTCTGCCCTTAAACCAGCTGCTTTAGAGGTGAGGACAGGGGCAGGGAAGCACAGGGATAGAAGCTGTTGGGCACTGGGCAGGGAAGGAGGTGGTTACCTGTGGATCCCAGGAAGTACCTCTCCAGGACAGGCCCGAAGCCGTCGGGGTTTGTGCTGAGGTCGCCGCTGACCAAGGGCTGCGCTGGGCTCTCGGCGCCGTTGAGGGGCCAGCGCTGGGCACGGATGCTTGGCCCTCCATACCAGGAGACATTAGCCATGGAAAAGCAATCCTGCAAGCCAGGAAAGCATCATCAAAGAGCAAGGATTACTCAGGGGGAGCAGGAAGGCCAGGCTTGGAGCAAACTGTGCTAGTGGAAGGTGTTCATTTTACTGCACAAAATTATGGTTTTACTTAAAAAAAAAAAAAAAAGAAAAGCAAGCCATGCTTCCCAAAGCCTGACACTTTTTGCTGGAGGAGCACAAATAAAATCAAACTGCCACAGCAATCACACTTCTGCATCCCACCACAGTTGTCAAACACCTCTGAGTTGCAGGTACAAAGGTTTGAGCAAAGAGACTCTGCGGGTGTGAGTGGCTGTGGGACAGGACAACAGAAGGGGAAATTCTAGGAAACAGCTTTAAAATACACTGAGGGCACTTTCAGAAACCCAGCTGGAAAATCTATGTATTTGAGTTTGTTGGTTTGTTTAGGGGTTTTTTTTGTTTGTTTGGGTGGGGGGGTTTTTGTGTTTTTTTTGTTTATTTTTGGTTTGGTAGGGGTTTTTTAGTTTGGTCAGGTTTTTCATTTGGTTGGTATTTTTCATTTGGTAATTTTTTTCTCTGGTGGTTTTTTTTTCTGTTTTACTTTAAAAACACATTAAGGTCTCCAGCTCCTTCGCCAGAGTTTCTGGGATAAGTCTGCAAGTGTAGATGCCCCCACCTGAGCTCTCACAGAGAACTTTTAGCTCCATCTTTAGCCCCCACCTTCATGGCACCAGTGTCCTGAGGGTGACACATCCTCCCTCCCAAAGGACAGCCTCCCTCTTTTCCAAGGGCTGTTAACAAGAATTTCCCTCAAGCGACCCAGTTTGGAGATTTGGGGCACTTCTTGTAGGGCTGACAGGGCCCTGGGATGAGGGACATCCCCATCCTTGACCCACCTCCTGCCAGAAATCATCAGCTTTCACTTCAAAGCTTCTCAAACTTTCCCCTTTCTGCCAAATCGAGGGATCAGCCGGACTTAGCGTCCTCGTGACTTCCCAAGCAGGATGGGCTTCCCCGAAAGCCCAGAGATCTGGGGCCATGAAGGGGGCCTGGGGTGGCAGAGGGCACCTGGAGACCCCTCCCCATTCAACCCACCCCATGTTTATTCCCAATCCCAAGGCTTCAGAGCCTCCTGGAGTCCTGAGCTTGGGGGCACAGAGAGGTTAAGTCTCTCCAAGGGGTGGAGAGAGGAGATGTAAATTATTAAAGTGGAAACCCTGGAGGCTTGGAATAGCTGTACCAGGTGTCAGCTGAACTCCTTACACCAGCTGGGAAAGAGGGAAAACAGTCTGTTCTTAACTCAGATTTCGCTGGATCATATTTTCCAACGGTTTGGGTTTTTTTAAAAAAAAAAGTGGGGGAAAGCCTACTCTGTCTCACTCATCCTCTCAAACGCCTCGCACCAATCTCAGTGGAGGAGACCCAGGGCTTGTGCTCAGGCAACACCTTCCAGCCACCCAAAACAGTGCCAACAGGTGATTTACGGCTAAAGGGGAACAATCCTCCATCCCAGAGAATCCCATCCCGCTTCCCTCCCTGTTCTGAGGGCTCCCCACAACTGGGTGCCCTGCTCTGACAGCGTTTCTCCTTCCCCTCCTAAGGCTCATTCCCAGAGTCTGCTTTTGTTTAACTGAGGGAGAAAGCAGGGAATGGTACCAAAAATGTTTGCAGCAGCGGACACGGATTATTCCCATCCCACGGGAGCTGCCCATTGTGTCTGTGTGTTGGAAGAGACCTTCCCGAGGTTCTCGCCAGCATTGTCATCTCCAGTGGGTATTTACTCCGTCTCCATATAAACACAGCTCTCCCACCCCGGGGTCACCACCGTGGCACCATCACCGGATTTTGAGGCTCAGCTTCAGAGCAGGATGCTTCCAAAAAGGTTTTTCCCACCCGGCACCTTCCGGCTGTGGAAGACTGGGAGCCACCGCCACAGCGTGACCCCATAACTGAGCTGGGGGATTACGCTCAGGCCAGACCCTCCCTTGCTGGATCCCGAAGGATTTGGAGCTGGTCAGAGGGATCCCCGTTACCTTCAGGGTCACGTCGGGGCGCAGCGGGGTCCAGCGGACGCCGTAGCACTCGGTCCCGGGGGCTGCCGGCGGCTCCAGGGACAGCCGGAGCTCGGCGTCCTCCTCCCAGGAATAGCAGAACTGGCCGCCGTCGTGCCAGCAGCGGTCCCGGGGCGGCGGGGGCTCGGTGGCGGGCACGCTGCCCACGGCGATGGCCAGCACGGGCCGGCCGGCCGGCAGCGCCCGCAGCAGCAGCGCCCCGCGGCCG
>VYXD01003997.1:56703-70472 GCA_013397195.1 Hylia prasina
GCAGGGATGCCGCGGCTCCGCTGTACTCCCCTCCTGCAGCAGCGCAGGAAAGAAAACCCTCTGGGATAGCTCCAGCAGATCTTCTGGGATAGCTCCAAAAGCATGCACAAAAAACCTAATTAAATAATAATAAAAAATAGTTTTAAAGAAGGAAAGCTGCAACTCTGTTCTCTGTGCGCTGATCCCGAGGTAAGGGGAGTCCCTTCCACAGCCTCCTTCACAGCAAATCCCACTGCTGGGCTCGGTGACGGTGGCTCGGCCCCCAAACCCAGGGGCTCGGCCCCTTGGCACAGCCAGCAGCACCCAGTGACACCGAGGAGGAGGATGACACACGTGGCCCAGAGCCCAGGAGGGAGATGGGGCCCACGGACAATGGGAATCGGGGCCGCGCTCCAGCCTCCGCTGCTTCATGGGGTTTGGCATCACTTCCCTGCTCGGTTTGGAAGCAGCAGCAAATAGCCAGAGGTGCAGGAAAACATCCTAGGGTGGGTCGAGAAAGGAGGGGATGCAGTCTCCTCTTTCCATCTCCTCTCTCTCTTCCCTAGAAAAGCGTTTGGATAATGCACAGAGCAAAACCACCTGTGGGCAGGGTCTGGGCGCTGGCTGAGCCCAAGGCAACGGGCACCTACTGTTCCTCCAGATGAGGGGTCACCTGTGGTGACATCCTCATGGGGTGGCACTGGCTTGTCCCTGTGCCTCGCTGGCGGGTTGAGAATGGTGCCACCTCCCCGGCACAGCACAGCAACCCCTGCACCCCCCGTCACCCCCTTACCTAAAAGCAGGTTTGGAGATGCTGTCACAGCCCCCGAAGTGTTCTCAATGTTTTTCCCAGTGATTTTCCCACCAGCAGCAGATTTTCCTCCTCCTCCAGGGCAGTTTTCCCTTCTGGCCGTGTCTGAGACCCGTGGAGCCGAAGGAACTTGATCCAGACTAACCCAGGAGCGTTACTTAAGCCAAGCTCCCTCCCCCCCTCCCGCCCGCTCCCCTGCAGCCCTCACGTAGCCACAGGTGGCTGCATCCCCAGCAGGCCCAGGACATGAGAAATATTAATTTTTAAAGGCTTTTATCTATAGGGGCATAATTTTAAAGGGTTTTTTTTTGCCAGTTTGCTGAGGTGGTCCTGGTTGAGTCTTTACTCCACACGTGAAGCCCTGGGAGTGCTGAGCCTCCTCGGTCTCCTGCTTGGGCTTTTGTTGTTGTTATTATTCAAACTTGGGGGATTTTGTTCCTCTTCCTCCTTCACATGAGCCAGTGGACCCTCCCTTAGATCAACTCCAGGGCTGCCAAAATGGGTGCTGCAGCTAAGGGTGCAGCTTGTGCCCAAAACTGCAGGGAAGCCACTTCCCAGGACACTTGCAATCCCCACTGGTGCAAAAGCTCTGTAAATCTAAGATTTCCATTAACTTTTCTGTGCTCCAGTCCCCACTCACACTCATCTCACCCTGTCTGCAGGTGATCAGAGAAGATCTGGATTTTCCAAGCTATATTACAACCTGTTGGCTGCCAAAATATAAAAAAACTTGGGATTTAGAAGTGTTTCCCTATCCTGCATCCAGGCAAAATCCCAGCAATCCCAAGGCCAAAGCCCTGCTCAACCCCAGACTTCAGGAGAGTCCCAGGACAGGTAAATTCACCAGGAAAATTCTTATCTGTGGCCCAAATAAACCCCTGGATAGGGCCTTTCCTCTCCAGAATTAGTTTTTCATTGCAGGTGAGGCAATATCTAGTGTTAGATGGAGGGATAAATGGTGGATCACATCAGGATGAAAAAAGAAAGGATGAAAAAAGCTCGGATATCTGCTAGGAGGCTGTGACGTCCATCCCAAAGGGGCTGGGAATCCCCTTGGGACACAGCCAGGAGAGGGCCCATGGAGAATTGTAGGTGATGGACCCATGAGATCCCAAATCTAGGTAAAATAAAGGGAAAATAATTAAAAAATAAGGAAGAAGGGGTGTTCCTTCCACCAGGGATGTTACAGGCATTTGAGTGCCCGACACTCCCCCTGACCTGGAAAAGGGGAACAAGGAGAGGTGAATAAACCCTGTGGTGATTCAGAGCTGTTCACCCACGGCATCAGCCAGAGCCAATGGAATTACTTGTGAGGCTCTATAGATCCATGTGCCTCAGGGAGGGATCGGTTTGGCTGCAAAACCTGCAGAAACAGGGCAGAGGAGAGAAGAAAAAGGATCTTTGGGATGATCTGAGAACCTGGTACACCAGGAAGGTTTAATCCTCTGCCCAAGAGAAAGGGGTGTGGCAGCAGCACCCAAAAGCCACAAAGGCTGTCCAGGGATTGGCAATTCCCTGTTTCCCACCACAGAAGGGGCTGGGAGGGGGGCAGCTGATGAGATTGTTTGGCTGCAGCAGCTGAAGGCAAAGCTCTGTCACATGGCACAAGATTAAATCACATCCATGGAACAGAAGAGGGGCCCCCAAGGTGGAATTAGGGAAACCCTGGGGTGGCGTGTCCAATGGGATAAGCAGGGACAGGAGGCCGTGCCTAGGTGGGATAGCAGGAAATGGGTATGGGTTTAAAAGCCTTTTCTTAAAAACAGCTCAAATCCCAGCAAAAAAAAAATCCCGCTGGAGCTTTTAACAACTCAATATTTGGCCAAGTTTGGCCCCCCCCAACTCTGCACATGGCCCAGAGGTTTGGGCCGAGCCCTCTCCCACCCTCCCAGAACTCCTGGTTTTTGGGAGGAGGAATGGATCTATGACTTTCCTGCCCATCAAAAATCTCAGCATGAACTGGCTCCCACAAGCAGAGTGAAACCTCCCTTCATCTTCCTCTCACTGCCAACAAAAACCACTTAGCCTTGACTGGCCACAGGGAAAAAAAATATTTCAGGGTGGCTCCCTGGATTCCAGAAGGGTGTCCTGCCCCTCTGCTTCCAGAGGGTTTTTTTAAAAACATTTTAAAATCTCCTCCTATGCAAAATGGAGCATCTTTTCCCTCATTGTGACTTTTCAGGGTTGAAAAGACCTTGAGGTTGCTTTTTTATATCCAGTGGGGCTTTCCAAGTTCCAAGATTGCTGAGGGACCTTGATCTGGTGGCAGGTGTCCCTGCCCATGGCAGGGAGTTGGAACTGGAAGGGCTTTAAGGTCCCTTCCAACCCAAACCATTCCAGGATTCTGGGATTTGCCAACCCTCCAGGTTCTCTGGGCCGTGTGGGATGTGGCACCCAAGGGTGGACAGTGCCCAGGGAAGGGATGGAGTGAGAGGCTGGAAACACATTTAGCTCACCAGCATCCATAAGCAGAGTTTGAGAATCCGAGCTTTTTGGTGAAACACCCAGAAAACAGAGACCAGGGGTTATTCCCACTGGGATTTAGGATCACTGTCCCCTAAGAGAGGCTTCAATCACTGCATACCCTGTGGATCACACACCTTTCCAGAGTTGTGTCATCACCTTTCAGGCTGGCTGGAAAAAGGGAGAGCACAGAGAGCCACAGGGATTTTCCACTTTTGTGGGGTTGCACTTGGGAAGGCCCAGCCCTTTCCATCAATATTTTCCTAGAGCCTTTGAGCACCAGCAATTACAGCCACAGCTTCCCAGCCAGACCCTCCTGGGGTTTCTGGTTTGGGGTTTCTTAAATATTATGATTTAAAAAAAAATACAGGAAAGCTGTGTGGGTTGGCTAAGAGCAAAGGAAAACTGGTGGGAGCAGCAAAGTGCCTCTAGGACTTGGCATTTCTCCTCCATTTTCCCCAGTGGGGAGCAACCTCATCCCAAAACTCTCCCCATGGGGATGGATCCCACAATACCTGAAAAGCCTCGTTTTTGTCTCTCTCTTTTTATCACCAAACTCTCATTTTTATCCTTTTATCCATGATATCTGTAAGCTGGGAGACACAGTGATGAACCAGAGTGGATTCCATGAAGCTGGCAGCATGGATAGATGTGGATATCCCATCTTTCTGCCCTCCCAGAGTTTATCCAAAGGGAAAAGATACCATCAGAATCCATCCTGGGAATAAACCAGCCAACGTGTTGTGGTGGGTATTCTCCTTGGGTTTTCCTTCCCCTTGCAGTTCCCAGCCTTGCCTTGCAGGGCCAGCAAAAGCCTTTGGCTGTGCTGGAATTCTCCGTGCCTTAGAGAGCTTTGGGCTCCTTATTGGAGCTGAGCTATTGCTCAGTTTAAAAGGAAAAAAAGAAAAAAAAGCAAAGAGGGTGATATGGTTCCTAAATCCCCAAATCTCAGCCCAGATTTCATCCTGGAAAGCAATCCCAGATTTCCATGAACTCCACAGCTATTTATAAAGCAAAAAAATGAGCAGCAGGGCTTGCACTGACAACGTGGCTTTATAAACAGGAACAGCCCCTTCCCATCCCAACTGTGTCTCCCGAACCAGAAATGCCTGGATTTGGGAGCAATTTGAGTCCATCCACAGCCCATCTGGGTATTCAGGAGGGTCTCACATCAAGCAGCAGATTTTGGGCAGAGGCTGGGCTGGGGGACAGCCTGGAGCACCTGAAATAATCCATGGAGGGATAATTTTCTAGCTGGAAAGTCGCCAGCTCCAGCTGCCAGTTTTGGCTGGTACTGATGGGATGGAAACAGCCCCTGTGCACTCCTTGCCCCTCTTTTCCCTCCAGGAAAAGCCTGATATTTTGGGGACACCAAACCCATGCTCCTAATACACAATATTCCGTAAAATTTTGTAATCTGGGGAGAGAGGAGCCCACTGTGCTGAGGAAATTCCCCTCCATGAGGCACGTGCCCTCCTGCACCTCCAAATCCAGTCCAGGTACCTTAAGTCCAGGGAATGTTGCAGCAGCTGGACACCCTCAGTGTTCCTGCTCCGAGCTCAAATCCCTCAGAGGGGGGTGAGGGTGCTGATTTGGGGTCTCTGAAGGCAGCACCTGCTTGGAAAGGGCTGTTGGGAATTCCACTCTCCCCACCACTCCCAGGAACAGGACTGCGGTGAGGCCAGATCCAGGTGCTGCTCCTCCAGGAGAAGCCTTCAAAAAGCCCCAAGCCTCTCCTTTTTAAATTAAAACAAGGCACAACTGATGATAAAAGCTGTGGCTGAGAAGAGAGAGCAGCTGCACCCCACAACCTCATGATTTTGGTTTTCCAGGAAACCCCTTGGCAGAGGGGACAAAGGGGGATAATCAGGGGGCTTGGCACGCCAGGGAGCTGCTGGGGATGAGCACAGCGAGGGAGCTCTTGGAAAGGACCTTTCTGCTTCATGCGCCTCTCCCAAGCTTCCCAGAAATCTGGTGAGCAGATTTGCAGTGTGCCTCCTGCCAAATTCAATCCCAGCCCTGGAGATGCTGTTTGGATAATGATGAGACCAAAATTCTTCAGCTTCTCTCCATGGAGCTGAGCCACTGCAGGCTGGAAAGGTGCAGGACAACCTTCAGGACACCCACCTGTCCCCAGAGAGGTGGCACTTCCCAGCTACACACACAGGAACTGGATGTCCCAGCTCCATCCATCCCTGTTCCCTGGGGGAGTTCTTAGCAGCCCTGAGGCCTGGTGCTCCCCAAGGACAGTTGTGGTTCTCTTGGGAGGGCTCCAAGGCAAACCAAACCCCAGCCCTCATTTCCAGCTTCCATTCCCAAACCCCCCTGAAGTGTTGTTTTAGTGGCATTGCCCTGCAGGTCCCACATCCCCGTGGAACCATGTGTGCCTCCAAGGGGCTCCAAGGAGGGTCCAGGCACCTCCTTTCCAGGGACCTGGCTTGGACTCACCTGCCCAGGGCTCTGAAACTACAGGCTGTGCTCCAAGTAAGGCATAGACCTTCCTCTTCCTCCTCATCTTCTTCTTCTTCTTGTTTTTGTTCTTCCTCCTCCTCCTTCTCCCTTGCCCAACCCCTGCAGACCTCTCACCACAGGAATGTAGTATTTATGCCCCCCAGAATTCCCCTCTTCCCAAAACCTCTCACCTGGCTTGGACTCACCTGCCCAGGGCTCTGAAACTACAGGCTGTGCTCCAAGTAAGGCATAGACCTTCCTCTTCCTCCTCATCTTCTTCTTCTTCTTGTTTTTGTTCTTCCTCCTCCTCCTTCTCCCTTGCCCAACCCCTGCAGACCTCTCACCACAGGAATGTAGTATTTATGCCCCCCAGAATTCCCCTCTTCCCAAAACCTCTCCCCACCCTAATGAATGCTGCATCCTCAAGACCTTCCTTTATAAGGGAGAGGAAACTGCCCCTGGAGAGCCATTAGAGGCTTCCACTAATTAACAATTACCAGTCCTGAAGAGCTGCCTCTGCCTCTCCTAATGAGGTTTGGTGCTAATTATAGCAGGCAGGGCCAGGAGTCCTTGTGAGGGGCTGAGGCAGCGACCACACGGAGCCTTCTGGATTCCTTGGGATATAAAAAAGGGCCAGGGTTACTCCAGGACAGCGATCCCGGCCGTGCTGAGTGCTCCTCCACTGCCAGGAGCTCTGGGGATGCTGGCCTGGCTTCCTGCTCATGAGCTGGTCCTGTCTTATCCATCACTTGGAATAATTCCTGCTGAATATTGCGGGATTCCGCCATGTCCGGCTCCAGCCAGCAGCTAAATCCATCCCCTTGGACAAGCCTTGGGGATATTTGGGAACTGAGCAACGTGGAATGAGAGCACCCAAATCCTTCATTTGACAGGCTCAAGTGTGTGTTCAGTGTCCCAGTGGAGTTCAATCCCTCCTGAGCTCTTCTCTCCCCATCCCAGCACTTCCCAAACTGGCTACTCTTCAGCCAGGGCAGCAACGCCCACCCCAGCTGCTGGATCTAAAACCCCCAACCCAGCTCCCAGTGTTCAGCTCCCTTGGGAATGCCATAAACCCCCTAAAAATAAACAACCCACCCCCCGCCTTTGTCCAGCCCCCTGAAGCATTTTAGCCCAATTTGGGTGCTACCATACACAGAGCCCTGAGCAAATTTTAATTCACTAAATTAAATTTAATTCAATAAAATTGGGATTTTAATGAAGGTGCTGAGAAGCAGCAGCCCCACTGCTTTCCCAGCCCACCTCCTTGATGGGGTTCATTTTCCCCCCCACAGGAGAATGTGGGTGTATGAAGAGAAATGGAATATAATGAAACCCCTTCCTTGAAGGAAAACCCCTGGGATAGACACAAGCAGCACCAGGAAACACCTCTGGGAGCTGCAGGAGGGAAAAGGGTGCCTGAGTGGGTTCTGGAGCAGGCTGGGGAGGTGGGATAAGTGGCTTCCCAGGCTGTGATCCTCCAGGGAAGCCTTTTAGGGGTGGAGGGAGCCAGGAGGGTGCATGGTGCCAGGGCATGAGGGGAGGATAAAGGGGATGCCCAGCCCTAACTTAAGGGTGATCCCACACCGTGCACTCCTTTCCTTAAACTCCCTAAAATAACCTATCCTGGGAGCACTGCAGGCGGTTGGGAGCTTGGCTTTTATTGTCACAGGACACGGCAGCAGACAATGGGGTCAGTCACAACAGGGGGGACAGGGGAGTCACACTGCAGGGTCCCAGCACAGCCACCCCGACCAGCCACACAGCCCCCAACACCCAGAGGGAGGGAAGGAATATGAGCCACGAGTCCGGCTCCTCCCCACATCTTTCCTGTGCTAAACAACAATCAGCCCACAGTGATTTTCCCTCTGGGAACAGGGCAGTGGATGAGCAGACAGAGGGGTAGCTGCAAACAGCTTCTGGAATCAGCTCCGTTGTGTCCGTGCTATTGATCACAGCCAGGATGGGCTGGAAGGGTTTGAGGATCCAGGGGGTTTTACTCACCAGCCATGCTGAGGAAGCAGGCTCCATTCCCAGGGAATGGCTGGTGCCAGCCTGGGAGCAAGCACGGCCCTGGGGGTCACCCAGCATGCTGAGTGCTGGATTTGGGGTACAGACACACCCAACCAGCTCAGGGGAGGGGGAAGCCCCCCCAGACGTGTCTGTCCTGGGTCTGAGCCCCACCAAAACACAGCTGTGCCTCCCTCCAAGGGCTGTCCCAACATCACCAGAGTCACCAGGGCTACCTCGGCTACACTGCAGCCATGCCGGAGGGGGAGGAGGGAACAAAGGGATCAGATGGATGAAGAAAACCTTCCCTGCTGGCACAAAGCCCCTTGTAAGAAGAACCCACAGGCTTTTGTACCCCGGTGCCACCCTCTCCACTCCTGACCCTCCCCCTTCAGACTGCCCCAGCAGCCTCCCCCATCCCGGGCTGGAGCCCAGCCGCTCACTCGGGAATGTAGTCCCTGAAGGAGTTAAAGCTGAGGCTGCGGCCTGTGGAGTTCAGGGTGGAGCTGGCTTGCATCTTGGGAATCTTTTCCATGAGCTTGGACACTGTCCTCCTCTTGAAGGAGCCCGGGGAGAAGTGCCCCTGCCTGAGCAGCTCCTGGTAGAGGCTGCTGAACACAGCCACCGGCTCCTCGTAGCTGTCCCGGGTGGAGATCTCGTAGAAGGGAATCTTGAGGGCTTTGGAGAGGTTCTCCCCATCCTCGGTGGACACCATCCTGTCGAACTGCAGGTCCTTCTTGTTGCCCACGATGACGACGGGCGGCTGCTCGGCGGCGCCGCTGCGCTTGGGGCTGCCGTGCAGGTGGTTGATGAGGAAGCACAGCCGCATCACCTCGTCGAAGCTGCAGCGGTCGGTCACCGAGTACACCACGGCAAAGCCATCGCCCCACTTGATCTTCTCCTCGATCTGCAGGGAGTCCTCCTCCTGCCGGGACACACAGGCTGCTGTTAGCACTGCTGGAATGCCAGCACTGCTGGATGCAGCCCCGGGAAACCTCCCCAGGGTGCGGTGCTGTCTCCATGAAGGGTTTGGGGACAGCAGCGGTAACCCCGGCAGCCTGGGGCAGGATGGGGTGGCTTAGGCAGTGTGGCAGGTGGGGACAGCCATCAGCCCTGTCCTGGTGTGGCTTTTGGGGGAATCAGTGCTCCCTTGAGCTGCCAGGATGCTCCTGGCACAGGAAGCAGAGCTATGCGTGGCACGGGAATGGAGGAATACTTACCTGAAGCCACACTGTAACAGAGGTTAGACATAACCAAAACACCCATTTCTCCTGAGGTAACCACCATGATGTTCCAGACACCAGGAATTAGGGCAGTGGAAGAGCAGGGACTGCCGCTCTGCTCCGATGGTGTTTTCCCAGCTGAGCTCACCTGTCCGGCCGTGTCGAGGATCTCGAAGTGCACCATCTCCCCGTCGATGACAGCCACGTGCCTGTAGATCATTTCTGGGCAGGACACACAGGGAAGGTGTGTGAGAAAACCCCCAGGGAGAAGCCACAGCCCAGATGGCCTCTGTCACCTGGGTGGCTGAGAGGGCAGCAGTGACCAAAGTGTGGGAGCAGCAAGGGAGGGAGAGGGGTTCCACAGGAGAGTGGGAGGAGCGGACATTTCTGGGACATTCCAGAAGGGATGTGGCTTCACTGCTCAAAAAATAACCAAAAGGCAAAAAAAAAAAAATCCCCAAATCCTAGAATTGGGATTGCACAGGGGGAGAGCACAGGCTCCAGGGGCTTAGATGCCTCCTGTCCCTTAAAAGGCACCTCCCAGAAGATCAGGAAAGAATTTGAGAAGCTGAGGAGGAACTGTTGGTTGATGGCTGGACTCTCAGAGGTCTTTGCCAACCTAAATGATTCTGTGTGATCCTGTGATTCTAAATGATTCCATGATCCCATGACTGAGCTTGCAGCCCTTCCCTGTGCAATCCAATGGCTCATCCCAATAGATTTTGCCTAAATAACAGCAGAAAGGCAAAAAGGCATGCAGGACCAAGGGAGGTATCTGGATGTCCATGGGCTGCCTGTCTGGTTGAGGAGGAAGAAGAGGGAATATGGTGAATTTGGGAGCAGAGTTGGCTCTGCCATGGTGACAGCACCAAGGAAAAGGAGTTTTCCTACCTAGGGTTGGGTCATAGTCTCCAATGAATCTCCTGGTGATGAATCGTACGGTCAGCGCTGGAAAAAAACACAATGAACCCTGCTGGAGTCGTCAGTCCTCTGGACTAATTTTTCCTCCATGCAAGGGCAAAGGAGCTGCAGGAGCAGCCACATCTCAGGCAATTAAACCCCCTCATCTAATTACACATCTCCCTGCACCAGAGCCCGGCGAGGCAAAGCCCAAATTGCTGGCAAAACCCTCCCTGGGGCCTTTGGCCCTAACATCTTTTCCAGGAAGCTGCTTTGGAAATGCAGTGCTGATGTCTGGAGAGAGAATTTCTGGACAAAGCCATAGTGGGAAGGGTGAAGAGGGTGCAGGAGTGGAGGGTGGAAGTGGTGCTTGAGCCCTTCAAGGTGTTAATGATGATAATGGGGATGGGAGTGAAAGGTAGTGGAGAGGCTGAGAGCTGGCTTGGAAAGGCAACAAGAGTGGAAAGTGAAATTAGTGGAACAGTGGGGAAAAAACAGGGGGGGAAAAAACCCAAAAGAGCTAGGCAGGAGCACAGAACCAGGAGGGAGAGGAGGAAGGGAAAATAGACCAGGAGTGTGACAGGAGGATGAACCTTACCAGAACCAAGACGTGATGAAAACCCCATCAGAAACCAAAGGGGAAATGAAAAGCCAACGCCAAGCTGGAGCAACACTCAGAGCTCCCTTTCCCTTGCAACCCAGGGTCAGTTTGTCCCAGCTGCCCAGCAGCAGATGTTGCTGGTGTCCTGCCCTCACAGATCCACACCAAGTCAATCAGGATCTGTGTGTTTATCCCAGAAATGTGGCACCCCACATGGGCCAGACTTAAAAAAACACAGAAAGGTAAAGAGGGATGCAGGAACTTCTGCCTTCCACACCTGCTTGGCTCCTCTTTGGGTGCTTCACCATCCTCTCAACCCCCTAGCCTATCTCTGGGTTAAAAACCTGCCCAGCAGGGAAGGGATTTGAAGAAAAAAGCAGGCAGTTTAGCCAAACTGCTCTGAGGAGATAACCAGGGGTCCCGCAGGAAGCACCTACAGGCACCTTCAAAGAGGCAAAGGAATTACTGGGGGGAGCAGGACGAGGCAGGCTCGGTCTCTAGAAAGCACCTGATTGTGTGTCATATGTCAGGCAGCCACCCAAAGCTGGAGCACATGGTGTGGGATGAGAAGAGGAGCCAATTAGATTGATTAAAAATTGGCTGGAGCGCAGGAACACGAGGGGAGCTGCCAGTGGGGGAAGCAGCCGCAGGCGGAGCGGCTGCGGCCACCCAGCCTTATAAGGAGCTTTTTCTCCCCATCCTGAATATCAGTCACCTCGGGAAGGGCTTTCCTTGGAGCTGAAAGGGTTAATTGTGCTTTAAATGTGGGGTGGGGTGGATGGCTTCGGGCTCAAGGGGTGATTTACCTTTGCCAGGGACTCAGGCCGGGCACCTCGGGCTGGCACCGAGTGCGTGCCCACGTGCTGCCCTGTTTATGCCGCTGCCGCACGGCTCCAGCGCCGATCCATCTTCGCTCCACGTGCTGCAGGCAGAGCTCTGCTCTGGATTATGGCAAAGTTTACGCTGAGCAGTGGCAGCAGAGGATAGCACAAGCCTCAGCTGGGCTGGATTTCCAGCCCCCGCTGCTGATTCACACAGCCCTGATCCTTAAACCACACGGCTGCACCCAGACCCATCCCTGCTGGGAGGGTCTGGGACCTCGGGTCACCAGATCCTGAACGTTTCCAAACTGCTCTAAAAAACCCCAAACTCTTGCTGAGAATCAGGGATTATTTTTCTCTTTTGCAGCTGCCCACATGGGATTTGCCCTTTGGTTGTTCCCACCCCTCAACTCTCCTGACCTGGCTCTGTGTCCCATGGATGTAGTAGCTTGTCCCGGGGATGCTCCGGAGTGGGGCCCACTCACATCCTACCAGGATGGGAGCTTGGCAGCTCGGGGATGAAATCCACCTTCAGCCTCCCCTGCTTCACACCCTGGCCAGGAGAGATGTCACCCCCACCTTGGGGACACAGCTGTCTCCCCCATCCTCCCCACAGGAGCTCAAGCGATGATGCTGCCACTCTTGACTCCTTCCTCGCCTCTCCCACACTCAATCCATCACCTGGGATGTCACCTGCCAGCTGGGCAGGGACAGCAGGACAGGTGTCCTCATCCCCAGCGCAGGGGCTGGCAGGCAGCAGGACCCAGCAGCTTGGGCACAGCCCCTAGGGAAGGTGACATGATGTCCCCTGGCAGGGGAGGACATGCAGAACAACGCCCAGGGGACACAGGCGGGGAGGGACTCACTCGGGGGGAGCTGCATGCCTGCCGTTCCGGAGGGCTGCTCCCTGCTCCTGGCATGCTCCAGCTCTCCTCTACACCAGCCACCTATCGATTACCTCCCTGTGCCCCGATTCCATGGCCTGTGTCACTGTCACACTGTCACAAACCCCGCTGCTGCAAGGCACACGCGCTGACAGCCGAACCTAACTGGAGAACTTTTAAGAACCCTCAGCACGATCCCACCCTGAGGAGGAGGCACAAAAAAACCCTACACCTGCCCACAGGAGGGGCCCAAAGCTGCCAGGAATCTGCTGTGTGCCGGGTGGGATGCCCAGCAGCAGGGAGACACACGTGTTTGGGGTGGGGGCGAGCCAAAGGCTTCATACACCCCGTACAACCATCTGCTCCATCGGGGCCAAACGCTGCCAGGGGTTCTGGGTATCCCGGAGCTGAGCCCCATCCCGTGCTCCAGCATTGCTGAGGGAGAGCTGGGAGTTGCTACCTTCAATTTAATCAAGGGATTTAGGATTTTTCATTAATGCCGGTTGCTGTACATGGAAACACAATTCCAGTGGCTCCGACAGCCCGGCACAGGTGCCACTGCTATGGTGCCTTCCCTTTTCCAGAGGGGCAGGATATTCCCTGTCCCCAAGGGCACGGCAGCATAGCTGTGTCCTACCAGGCTTTGTGTGGATCATGGATCACTGCAATGTGGATTCACACGGATCCACAGTTTTCCCTGCCTCTGACCCCAGTCCTGGCACTGTGGGTGCTACAGGGGACACCTTTGCCCCCAAGCGCTCACAGCTCGGGATGGAAGAGTGGAAAGGAGGAAAGAATGATCCCCAGGAAGGAATGGGGTGAAGGAGGGAGCTGAGGTGCTCCCAGCACAGTATCCCAAACCCCCACCTCAGCAGGCACAGACGGAGAACGCTGAACAAGGCACAGGGAAAGGGAGTTTTCCTGAAGGAAAACAGCCCAGAGCTGTGGAGGAGGCTCCACAAAGCTGCTGTGAGCACTGGGAATGAGCAGCGAACTCCTCACACCCGGGAAAACCCAATCCCGAGCCTGGCTTTTAGGAAAATTCTCCCGGTCAGTGATGTCCACCCCGGGCCCCCACGCAGCTGGGGACCCTCTCGGGGAAGGGAAACGAGCCCCGGCTGCAAAGTGTCCATGCGAGAAACTCGAGATGAAGGAAAATCATTGCCCTTAAACCCCACCGGCTGGGGGGGTCACCGGCAGAATGTCCCTTGTCCCGGCTTCCTAAGGGACATGGGAAGGTTGGTCCCTCTGGGAGGGAGAACACCGGGGGGAAGCTGTGGGGAGGCCAGGGCGATGCCAGGGCATAGCAAAGGGATGCAGGAAGATGCCAGAGAGGTGCTGGGGAGATGCCTGAGGGATGCGGGGGATACCGAGGGACACCGGGGGGACACCGGGGAGCCCCGTCCTACCTGTCTTGCCCACGGCGCTCTGTCCCAGCACGACGAGGCGCAGGGTGCGGGCCGGGCTGAGGCTCACGGAGCGGCGCAGGGGCCGCGGGAAGCTCATCCCGGAGCCGGACCGGGGCCGCCCCGGGATCCGCCGCTCCCCGCTCCGCCGGGCGCTGCTCCGCCGGCTCCGCCCCGGGGGCCGGGCTGGGCTCAGCCCCGGGCGGGCGCGGCTGATGCCCTC
>VYXD01003997.1:70523-87643 GCA_013397195.1 Hylia prasina
GAGGCGGTGCTCATCCCGTCCCGGAGGCGGTTCGGAAATTGTGCCTCAGTTTCCCCGCACGCAGCCGAGCCGAGCGGCGCTTTCCGGACCGGGAAAGCTGCTCCACCCCCGCAAAGGGGCAAAGCCACAGTTGGACGGGGCTATGGAAGGTGTCCCTATGCATGGCAGGGGGCGTCACTGGATGGGCTGTGAGGCCCCTTCCATCCCAGAGCCTTCCTGGGATTCCCTGAGTTTGTAAGAGTGAGGAAAGAGGGAGGTGATGCAGCACTTCCCCAGCCAGCGTAACACAGCCAGAGCGCTGCCTGACCCCAAACCGCTGCCTGAAATCATCATTTTCCCCATGTTTGTGCACAACACAAGTTACCAAGACAAAGAGGAGCTGACTTAGCCCCGGCCTTCCCCATTGTCCCACGAGCAGGGCGAGGCGTGAATCCTGGCTCAGCACAAACCAGCGACTAAATCCCCATGGATATCCAAGAGCAAGGACTCCACACCCGGCCTGGAACTGATCTTTGTGGGTTTTGGTGCAGCAGCGGCACCAGGCTGATAAGCAGCAGTGTGAGGGCATACCCAGGTGTGCAGGGAACGTGCTTGGAGCAGTACCTGGATGTACCTTGGGCATCCAGGGAAGAAGGGACAAGCCTGGCAACACCTTGAGCAGCATCTTGACTCTCTCCATCAGACCCCAGAACGCTTCTGACCTGTGGGACACAGATCTCAGGTGACACCTGTGCTGCAAAAAAAAAAAGCTGGGAGAAGGGACCTGGCCAAGGGTGTGGAGCCTTCAAACGCCCACATCAGGGACTCAGTCCCTTTTCCAAAGGCTGCAGTCATTTCTCAGGCACAGGATCTCTCAACCTGACCATCTGGGGTGACTTGGCACAGCGCACTTGGTGCTTGAGGGAACATGAACCCACCTGGTATTTATAGCCCCTATCAAGTGTCCAAAGGGAATGTCCTGGTGCCTACAGGGACATCAGCACTCAACCAGCCACAGGGTTATCGAGATCACAGCTGCTGCCAGCAGGATCAGGGCTGGAGAGAGGCTGGATAAGACAGGGACTGTCGCGGAGAGCCAGCAGGTCTCTCCCAGAAACCCATCTTGCCATCACGTGTGTCTTCCTTGCGCATCAGCCCCTGGAAACAGCCCTGCTCTGGCTTCTCCAAAGCCAAAAATCAGGCTCATGGCTACATCTGGGCCCCAGAAAACAACAGTGAGGCAATAAACAGATTTTGGGACAAAAGCTGATTCCCAGCTGGGGAAAGGGGGGGCTGGGGGCAACAAGAAAAAGAAGTCTTCGTTACATTCCTTCTCTATTTTTAGCCCCATTTCCTACGGAAATGAGATGTCTGCAATCAAGCCCTCTTCTTGCCTGATCCTCTCCAAGACCAGTTTTAATGCATTGCCTGATTCCAGGCAAATGAGGGAGATGCCACAGAGAAAACCATTTTCCTGTGAGTTGTGTGACAACAAATGGGCAAATTTCATGGAAAATCATCCCTTGCACTTTGGAAGGCAGGAACTGGCTGGGGGAATGCAGAGTAACAATTCCTGCTGCTGCAGGTTCCTGCTGCGCTTGCCTCAGGTGCAGCACCTTGGCAGCACAGCCCTGGCAGCTGGGCAGTCACACTTGCCCTAATTCCGAGTCTGTTAACAGCGCATGGATTTTTGGGGATGGGGGACCAAAGGGACAAGGAGGATGGAGTTAAAATGGAAGCACAGCTGCATGCATGCCACAGACTTCCAATGTCACCTTGGGAAAACCAGCTCCCTTCCCACCACCTCCATGACCACTATGACCTTCCAATGTGATACCAGCTGCTCCAGAAAAACACACCCCTGGATTCTTGAGTAAAAGATCAGTGTGAGTCCCAGAGCTGGGGAGTTTGTGTCCCTGACAGCATAGCTGGGAGAAACTCCTGCTCCTCACACACAGCTCTCCTTGGCATGGTGGAAGCCACATGCGTGTTCCCACAGGAGCACCCAGCGCCACGTCCCACATTTGCCAGGGAATATTTGGCTGGATGACAGTGGAAACAAGACTTTATCACCGGTGATCGCTGGATAATCCACCTCCGGCACTCCGCAGCAGAGCCAGGTGGGAAAGGTGCAGGAGATATTGTGTCCTGGTGAAATATTTGCGGTCAGGCTATTCCATACTTGCCGGTCCTTCAAGACACGGAGTCTGCTCTGGGAACCAAGCCAGAGGCTCCCATGAATCACAGCCCTGCAAACAGAAAATCAGCTGAAATTAAAAGCTGGCCTAAAGCAAAGAGCCAAATCCCCTCAGGCCTCAGATCAGGGGGGATCCTGTTCCATGGTCCAAACCACTTCCCTACTGGATCATCAGCTGTTTTGAGAGCTGAACTTTGAGGCTTTTGAAACTGGGCAATGGGTTGTTTTTTTGTTTTTTTTTTTTTTTTTTACTTAGGAAAGGAAGATAAAATAACACCAGTCCCTTTTCTCTCCATGAGATGATCCAAAGGCATGGAATGCCAACAGATCCATGGAGGAGCCAATTCCAGTTCAAAAATGACTGAGGGATCTCAAACTTTGGTTCCCCAAGGTTTAGCTCCTCTCCCGAGCCTCCATTTGAAGGACTCAAACCCTTTTTCCAGCTCACCCACCACATTTAATTACCACTCATTAATTCCTGCACAGATGTTCCCATGTGCAGCTCCATCCGGAACTGCTCTCCAAGGATATAACCAAAGCCACACTGCCCTTAAACATATTTTGGGTTGCTGCAGCAAACCCAGCATGCCCAAGAGTCCTCCCAGCCTTCAGCTGCTCACCTTCCTTGATTCACTCTGTTCCTTCTGACACCAATCCTGCTGTGAAACCTCTCCATTCACATCCAAGACAAGGCACAAGGACATAAGTCCCAGTTGCTTCTCCATTTGCTATAAACAGGGAGAGGGAAAACAGATGAAAGGCACCGTGTCCAGGCGTGCTGGCCACGGCCGGACTTCTCCGTGTGGGATTTGCATCAACACGGACCCACTGGGAACACGTTCCCTTTCTTTTTTTAATAAAAGGCTGTCTTTTAGGCCACAGGAGATAATAAAACCTCTAGTGCAAGAGAAATTCAACCAACACAGTTTCCTGATGTCCTGTTCCTGTCTGCTGCTGAAGCGGATTCCGACACGCGGCCGGATCATGCTGAGAAAACAAATCTGGCTCCACGTCAGAGCTCAAAGTCTCCTTCCCAAAGCTGTGAGGGATAAAAAACACAGGGAAGGAGCAAATTAACAGCATTTCCCTCCTGCCCCAGGACCTGAACAACATGTCCCAAGAGCTTTCCGAGCTGCTTTGCCACTGGATAAAACGCTGGCAGCTCGTGGGCTGGCAGAGCACGTGATCCAAATGTCCTGACGGAGCTGCTAAATCCCTCTGCTGCCCCGTGGGTTCTAAAGAGAGTGTCCTGCACTTTGTTTTCCCGCAGGAGCTGGCTGTTGGGAAGGAGGACACTGCCACACACCCCGTCTGTCAGGCTCCATCAGACTCCACAAACAGCTCCTCACGGCGGGAAGCTTCCCGCTGCGGGAATGGCTTTGCCTGGGAAGCTGATTTTAGAACACGGTGCACTGTGCTGAGGGAAGGAAGACAAATCCCATCATGGAACTTAAACCTCCAGAAACGCTGCAAAAAGCATTTTTGCAGGATGGGGCTGTTTTTCCTTCCACCACAATAAGGATTTTATGTGAAACACAAGTCCAAGCCCCTCAAAGCTGAAACATCCAGAGCATTGGAGAGGTTTGGAACAGCACCAGCCTTTGAAATGATGAAAACTTCACTCCAAAGTGGCTCCTAAAAGCAGCTGGAACTAAGGGGGAGGGGAAAACCTGGAGCTACAAAGGAATTCTGGTGCCATAGGCCACTCTTGAAAGGGCAGAGGAGGAGGTCAGGGCTGGGCTCAGTGCATGGCACATAGAAATTAGGGATTTAGAATTAGGGGAGGGCAGGGAGGGGGTCTCAGGGGACACACACCTGGGATCCAGGGAGAAGCAGGACCAGGGATCCGCTTGGTGCTCCTGCCCAAAACAAGGGATGCCCACGGGGAGCCGACAGAGCAGCAACGGCACCTCCCGAATCACTGCCGCCAGCTATTCCTGAGCAAACCTTGCAGCTGGCAAGCAAACAAGGCTTCCTTATGATGGGAAATGTCAGGGCTGCGGAGCCAGTTGTCCTGCTGCCGTGGAGCCCTGCCGGCATTCTTGGAAAGCACAGCAGGAGCAGCACAGGCAGCGGCTTTGTGGCCAGCGGGCAGGGATCAGCGCTGGAATTCACTCCCAATTCCCAGCACATGCCCTCTGCTCCGGCTCTCCAGCCTCCCTCCCGGGGGGGAACAGACGCCACAGGGGTGGCCGGAGCCCAGGCCTGCTTCTTGTCTGACCCACGTGGATCTTCAGCTTTGGGCAAAGCATCTCAAATTCCACCCGGATCTGGTTTGTCCTGGCAGATAAATTCTCACCATCAATTAGTACTTCAGGAAAAAAAGCCCAAACCTGTTTTGTTGAGAAATTCCTGTTCTTGAACTGTTTCAGGGCTATTTAGCACCAGGAAGGGTGACAAGGATCACACCCTAACACATGAAGCCCCGTGGAGACCTGTGACTTCACCCTTAAGAGCTGGGCATTCCTGCTTCCCCTTGGAATGACAAAAAGCTTTTGATTTAAATTCTCCTGAAGAAAACATTAAAATAATCCCTTTTTACCTTGGTCTGAATAAATAATTCCAACAAAACCTGACTATTTTGCATTATAAACTTTTCAAACCAAAAACTTCCCGATACTGGTTGGATTTTGCCTTCCTGAATTTATGTGCCCCTCAAAATGCTGTGAAAACCCCCCAATTTTGTGTAGTATCTCACTTGGATCAGAACTACATTCCCAAGGGCTTTTTGGGGGATCAGACTTACAGAACTTAAGCCCTTTGCTTTTCCTTTGACTCCACAGCAGCCTCTGCCCTCCGTATTGTTGAGTCCTGAATCTCTTGTTATTTCCAAGTGTTTCTTCCTATTTGGGAAGGACAGAACATTCCTGCTACATCCCCTTAAAGCCAAGACATGCTGTTTCTTAGCCCCAGCACTCAAACACAGAGGGACTGAGGGTTTCCAGTCCAATTCCTTCGGCTGGCAACACCGCTTCCGCCGTGGACCAGGAACAGCCTGCATCCGGAGGCTGTAGTCCCTGTGCCAGCCCACAGCACACTCTGCCTGATGCTGGGATCTGCTGGTCCCAGCATGGAACTGCAATCACCTGTGGAAGAAGGGGAAGAGGTGGGAGATGATTTCTGGAGGGGCCTCCCCACCCTTTCCGTTTGGAAGAGGTTGGGAACAAGGATGTGATGATTCGAGCTGTCCCTGCCTCCACGTTCCATCAGCTGCTAAAACCTGTGTGTTTAACCTCAGCAGCAGGGAAAGAGCAGCATTCCCAAGGGCTATTTGTGCCAGAGGATCTGAAATGGGAAGGGCTGAGTCCACCCCTGCAGATCCAGCTGTCTCCAGTGGCTGAAGAACCAGCTTGACACTGGCACACCTGGATCCTTCTCCAGCTGACGGTGAGATGCAGCCACAGCCACCACAGTGGTGCCTGAAGTGATCTCCCAAAGGAATTGTGAGATTGGACAGCCAGGGCCAGCTCCAGATGGAACAAAACTCCCATTTCCCTCAGCACAGGGTTGTGGCAACCTTTGTCCCAGGAGTAGCCGTGGTAGGAGTGCAAAGGACACCCAAACGTGGGTCTACTCCCAGTCTGAAGCAAGGTACTCCCTAGGGAAGTGACAAGGTGAGCAGGGCCCATTATCCCTTCCCATGGTGGCTATTAAGAACCCCACAGTACAAGAAACTCCAGGAAACTTGAGGAAACTCTCTTCCTGGTGGATATCCAGTCTGGAAACACCAGCAGACCTCAGCTGGATCCACTTGGCCTTGTTTGTGCTGCTCAGGAAAGGACAGTGCTCAACGTGCAGCCACAGAAGAGGGAAAAGACCAGGATCTAGACATGGAATGCACTCAGCAGGTCAAAACTCAGCTCTGAAATAGGCACAAAATCCCTCCTGAGCCACCAGAGTCTCATTTTGATGGTGCTAGACACACACAGTTTATTGCTGCTCACCTTCAAGAGGGGAATTTTTCAGCTCCACTCCCCAGTGCTAATCGTTAAGATGGATTTTCACGCCTTGGCACGATCTGGGAGTAGATCTGAGACCCTGCAGTCACCTGGTTTCACTGCTCTCTTCAGTCCCATGGGCTGAGGGCCACACTGCACCCCAGGATATTTCCTAGAGCCACACAATGCCAGGAATTACATGACCAGAATTCCTGAATTCCTAAAGTTCAGAGAGGTACGGAGGCAAAAAGATCCATTAGGCGTGAAAAGGCTGGACAGCCAGCAAAGGATCCTGGATGGTTTTAAACTCCTGGCAAATAAACACCAGCAAGGCTGAAGCAACAGTTTAAAAAATATTTCATTATTTTAAAAAGAAAGCACACAGATATTTCCGTTTCCCACCACAGCAACAAGTCCAGAACTTTCCAGTGCCGAGGCAGTTTTATTTCCACAATTGCCTGGAGCAACAATGATTCCCAGGCACACTCCCTCCAGTTAGGTCAAGCAGGGGTAGATTTCAATGGTGTTGATCCGGAGGACAGTCTGGGGGTTTGTGATGACTGAAAAAGGAGGAAAAGGGGAAAAAAAAGAATCAGGTAACAGCATAAACCTGGTGCCCACCTCATGCCATGGCTCCTGAGGGCTGTGCTGGCAGACAGCAGCATTCCATGGGGATGCCAAGGACAGCAGGTCCCAGAGTGGCACTGGGGCACCTGGTCAAGGCTTTACCATCCATCCCATATAAAAAGAGCCATAATTCTTCCCTCGCTCAGAGAAGGAAGAGTCATTTGGCAACCAAAACCTGCGCAGGACCCTGTTCAGGCTTGCTGGGAGCTGTGATGACACATCCAATGTTTAAGGCTTTGAGAAGAGACTGGGATTGCTTTCCTGCTCAGGAAGTTTGGGGGACACTGGGATTGCTTTCCTGCTCAGGAAGTTTGGGGGACACTGAGGGAATATTAAATCCTGGTGCTCTGTGGGCACACCTGGGAGAAGGGCTGGCCCCTGAGGGGCTCTGGGGACACAGAGAACGAGCCCCTTGCTCGGGTCCTTGTGCTGGGATACCTCCCCTCCCACATGCAGCAGGGAAGGAAATGTGTCCTTTCCCTCTTACTTTTCTTCCTCTGGAAGTTGTGCCTCCTCCAGAAGCGCATGTTGACTTTGGGCCACGACTCCGTCTTCTCAATCACTGTGGCCTCCACACGGACCAGGTCCTTCCTTAAAAGTAAGTGTTAGAAGCATCAGGCTTTAGTTATTTACGTCCTACTCTTGGGCAGCAGGTTTCTGGGAGAAGAGACACGGGGATAACACATCCTGACTGACAGAGCCAGATGCTGGGAACTACAGATCCTCCGTGGGAGGAGGGCCACCTGCCCAGGCACAGCCAAAAGCCTCCAGGTGCTGTACCTGGATCAGATGTGACAGGTCACAGCTTCCCTGTCATGTGAGGGATGAGATCATTCCCTCAGAGCAGGCAGGAGAGACAGGGACCTGCAGGAACTTGTAGGATTGAGGCAAGATAAATTCCCCTGGCACCTCCAGGTGATCTCACGTGCCCTGCTTTGGTTTTGGTACAGGATGAGCCCATCCCTGCCCCTGGTCACCAAGAAATCCTTCTTCCTCCCATCCTGCTTCCCAAACGAATCCTTCCTCCTCCTCTAAAGCATCACAGACAGCTAGAAGAAACTCTCACCTTGCTGGAAACACTGTAACTTTCCCAATAATTTTCCAATTAACTGTTTTAATGAACCATAAGCAATTTTCCACTGTAGCCAGCATTTAGCAAGGCTTGCCAGACACTGCTGCTCTGGGAACAAAATTTTGGGAAAAATGTGGGAAAATTACAGAAACTAAGTTTTGCTAAAACTATTGTAATCAACCTTGACAAGCTTCAAGCATCTCAGAAGGTGAGAACCCCCCAGGCAGGATCCAGACTGGAGCTTTGGATAGGGAGGTTTTAGTCAGCAGCCACAAGGAAGGAGGAGGAGCTGCTCTTCCATGCACAGCACTGCAGAATTCCATTAAAAGCTCGTTAAGTTTGCCACAGGAAGACATTTAAAGACCATTTTGCTGACAAACGGCTCTGTCTGCACTTGAGGGGGGCAGAAGGGGAAGCCCATCCAGCTGAAATTGTTCCAGCAAGGTCACTGGGAGGCCAAAGGCTTCAGACAGCCACCATCTCTTAAAATCAACCTTGGGGGTGTGATTGAATCAGAGATTGGATCCCAGAGGAAACTGATTTATCTGCAGTTAGTGACCAGCTCAGAAGAAAAGAGAGATAAAATAATATGGATTTTAAGAAACCACTGTGTGACCCCGACATCCCAGCTCCAGGATTTGCTCCAGATCTGGCACCACTGAACCACACACAAACCCTGCAACCCTGAGGGAGAAACCAGAGAGCAAACTGCACTCCAGCCGTGGTTTACCACTAATTTGGGACCAAACTTCCTGGATTCGAGGCCCTGATGAGTTCTCTGTGGGACTCAGCTCTAGGAACTGCTGGCAGGAGGCTGAAGCACAACAGAAACCAACTTGCTGGAGAAGAGCTTGTAGGCAGGACAAGTTCTCAGCAAAACAGAGTCCAAGGAAAAAATAAAAATCTCTATCAAACGTTTTAGGTATGACTGGAATGTCCATAAAAATAAGAAGGGGGTCACACATTTCCCAGAGCCTGAAACAGCTGGGCCTGCTGCCTCCAGCAGCAAAATGTTCTACGGATTGGATTTTTGCAGGAGGTGAGAAACACTCAGGCTGGAATCTCATGGATCTGAGCTGGGCTGAAAGGTGCTGTCAAGAGGCAGAGAAAAAGATCCAGGCAAGCTACAAGCCCACAGGATCATAACTCTTGGAGGTCGTAACTCCACCTGCCAAGCTCACTCCCTGCAGGACTGAATCCCAGCCCAGCTGTCTGGGACAAGAACAGGTCCAAAGCCTTTGGCACTTCCACTGCAAAAAGAGGCAGGTAGCAGGAGGAACAGCAAGGTTTCCTAGAGGGGAAATTCCCATCAGCTCTATTTTGTCTAGAAATAAGCCAAACTTTCCCTGCACTCATGCCCAACACGGCCTCCAGCCCTTGTGCCAGCCAGGGACTTGGACAAACACGGAGCCCAACAGATTCCAGAGCAGGAGCCAGCCAGAAGCTCCCAGAATAGCCTCCACCATGCAGATGTAGGTGGTGTTTTAGGATTTAAAGAAGTGTCGTCCTGGGAGGTATCAGAGGAACAAACCCTGTTCCAGCTGTCCCAAACAGGACAGGTTTGGGAGCCGACAGGAAGCGGCTCTGGTGAAGTGTCTCGGGCTGCGAGCACTCACTGGGTGTTTATTTATACAACAACAGGAAACAGAACTGCCTCTGTTCTCATCCAGCTCTTCTCTCCTCCCCAAAATGTCTGTGGGTTAGGGGGCTGTGTGAAAGAACTGCAGGGCACCTTGCTGGTGACACGCTTTTCCCTTCTCCTTTTCCTCATCCCGTGTCAGAGAGCTGGGATTTGGGTGGTTTCCCTGCATCTTCCCCTCAGCCTTCACTCTTCCTCCTCCCACTGATTCCCTTCAGCCAAAGGCCCTTGGAGGCCAGGCCAGATGTGCAGCCTGGTTTGCCTCAAGCAGCTGCCAACACTTCCCAACCCTCAAAGCACCTGCAGGAGCCAACAGCTGGTCTTCTTCCTGTCCTGGAGCTCCTGGCTATCCCCGTGCCAAATCCAGCACAAAGAGCTGCAAGGACCACCCCGGGATCAGCTGGGAAAGGGATTTGCTCCTCACCCACCTGACATGGCACATCCCGAAACTAAAAGTCCCTTTCTAGTTCTAAAAATGAGATTCCCCTTCCTAAAACCTTCCCCAAGGGCAGTAGTTGGCAGTAACTCATAGAATCCTGATCATCTGCTATTCCAGATCCACTTCCAGTGCTGTTACAAGGACTGGCAGCTCCCAAAATCCTGTCCAACACAGGGACCTGAGGCAGGTTACCACCAGTGCCACTCAAGCCACGTTATCACTGCACAAATAACCCCAAAATATCACCAGCAGTAACACCTAGTCCACACCCCCGTTCCTTTTGGGAAGGGAAGGAAAAGGCTGAGGAACCAGGGGTTCTGTACAGCAAGTCCTACAGCATTGGGATGGAGGCAGTGCCAAGGGATAAACTCCTCCTAAGTTCTGTGACTGCTGGATTACATGATTAAGAGAAAGGGAAAAACTAGGAACACTGAAATTACGGTTAAGGCCTGCTGGGGTGAGACAATGGCAGAAGGAAAGGGGTTAAAAACCCAACTCAAGGGACTAAGGCAAAGGATTTCTGGCTTCTTTCAAAATGACCACCACCAAAATCAGGGTAAGAGGGTAGAGATGTTCAAGAGCAACATGTCCTGCTAGTTTGTGCAAGGAGGAAAAGATCCAGCTGAGGTGAATACCCAAGAGCTACCTCGGAACTGAGACCTGCTGCTCTCCCAGCACTGGGGTGGGGGAGAGTCACCAGAGGCTGATGAGCTGTTTTATTGGTGATTCTTTCAAAAGCCACGGGGCTGGGATCAAAGTTAGTGCTGATAAATCCCAGTTTCAGGGACTGCAGAGCCCTGAAGCCACAATTAAGTATAAAAATGTCATATAATTCCTTTATGAAGCATCTTACCCCAGCAGTGGCCTTCCAATGAGCGTGAAGTCATCAGCACCAACCAGCAAAACCTGGGGGAAATAAATCAGGCACAAATCACTGCTCATTGTCCTGGCAGAAATGCAAACAAGACCTTTCAAATTCTACAGCCATAAAGGAGTCAAACTGCTTCAAACCAGGCCTTCCCACATTTCAAACTTGACACTAACTGGAGGGCTAGTGGGGAAAGCTGCTAACAGGCTGGAGACAGAGCCATTACTCTTCCAGAGAGCTCATCCCACTAAAACGGACTGCAGAAGTATCTTTCTCCATGATCAGAACACACTGAACCTCTCTGTCCTGGCTTACCAGCAGCCATAAAAAAATATGGAAAGCAATCAGGGAACAAGAATAACCTGCCTCATGTGGGATCTGGACAAATGGCAGCTCCTAAACCGCTGGATTTTTACAGCAATTGCTACAAATCCCAGTGGGGAAACAATTCCCTCATTCTCCTCTGTAAGGCCTCAAGATGGGAAATAAAGAAATGAACATCTGGGGGCTCACCAGCCTCTGCTGTTTTGGGGCATTTCAGCCACATCTAAAGGAACAGGCAGGATAAGAGAGGATACATACAGTAGGAAGAGGCTGCGTTTCACTGAAATCATCGAGTTTGGAAGAGATCTTCAAAGTCATGGAGTCCAACCATCAAACCCAGCACAACCATAAATCTTCCCTAAACCATGTGCCCCAAGTGCCACATCCAGAGCCACTTCTCCCAGGGCTGCCTCACAAATCCTCTGGCAGCACTTAAAAACCACACAGAAATTGTCATAAGAAGTCCTGGGTTTTGTTTTAGACAGAAAAAAAAACACCCTAAAAAAACAGGCTCTGCTGTTCAGGCCAATTTTCTCCTTCGCTCCCATCTAGACCTTTGCATTCTGTGCTGGCTACACCACAGAAATCCATCCTCTCTGCTGGACACAGGGATGTGGGACAGAGCTGAGGACATCCCTAAAAAGCTGCTTCAAAACTGGGCTTCAAAGCAATGGACAAGCACAAAAACTCCACAGCTCTCCTTAGTTACTTGCTTAGCTCTAACAACCAACACGAAGGTGAAGCCAACAGAATCCCACTCCATAATATTTCCTTTCAGTCTGGATTAATGAGCCTCTGCAAGTCCTTGCTGGTTGTCCAAGGCTGAGGATAAAGATATTAATTGGATCTTGGCAATTCTCCCCTCCGTGCCCCATCCCTCTGCCTCCACCCGGCCCAGCACGATAAGGATCTTGCAGAGCCCTGAGGAGTTTACAATCCCTCTGGGAGACCTGAAAGGAATTAAGAGGTTGGACTCGATGATCTTAGAGGTCTTTTCCAGCCTAAATGATTCTGTGATCCGAGGTACTGAAGTCTCCAGGCAAACACAGGCTTTCACTGCCGGCTCTGGAAACAACAACTGTCATTTTCTTTTTTTGGAAGGAGTTAGGACAACAAAAATCTGTCTCCCCACAGAGTCTGGCAAGACTCACTCCAGCCGTGTTGAACAGAAATCACAATAATATCTGAAACTGAATCAAAATGACGGGAACTGGAACAAAGGAAAGGGCTGGAATGAAGGTGGGAGACCCCCAGGAGCGCTTTGGGATGTGCTGTTAAAACTGGTGATGGGTTTTGCCTCCAGGACGGTTTGCAGGGAATCTGCTCTGGCTTTTTCACCTTTTCCATCCGGATTCGGTCTCCACACTCGGCCTCCAGGACATTGTCCATCATGATGAGGTCCTCGCTGGTGATTTTCCACTGCTTGCTGGCAAAGTGGACGACGGCGAAGAGCCGCCCGTACTGCCCCGCCGAGATCAGCCCGTTCACCTTCCGCACCACTTCTGCTGGCAAACAGCGGGGCAGGGATCAGGGCAGCACACCCAGGGAGCTGGGAAGGGCTGGGAAAACTCCCCCAGCCACCCTGCTCTCCCCCCAGCACTCTTATCTCCTGGGAATCTTTAAGCAAGGATCAACAACAGCGTTGCTTCCCAGATGTGTGAGCCTCCCTTTCTTAAAATTAATGATTTATTTGTATTTTAGGTGCTGGCAAAGCCACACATAAGTAAACATCTTGTATACACTGTGCAGCTTCTCTACACTGCTGACTCAGCCCATTCCTCAGGCATCCCAAAATATACTGTACTTGGACATAAAGCATTCCAGAAAAGAGCTCTTGTCCATGCATTCAGTGTTTGGAGGAAATTCCCTCCATTTCCAAGTCATATGCAGACAGCCCAGGACTCTGAGTGGTGCCTAAGGCACACAGGAACACATCAGGAAGAGCTTGGCAAAGTACCAGTGAAGAGGCTTCCAGCACATGGCAAAGCCTGGCCCCAAGACCTTGTACCTGCAGCAAGGACAAGAGAGACCTGTCCCTTGCTTTTTCCCCAGAAAAACCTCTTCCCACGTGCATGCAGAGTGGTGCCAGGAGAAGGACAGATCCCAGAGACCAGGTCCTGCACATGGACAAACTCCATTCCCTGTGATCAGCTTCCTGGGCAGCGAATCCAACCCCAGTTTTTATAGGAACACCAAAAGGTGTTGCTCCCTGACACCACCCCACTGCAAAACAGCAGCTTCCCACTCTCCCGAGCTGCTCAGAAAAACACATTTTCCTCATCGTCCTAAAAAGTGGCTGAATCATTTTTGTTTTTTTTTTTCATGGAATGCAAACAGAACATCCCTTTGGGACAGACAGGAATCCAGCAGCCAGGCAAACCCAACCCAATCTTTACAGGAATGCTCGGAAAAGGTCCAAGCTTCAAGCCCCAGGATACAAACTTAAAGGTAGAGGTAGGAACACAAATTATTTGCAGGGCAGGAGCTGCTGGAGTTCCCACCAGGATAAAGAGTTGTTGATAACTCTTCCAACACCTCCAGTGCCAGGAAACATCAAGTGATTGCTGGCTTGGATCTCAGCACCATGTGGAGAGACCCATCCTAAAATATCCAGGGCTGTTTCCATGGCCAGCAGGAGACAGGAGGCAGAACTGAAATGCTCCCGCTGCTGTTCCCTTTGGATAAGCACAGCCAGGAGATAACGAGGCAGTGCTCAGCAGCAGCAGGAGGGAATGGGGTGGGAGCAGGATGGGACCCTGCTCCCCACAGGGCTCGCACGGAGCAGTTTGTGGTTCACTGCTGGGTTATTTCACACTCAGGGACAGGCCCCCATCTGTCACCTGAGCGATCCCAGGAGCACAGAGCAGACAAAAAGCAGGATCTAAACAGCCCAGCAGGAGACACGGAGCAGGAGGCTCTCTCCAAAGCACATCCCTCAGTCAGGGACACACTCCAGCCACGTGAAGGGGGACATCTGCAGGAAGGTCAGCTCAGCTCTTCTTGCCAGCCTTGTCACCCAGCCCAGGGCAATGAGTGCCACGTCCGGTCACTCCTTGGAGACCCTCAGGGGTGGGGACTCCAACACCTCCCTGGGCAGCCCCTTCCAGGAAAAAATTCGTCCTGATGTCCAACTTGACTCTTCCCTGGCATAGCTTGAGGCCGTTTCCTCTCACCCAGCAGTCCTGACAAGCCGAGGGGACAGGGACACGACCACCAATGTTCTGTCACGCTGTGTCCCACCTCTGCAGGTCTGTCCTGTGCCCACCATCCAACTGCTCCTGCTGGCTGGATATTCTGTTTTATGCACCAGAATACACCAGCTCTCCGTGTGCCCACCATCCAACTGCTCCTGCTGGCTTTGACTTAGCCAGAGAATGGAAAATAACTCGTTTCTCCTGCCCAAAATGCTTCTTTCGTGCCTTAAGTTTTTTAATACATTGTTTCATGCCACACGTGACATCACATCAGGTAAGGTTCCTCCAGGAGTGTGACAAGCTGCCATAAACTAAGGAGAAATCATATTGTACCCAAATCTCCCAAACCTGGAAAGCAGGTTTTCCAGAGACACAATTCCAGAGACACTAAAACACGTGAGAAATTAAAAGAAAGAAAGAAGTGAAGAACACAAACATCCAGCTGAAGACATTTATGCTCCATCAGGCCTCGAGGCAATGCTGGAAGACCAGATCTGAGACTTTTACCTGCATGATGCTTGGCTTCTTCCACTGGATCTGGAAGTTTCACTTCAGGCCATGGGGGCGAAGTCAGGGAAGTTTTGGCAACAAGTCTGTGAAGGACAAGGTAAAATTCACTGCAGCAAACAGATACTGCCAAGAGATGGAAAACAGGGAGAGGAAAGAAGGGAAAAGGAGATGGAGTAGAAATGGATATTACTCACAAACACCCAACCAAGAGGCATCAGATTGCAGTTAACAATTAGGCAAGAATCTACAATAGCACAAAACCAATCTTAGATATAAAGATGAGGGAGATTTGCTTGGGAAAACTCCATGAGATGAACACAAAGGTCGTGGTTTCTGAAAATTTAGTAGGTTTTGTAAATACCATCCCAAAATAAAAAGCAAATACCATCCCCCTCAGGAGTGGGCAGTTCAGGTTTTCCTGCATACAGAAATCCACACTTTGCCTAAGCAACACAGGATGCACCAAATGCATAAAATATTCAGGAATGAACATGAGATGTACTAGAAAAAGGCAAAATTGACTCAAAATCCTTTGCAATGATTGATTTGCTCTGTAACCCTGACCCAAACATCCCGAAGGGCTTTCATTTAACAGGAACTGCAAGTACCTGTGAGTACATGACCACAAGCTCCATGGCCTCACGAGATTTAGTGAGAATTTTGGGTGCTGCATCACCCAGGCAGAGATCCAAGGATCTCTGATCCTTGAGGATGAGCATGAAGGGGGAACAGTACATCCTGCCATTCTCCCTGGCAGGAATTCTCTGCTCCTGCAGTGTCCCCTCCTGGTGACAGCCAGCAGCAGCTCAGTCCTGCAGGAGATCCCAGCACAGGGAACACAGTAAAGGCACAACAAAGGGTCCCAAAGTGCTGGGAAAAGCGAAGCCTGAAGGTCCCACTGGAAGAGGCACCACAGGATTCCACAATGATTTGCCTTGGAAGGGATGTTAAAGCTCATCCAGTCGCATGCCAAGGCAGGGACACCTTCCACCAGACCAGGCAGCTCCAAGCCCTGTTCAACCAGGCCTTGAACATTTCCAGGGATGGAGAAAAAAAAAATAAATAGAAGGGAAGCATCCTTCTGGGAAAGGTGACTGAAGATAGGCAGAATCCAAAACATTGGGAGGTGACAGAGTGACCAAGGGGCAGCCAAGTCTCCTTCCCAGAGGAAAACCAGCTGCCCTCCCCACCCTGCTGTAGCAGGCCAGCATTCCAGGGGGGAAGAGGCAAAGTGATGTGTGACATTACCCTGGCTGAGATGAGCTCTGGGAACTCTGGTGTCGGACCGCAGCCGAAAGCAGGGAGGCTGAAAGGGAGAAAAAACAGAATTAAACACAGGCAGCAGCTGCTGGGCTTTTGCAGAATTTAGGCTGGAAAAGTTCTCCCAGATCATGGAGTCCAACCTGTGACTGGTCACCACATTGTCACCAAGCTCAGAGCACTGAGTGCTATGTCCAGGCATTCCAGGGACACCTCCAGGGATGGGAACTCCACCACCTCCCTGGGCAGCCCCTTTCCCAGACCGGGAAGGAGGAGATTGATGAAGTCTCTACTCCCTCCCATCTCATGGATTTTGCTGAAGAGTTTATGCCAAGGTGGAAAGAACTGTGTAAAGTGGATTCTCCTTTGTTAACATTCCCTGGCTTTTGGGCTGCTCTGAGGCTGATGCTGTGGGAAAGACCCGAATCCCTTCTGCCTCTGCCCATGGAAGAGCTCCAGGGCTCATCCTGCAGGTGCAGGGCAAGGATACAGAGGGGCCAGGAGGCAGCAGTGGAGACCCTGACCTACTGCCAGCCTCCCTCCTTCCATCCCAGCAGCTGGCAGAGCTCCATGCTTCATTCTTTCCTTCCCTCCTTTCACCCCAGCAGCAGGTAAAGCACAGCCCTTCCATCCTTCCTTTCTTCCCAGCAGCTGGCAGAGCATCTTCCTTCATTCTTTCTTTCCTTCTCTGCAGCAGCAGGCAGAGCTCCTTCCTCTCCTTCCTTCCCTCTATCCCAGCAGCAGATGGCATTTTCCTTTCCTTTCCTTCCCTGCAGCAGTCAGGGCTCCTTCCTTTTCTTTCCTCCCCCCTTCCCAACAGCAGGCAGGGCATCTTTCTTTCCTCCTTTCCTTCCCAGCAGCGGGCAGAGCTCCTTCCTTCTTTCCTCCCTTTCACCCCAGCAGCAGCAATAGCCCAGTCCATCCATTCTTCCTTCCCAGCAGCAACCCCCGCTCCTTCCTTTTCTTTCTTCCCCACCTTTCAGCAGCAGGCAGAGCATCTTCCTTTCATTCCTCCCATCCTTCCCAGCAGCAGGCAGAGCCCCGTGCCTGCCCTCCCTCCCTCCCAGCAGCAG
>VYXD01003997.1:87661-113664 GCA_013397195.1 Hylia prasina
CACACGGGACAGGCGCCCGCCGCCGGGGGGTTATGGGGCGGCGACAGCCGGGGAACGTGCGGCTGGGGGGACACGGGAGCGCTGTCACGCCTGGGGAACACAGCGGGACCCTGGGCTGGAACCTGTGGAAACCCCGTCACCCCTAGGAAACCCTCCTGTCACCTGTGGGAATGCTGCTGGAATCCCACCTTCCTAACCAGCCCACCCCAGTAGGAAACCCTCCCCGCATGGCTCTGATCCATGGGGAATCCTTCTGGACTTGCCGCCGTAGGACCAAGTCACCCCCTTAGATGCCCTTGATGGGGGGACAGACACCCAGCCGTGAGGATGGAGGTGCCGGGATAAGGTCATTCTGCTCTGTCCCCTGGAGCTGTGACCCTCAGCCTCACCTCATGGTGTTCCCACCTGTGTGTGGTTCCCAGGGCATGGCAGGAGAGCGTCTCCTTGAAGGAATTGCAGCGGAGAGGCGTCTGCTTGCTCAAGCTTCAGGTCGCCAGCCAGAGAACCGGCCTCTACGGGCGTCTCCTCGTGACATTCCAACCCAGGAAGTGGGATTCGGACACCGAGCTGCCCTCCAACAGCTTTGGGCCTGGTCAGTGACACTCCTGTCTTTCCAAAGAAAAATCATACAGTCCTAGAATGGATTGGGTTGGAAAGGACCTTAAAGCTTATCCAGATCCACTCCCTGCCATGGGCAGGGACACCTTCCACTAGCCCAGGTTGCTCAAAGCCCCATCCAGCCTGGCCTTGGACATTTCCAGGCATCGGGCAGCCACAGCTTCCCTGGACAGTGACCCATTTGCCCCACCTCACTCTCTCCCTCCCTTCAAACCCTTGCAGGGGACATCGTGGGGCTCTATGAGTCGTCTGGGCAGGGGGACCCGCTGTGCACGGGCGTGGTGACACGTGTCACCCCCAAGGCAGTGACAGTGGCCCTGGAGGAGCCCCAGGATGGGGAGCTGGCCATGGACCACGAGCGCTCCTTCCGCCTGCTCAAGTTGGCCAACGACATCACCTACAACAGGCTCAAAAGGTGAGGGCTCACCCTGCCCAGCAGGATGAGGAGTGCCAAGTTTAGTCTGGAAAAGCTCTTCCCAGACCCTTCCCAGTTTGGACTTGTCATTCTACAGGCTCACAACAGCCTCAGTTTACCCACCTGCTGGCTGGTCCTGCTCTTCCCTTTCCCCCTCCTGGCTGTGTTTTGGTCCCGCTGCATCGTCTCTGGAGCACTCTGGGTTCTGTGTCTTTTCCATCCTGGCAGGAGCAGTGAACAGCTCCTTGCTGGATAAACATCCTGAAAAAGCACATTTGGCTATACCAAGCAGGAGCAATGGGAAGCGGAAGCCTGACCAGCACAGTGATTGGGAGATGCAGGAATTGTGTGGGATTAGTCTTGTGGAGTAGCATTGTTCAGCTTTGAAAGAGTTCAGTCCTTACTGACAGTCTGTCTCTGGGCACTTGGGAGTCTCCAAAGAATTCCTGCTGTGCCTGTAACCTGGATAATCCTTTCTTTGGCAGAGCTTTAACTGCACTCAAGCAGTACCGTGGTGGCCCAGCCTCCGACCTGATCGACGTCCTCTTCTTTGCCTCTGCTCCCAGGGCGTTCCCTGAAACAAGTAAGGATCCTTTCTTATCAGGCTTGATTGGCATCCTTGGGAATTGCCCATGAGAACACAAATAACTCTGATCCCTGTTTTTGTCCACACGTGCAGCCACTTTGCTTCAGAAAGAGACCCCAGTGTTCAATGCGAGTGGTGCTGCAACTGGTAGCACTGTGTTCATACTGGTTTGTACTGGGCACACTTTCCTCATGGGAAGAGCCTTGTCAACAACTTGGATATAAATACTATCCACTCTGTTGTGCATCTTTGGAAAAAACAAAGATGAAATTACATAGAAGCCACGGGGAGAGCAAAGCCTCTGATCAGTAGCTGTGTCAGGTATCAACAACTGCTAATGGATATTATCCCTTGACAGAAGGGAAGGATGCAAAAATCAGGGAATGAGAGCTGAGGATGGGCTGGGCTGCCCAGCAGGGTGAGCTATGTGTAAGCCAGGTACAGAGCTCAAGTCTGCTCTTCCCACTTGTGCCATCCCTCCCTGCCAGGGTTCTGCTCCTTTTCCTCCCCTCCACAGCTCCCTGCACTGTTTGTCTTCCTTGGATTCCTGTATTTGGCTGCCCACCATGGTTTGCCCCTCTCCCATCCCCTCCAGCCAGGCTTGACTTCTGATAGGATGTGCCAGGGACAAAAAAAATGGGTGTTAATGAGTCCTATCCTCATTTTTCTAAGCACTGATCTCAGTCTGAGTCAAACCTTGTAGCCCTTTGGCTGCCTGGCCTTGGTGCACTCAAGGTTTTAATGTTAAATAAAAGAATTAAATTTTAATCAACCAACTTTCCTCAACAGTGCTTTTACCCCTGAGGGAGCAGAACTGCCTCTAATGAAGGAAAACTCCTTTTCACCACATCACTCAGCTGAGCCAGGCTGAGCAGAGATGAATTTTCCATCTCCTCAGCACTGGGAATATTGATGGATAGACTGAGCCACGTTAGACAGACAGAGGAGGTGCAATATGAACACAGAGTTATCTCCTCCCTTCAGAGCTGCTTTCTCCCCAGCTAGAGAGATGTATCAGCCAGGAATTAAGGGATAATAACTTGGAATAAGCCTGCCCCTAGCTGAAGGGCTCTGCCAGACAAACCTCACAGCACTCAGGCAGCTTTTCCATGTCACAGCCTCTCCTTCCATGACAAAGCACCCATTAGCCTGGTTTCTTTGGGGATCTGTCTCATCCCATCCATTACCTGGTTTCAAACAAACCCATCAGCAGCAGGCTGTGTCAATAAGCCCTGGACAGCTCATGAAATTGGCTGTCTAGACACACATTTGTGTCAACACCATTCCGGGATGCGAGACAAGCTCGCTTCCGTCAGAAACCAGGGAGCCACGGCAGGGAGAGAGGGCAAAATCCACTCCAGCAGGTGAAATGTGCAGCAGCAGAAGCCTGAACCTGATTTCTTTTTTTTTTCAAGTGTGAGGGACTGAAGAAGATGAGAAAGACGAGAATCCTAATTTTTCAATCAGGAAATCCTGTACGTGGGTTCTGACACCGCTGTGCATCTCAGTAATTAATTATCAGACAGCAGCAGCCCAACACAGCACATCAAAGCCCAAGTCCTTTCAAAACACTTAAATATGCAACAATAAATAATCTTGGCATAACACAAAAACATGGGACAGGCTGTGGGAAGTATAACCTAAGGAATAGTCAGAAGGAGAGGAAGGGATTTCCAGTGGGTAGCTGGAGTCTGCAGTAAAGATCAGGACTGGCACAAAACCCTTCCACACCTCACCTTGCTACCTCCAGGAAGGTTCCAAGTGGGAGAAGAATTTTTCCAAAAAGGACAAAGTCTGAACTGAGCAGGAATTTCGCCCTTACGAGATTCCCTGGGAAGCAGAATCCAGGTGCTCACCCATCAAAAATGCCCTCCTTGTCTCCCTTCCACTTTGACCTGTACCCATGGCCCTGCTGGAGCTTCCACACCTGGAATCTCCTCCAAACAATCCTCCCCTGCATTTCGGGAAGCGGGGGGGACTGGAGAGGCTTTGCTTGCCAGCAGAGGCCAGCATTGCTCTGCTTGCTGTGCTCCTCCTGGCCATCCAAGAGGGACATGTCCTTTTTCCCTTTGGAAAGCAGGTGCTGCTTTACCTCTGCAGGTCACTGATAGCTGCCAGCTCTCTCCTGTGCTCCTGGGCTGGAGAAAGTCAGGAATGCCCATTTTTCTTCCTGGCTCAGAAGGCCTGGCTTGGGTCCAGCTCTGCCCATGGCTGTCAAAACATTTGGAAAGGGAAAGAAGGAATTAAAAATGCTGGTGAAAGGGCAGGAATGTCCTCAGAAAAAAACCAACCTGGCAGCAGAGCACTGGGGAAGCACCAGGGATTTCCAGCAAGACTTTCTTGGCTTTTTGGCACAAGTCACTTGCAAAAAAAACCTGCGATGCTCATCCCTCTGCCCTGTGACACCTCTTGTCATCACAGGGGCCACGGAGAGGCCGCTGAGATTCTTGGGGAAGTCTGAGCAGTCCAGACAGTCCAGCTGCCAGATATTTCCTCTGGAGAACAGGGAAAGTTCTGATTCAGGCTGAAGTACCCACCTGGATTTTGTCCAGCAGCGTTGGCTGCAGTGAGGTTGTACCGGGGAGGAGATGTGAGGGTGTGGGTCTGGAATGCTCTTGGTCAGAAATATATTCCTTGGAAAGGGCTTCCAGGTCTGGAAAACCTGGACTTTTCCTCCCAGGAAGGGCTGTTGCCATCTATTTTTGGTGCAAAGACCCCTTTCCTGGGCTTGGATATGACCCCTCCAAACCCACTGCCTCGCCAGAGCTGCTGGAACTGTGCAGAAAAGCATCTCAGTTCCTGGGAATGTTGGGGCACCAACCTGGCCAAGGTGATTTGGTTTTTAACACTAATAAAAGGAGTTGTGCATCAGGGCACAGTTACCTGGCCACCAGCGAGACACATTCCAGGGATTCCTTCAGGTGAAGATACCTGGAGCCCAGTTGCTGCAGGGAGAAGAGTTTGGAGGGGCTACAGCATCCCAAAAGAGGCTCTTCCCTCCTCCCCACCACCGTAGCCAGCCCAGGAGAGGCACATTCCCAGCCTTCCCACACAGCAGCTCCTGGCAGAGTGTGGTTAGGAGGGATGAGGGTGGGCACAGGCCTGGAGAAGTTCCTGAGCTCATCCTTGAGCAGGGAAGCATCAATGACTCCCACATCCCGGCTGTTCCTCCCTGTGGGAAAAGCCTTTCAGGTTGGAAGCTATTCTTGCTTTTTCCCCAGCCCATGGGATGCTTCCATGGGTCTTGTGTTAGTCATTAACACACTCACCCAAAATTTACACATAAACCAAGAGGCAGAGTGACAGCAAAGAGCACCTTTAGCCCCATTTCTCTCTTCCTCATCGCCTTCTCAATGAGTATCTTTTGTTTAAGCTCATTTAGGGATGCTGCTTCAAAAGCCACAGGCCACACACAGGTTCACCTGCTTTAAACCAGAAGAAACTTCCATGTTTTTAATCCAGCCCTTCATGCAAAGGGAGGGATGAACCACATGATGCCCAGCAGGGAAGGATGCCCAGAGACATGACTTACATAAGCTTTTGTAGGAACGTTATTTTCAGGAAACCTCGGTGTAATGAGTCATCATCCCTGCTGTAATTAACTCCCATAATGAACAAGGAGATTAGCATTAGGATTAGGGGGGGAATGAGAATAAATCTGGGCCTAAATGAGAGAAATCTGGGAGGTTAAAAAGCATCTTTTGAGAATTCAGTCTCTGCAGTGAAACCAATTCTCTTCTAATGCGATTTGCATAGTCTTTTTTCTTTTTTTCCTCCCTTATTAAAGCAGAAACTAATTTTAGTTTTATCATTTAAATTGCTCTTTTTACCTTTTCCTGCCTTCATTCCCAGTCTTGGCTGATCACCACAGGGCTGCTCACAGACTCTGTAGGTTTTCCTTCTTTTTCACTGATGCTGCATTGGGTTTGTTCACTGGCAGGAATTTGTTTGCCAGATATGCTATTTCTTCCCCAACTTTCACTGAAGACTTCACTAAAGATGCTGGTTCTCTTGCAAAACAAACCCAGAGCTCCCTCCAGAGCCATGAAAATCTACCTGTTTGATGCTGGAGCAGCTAAATGCCTCTTAAATTCTGGGAATTCCACAACTGAGTGGCTGAAGGCCAAGTATCAGGGCTGGGGCGGGAATGGGGAAGCATGGATGAAGGATGGGCAGGGAGCCTGTTTGTTTTGGAAGTATAAAAAGCTTATTTTTACCTTCTGGGGTCTTCCAGCCCCCTCAGTGCTTTCCTCCCAAGGTTCTCCTCATTATGAAATGGACTTGGGTCTGCTGCACAGAGCTCCATGTATTTCTGGATTTGTGCTTCTCAGCCTCTTCCGAGTCGGGGCTGAGGTCCCAGTGACTTTCCTGCTGTCTCCCCAGAGCCTCTGGAGTTCTTCAATGCCTCCCTGGATGAGTCTCAGAGGGAAGCTGTGTCCTTCTCCCTGGGTCAGAGGGAGCTCGCCATCATCCACGGGCCTCCCGGCACAGGGAAAACCACGACCCTGGTGGAGATCATCCTGCAGGCTGTGCAGCAGGGCCTGAAGGTGAGGCTGTGGTGACAGGGAGCACCTCAGGTGGCCACCAGTGACCACCTCACCTTCTGTGGAGACCTCGGAGCAGCCTTCCAGTCATGGGAGGGGCCTGCAGGGAAGCTTGGCAGGGATTCTTCATGAGGCACTGGGGTGATACCACAAGGGGAAAAGGCTTCAAATGGCAAGAGGGGAAACTTAGGTTGGATATTGGGAAGAAATCCTTCCTTGTGAGGGTGATGGGGCCCTGGCATGGGTTGCCCAGAGAAGCTGCGGCTGTTCCACCCCTGGAAGTGTCCAAGGCCAGGTTGGATGGGGCTTGGAGCAACCTGGGCTAGTGGAAGGTGTCCCTGCCTGCGGCAGTGGGGTGCGGATGGGCTGTAAGGTCCCACCCAGATCATTCCAGGTTTCTGTGATCATTTTGCATGCTCCTAGGCTTTGTGACAGCTGGAGCAGCTCCCTTTGGATCTGTGCTAATCCAGAGCCTGGTTTGGCTTGCAGGGACCAGGGACTTTCCCAGCAGTTCCAATGGGGTGCTGACAGAGCTCAGGCTTGGTGTTCACTGGGGAAGTGAACACCAAGCTTCACACAAGTGCTGCAAAGCAAGGAGGGAATTACCTGTGGTGATGCCTGTGGTTTATTCCCAACAGAAGCACGCTGGTCTCCCTCCCTCTGCTTCTTCCCGCTTGGGCACCTCTGCTCCAGCCTTCGTGTGCCCTGCGAGGTGCCAAGGCCGTGTCTGTGCCCCGGCAGGTGCTGTGCTGTGCCCCGTCCAACGTGGCCGTGGATAACCTGGTGGAGCGGCTGGCGGGCGGCGGGGCCCGGCTGCTGCGGCTGGGACACCCGGCCCGCCTGCTCCAGCACATCCAGCAGCACTGCCTGGACGCCGTGCTGGCCCGCGGGGACAGCGCCCACCTCGTGGCTGACATCAGGAAGGACATGGACCGGGCCTGGGTGCGTGGCTCTGAGCGCATCCCGCGGGGGTGGGGGCGTGGCTGGAGCGATCAATCCCCCTAGAAGGTCAGATATTAGGGAGGAGTTCTTCCCTGGGAGGGTGGGAAGGCCCTGGAATGGATGTCTCAGAGAAGCTGTGGCTGCCCCATCCCTGGAAGTGTCCAAGGCCAGGTTGGACAGGGCTTGGAGCAACCTGGGATAGTGGAAGATGTTTCTGTCCGTGGCAGAGATGATCCATGAGGTCCCTCCATAACCCAAACCATTTGGGGATTCTCTGATCTTCTGGTGCTCCTCCTGCCTGAATCCCTCAAGGAAGCGGGAAAATTCCAGTCCCTGCTGCTGCGTGGGGAGCTGCTGCCCCTCACATCACCTGTCTGGCCTGATCCGTGCCCTCCTATTTACCAGAGAAACATTCCCATCATTAATTCACTTCCTAACAAGCTGTCTGCCTGTCCTGATACTCCCTCCCACTCTCAGCCACTTCAAGTAGAAAGCAGAGCACATTTAAAAACGCATCCTTAATTTCCTCTTTCTCACCCTAATTTTCCTAACATTCTCTTGCTGCATAGCTCTGGTACTTGGGGTGAGGATTTGATGCTAATTAGGTTCTTTTCCTTCCCTTTTCTGGTGGCAGCACTGTCCAGAAGCCTTTTTTTTTTACTTCTTAATTTATTTTCCATCTTTCTCACTGGTGATTAATTTTCCCTTTCATCTGCTTGGGATGAGTCTGTGACAGAAGCTGCCCTTGGCTGCAGAGACCTCATCTCCAAGGTCCTGACCCATCTTTTCTTCCTCCCATCTCTGTCTCTCCACTGCCACATTCCCTACTGTTCCCTGGAACAATTTCTCCCTTTGTAGCTCCACATTTTGACTCTTCTTTCTCCTTCCCTTCACCGCAGCCCACAGAAGGAGCAGTAACAGAAATGAAAACCTGTGTCCTCTTGAGGCATTTCCTACCCTTTTGTGCTTCCTTCCCTCACCTGGCTTTGAGATTCCCAGGTCCTCAGCTTCTGGGTACTCCTTGCCCCAGCAAGGTTTCAGCCCCACAGTACCTGAGAAAGAAATGCAGCACAGGTCCTGGGCCAGTCCAGCTCCAGGGATGCTGAGCAGGATTAGGGAACAGTCCAGGAGGATGAGGCAGGGAACCCAGGAAAGAAACCAGGCTCGCTCCATGAGCTGGCCTTAACTGGGCTCCCAGACCAATGAGTGGATGAGAGAGCCCATATGAGGCAGGTGGGGATGATCAGAGCTAATATTCCTAATTCCTAACTAGGAATAGGTGACATCCAGACTGACCACATCCTCAGGGCCTGTGATCCCACCCCTGGAGTTCCTGAGCCCGTTTCAACCACAGCTGACAGACACATGGAGGTGTCACAGTTTTAAATACCCATGAATTCAGCCAAAACAGGGCTGAGCTGATCCACGTCAGACCCTGGAAAATCCATCCATCCATCCATGGCATGATCCTAGGAACTGGCAGGTCTTACTATTTTGGCTGCATATGAGAGCTTCTGTCTGCAGCCTTTTCATCCTTCTCAAGTCATCAGCCTTACCTCCAGGGAAATAATTCCAGTTTCCATCTGGGATTTCTCAGTCAGCTGTAGCTGAGCTATGGTCCCATGGCTGCTGCTCTGGCAGTGCTGGTGCCCAGTGCTGGTGGGTTGGGCTGGTAGATACATTTAATACCTGCTAAAAAAAGCCCTGGGCCTGTCTGGATGCTGCTCTGGATCCTCTCCAGCAGCTCAGAGAGGCCAGTTTGAGGTGGCAGAGCTGCTGCTGGGGCCTGGGGAGCCCTCCTGCTTCCAGAAAGGCTCTGCTTCCTCAGAACAAGATAGGAAATCCCAGTCCCTCCTGCAGCAGAGGAACAAGACCCCTCTTCCCAAACATTCCTCCCTGCTCCATGCCCAGATGCTTTGGCTGGTCATAGACACAGCCAGAGCTGAGTAGCAGCAGTTGGCTCTGTCCCAATTTTTCTCTTTTCTAGGCAAAAACCAAAAAGGCCCAAGACAAGGGAGAGCGAAGCCATTTTCTGGGTGAGATTAAGACCCTGAGGAAGGAGCTGAAGGAGCGGGAAGAGGCTGCCATGGCTGCAGCCCTCAGCCAGGCCAGCGTTGTCCTCGCCACCAACACAGGTGTGAGATCCTCCTGCTCGGTGTTTGCCCTCCCTTTGCCAGGTAAACCACGTGCTCTGCAAGGCAGCATCCTGCTGGGGTAGCTGAGACACTTGCTCCAAGCTCCTGGAAGCTCAGCAAAGTCTCCCAAACCCCTCCCCAGTGGGATTTTCCCAGCTTCCACTGTGGCACAGCACGTTGTGGAGCACAGAGTATGGATCAGGAAGGGTCCCTATTAGCTCTGAGTAGGAGCTGGGAGTGCAGTGAGTAAACAAGTGCTGCTGGAGGTGTGCAGTCTGCTCCTGATTGCATAAATCACATGATATTGCTTCCCTGCCTGGACCCTTTCCAGGACTGTTGGAATCCAGCACGTGTTTCCAGAGCCTGCTCCCAGGCTGCATGTGGCTGGTTCTGCACTCACCCAAATGATGTGACACAGGATTTTAGGGAGCAGTTCCAGGTGTCCATCAGGCATCTGCAGCTGCAGGTGGGAAGGTTTGGCACGTGTGGAAGGGCTTTACTGGCTCAGGTTTTTCGTACTCCAGGGCCCACTTACAATCTTCAGATCTGGTTGGTCAGGGGTCGTTTGTTGAAAGGAAATATCAATAATTTTAGGTCATAAAAAAGCAAGTTACTGGAATGGAGGTTAGCAGAAAGATAAATCCGTCTGTGTCTTTGTCCCTGGGAGTTGGCCTCTCACTTCTTTTTACTTGCCTGAAAGAAAGGGGGAGATGTCCCTCTCCCAGTAAAACTGGTATTTTTGTGGATCAGCTGTGATTCTCCCTGGAACTGGAGCTTCCCAGCCAGCTGGGTGTCTGTGCAAGTGGCAGAAGTTGAATTATAACCATACAACTCACCAGAGTGGATTCATACAGGCTGGAAAACAGATTTGGAAGGAAAACAGTGTCTTTGATGGGAAACTGGAATGTCTAAAGCGATGCAGAGCTGTAGAGGCAGCAGGATTTACAGTGGCAAAGCCAAATCCCTGCTCTCAGAGTTGCAATAGCACAGGAGCTTTGGAAAAAAAAAACATTTCTATGAATAAAAATCCCCTGGGCTGGGAGACTTTCTTCTTCACCATGCCTTCCTCCTTTTGCATCCTTCTTTGTGAACTGCAGAGAGATTTGGATGCCCCTGGAATTCAGATTTCTGATCAATGTATGGATCAGTATCAGTAGGTCTGAGTTAGAGCAGGATGCCTGTAAGGAGACAGATGTTACAAATGGACTTCTGATACTAAAAATTAGTGGCTGTCTGGTTCCAGTCTCCTTTCCCTCTTCCCAGTGCCACGAGGAAGAGCAGAGGCATAGGGGTCTCAGCCCATCTCCTCCTCTCAGGTACCCAACAGCTGGATGCCCAGTCCGTCCCTCACCCTCTCCCTTGGGGATGAGGAGTTTTGTTGGCACGGGGGGGCAGCAGGAAGGTGGGTGTTCCACGCTCTGCTCCAGATGAAGCACTGGAGCATGTTGTTCTCTTTGGCATCTGGGCTTCACTGCCGTTCCCAAAGATACTTGGAAGCTTCTGGGCCCAGATGCTGGGGAGAAAAAAAAGACAAATAGGAACTGGCAAAAACAATTCTGACTTACACATATCAATGGGTACGTGTTTGGCAGGGCTGAATTCCTAAATCTCTGCAAAGAAACATTATTTCACTTGCCTCAATCACTATTACAGCTTGTGAGGTTTGTTTCCAGAGCAGGTTCCTCACTCCTCCTTGCTTCTCTGCTCACTTGGGAACCTTCTCCTTCCACCAGGTGCTTCCTCGGATGGCCCCCTGAAGCTGCTGCCTGAAACCCACTTTGACCTGGTGGTGATTGATGAGTGTGCCCAGGCTCTGGAAGCCAGCTGCTGGATCCCTCTGCTGAAGGCTCCCAAGTGCATCCTGGCTGGGGATCACAAGCAGCTGCCCCCCACCATCATCTCCCACAGGTAAAAATCCCGGATCTCCTGTTCCTTGTGCAGCTTTCGAATCCTCACAATTGGAGACATTTCGTGGTGGAGATCTGTGCTGCCTGCAGGCTCTGTGCAATGCATTTGGGCTCATCCTCAGGCTAATCCAAATCTTTCCTTTAATTCTGCTTCTGTGGTTCCCACATTTAATGTATTAATATGTGAATTGTCCCGGTGAGATGCTGCATTATCACACACCTCAGGGATTATAAAACCTCCCAGTCCCTACAACATGGATAATAAGAACAGTTAGTTGTGGAAAAGATCTGTTGGATAGTGCAAATTGCCTGTGCTTCCAGGGGAATGCCACAAAGAGTACTTGAGGAATCTGAGTAATTTAAAACATAAATGTGCTCATGTTTATCTGGTTTAGGCAGCTCCAGATCTGGAATTACTGAACCACAGAAGCAGAGAAATAGGGCTGACTTCATAAACATCCTCTCCTGCTTCCAGAAAATAATGAACAAGACACATATCTGCCATCTCACTTGAATTCTGATCACAGGAAATGAAAAATCCAACGCAGGCAGCAGCTCCCAGCACATGGCTGAGAGTGAGAACAACATTCAAGGCCTGCAGCATCCTCTCATTTTACCTCTCTCAGATGCCCAAAAGCGTGCTGTTCTGCAGATCTTGGCAGGTGATAAACACGTGCTCAGCTGCCTGGAAGTGTCCAGGCTGGCAAACTCCAAAAGCCTCTCCAGAGCCCTCCACTCTTAGTGTCCTGCTCTTTATTCCCTGTGGATTTGCAGGCTGGCTCTCCATGCCTGGATTTGCCAAGCAAGGCTCCTTTTGGAGTAGTATCTTGTTGGTAGCAAGAAGAAATTTGCCATTTGGTCCTCCTAATTTCAGGGTCATCATTATTTTCTGTAAGTGGTGTGCAAAGTTCCTCTTGTCCTCCAGAAAAACTGCATGATAGCTCCGTAAGGCTCCATTGTGCCCATCCAGCTGGACCACCCTCAGTAGCCTCAGCCTGTTTTTTTCCCCGGACTGTCAGATTAAAGGCAAAACACAGTAAAAAATCCCAGCTCTGTTACTCTGGAACGAGGCTGATGCTCAGCTGGTGTCACTTTTGGCTCCCTCTTTTGAGACAAAAGCAGTTTTTCTTCACTCCAGAAACGTTATAGCAGCTGCTTTTTTCTGCTCTGTCACGGTGGCTGCTGCCAGGAGCCTTGGCTGGAGCTGGCAGCAAAAAGCTCCTCACGTCCTGCAGAGCTCCTGGATCTCCTCCTGCTCCTGCTTGAGGAGTTGTGCTTTTCTCTCCATCAGCTTTTGACTTGGTGGCCTTGGCATTGCTGGGGGAATGTCAGAGGATGCTCCATGACCTTAAAGATCTTTTCCAGCCTGAGCAACTGTGATGCAAATAAATGGGAGAGCCCCGTTTTGGGCTTTCCACCTTCCCTGCAGGCCCAGGAGGCAGCACAGAGACAGATCCCTTCCACCTCCTTCCGTGGGTATTTCCAGAGCTCCCACAAAGGCCCCAAACCACCTGCCACCTCCTCTGTGGTTCAGGGGAAGCAAGGAGCTATTTCCAGGGATGATTCATGCGGAGGACTTCAACCCTTCCACCCACCTTCCCCTTCTCCATTGATGACAGTGAGCTTGGAGTGGGTGGGCTCCTATTTTTGGGGCCACCAGGAAGGGTCTGAAGTTATCCGGGATGAATCCAGGCTGGCAGGAGGCTTGGCTGTTACTACAGAAGGGGAAGTCAGCCTTGCTGAGGCATGAAGCCTCTGTCCAGCAGGAATGCTGTGGGACTCTACCCACCTTCCTGCTACCTGCTTTTTCCTCCATGGAACCAGCATTTACCTGTTCCTATCAGCAGTGACCCCGTGAGGCCTAGGGAATGTTTGACGGAGGGTCTGAAGGCTCTCCTCTTCCCCACTTTCTGACACACCAGGAGCTTTCCCAGGTTGCAGAAGGCATCCCCACACACCTTCCGATCCATTCTGGCAAATTCCAGCCCCCTCTGATCCCCCCTTGGCAGTTCCAGCCAAGAACCACAGGCAGCAGCTTCCATCTTGGAGGTCCTCCTCCTCCATGTTTTCCTTGCCCCTGTGGGCATCTCCATGGCAGGGCACTTCCTGCAGCCTGACAGGAACATTTGTTTGCCTTGTTGGAGCCCTCATTCCATCCTTTTCCCAAAGAATTCGTCTCCACATCAGGGCTCTGATGTCTTTATTTGGTTTTACTGCCCTCAGATACCCGCAGATGCTTATCAAACCTCTTGCTCTCAACCCGTTTCCTGGACAAACACAGGGATAGTTTGCCGTCTTGTTTGCCGGTGGTCAGTCTGGATGTCTGCACCATCCCAAATCCATGTGCTGGTTCCCACTGCAGGTCTGAATGGGCCAGGCCTTGGGTTTCTCTGGTAGTCTCCACAGCTGGAATGTCCTGGTGCACATCCATGAATTCAGTCCATTAATGTGGAGTTCCTGTGGCAGGAAAACACACAGTGACCTCCCTCTCCAGCCAAATCCAGTATGTACTGCAGGGATCAGTCACACCAACATCTCCTGTCTCAGGAATGAATAAGAAAAAATATGCCATGACTGAGAACACAGCTCCAGCCTTCTATGGGAAGCAATTCCTGTTTTCCTCCTAGTACTGATCATTCTGGACACGTACAGGGCAGGCTGGCCAAGCACAGCATTTCCTGCAGGCAAAACAAGGTGAAACCATGTTAGCAACAAATCCTGCTTGCTGTGGGCTGGGTTTGGGAATTTTGCCTTTCCCAGCTGTACTTTAGGTACTTTAAAGTAGATAATTCCCAAGCATCCCATGCATGGTTCTGTCTGTCCAACCTCATATCCCAATTTTATTTCTCGAAAGCAATAATTAGGTAAAAAACATCTGCTCAGGGCACTCAGGATTTTGTTGGCAGAGAAATCAACCACCATAGGAATTAATTGAGTGGTAAAATAACAGAAAATTATTAACAGGTGAAATATTCCCGAGCAGATTAATTCCTCATTATTAATTCAGCATATAACCTCCTGCAGATCCCTGCGGTGGGAATGGTGCTGGAAGAGTAGGGAAGAGCATCATTCCTGAGGCTTGCTGTGAGGTTTAATGGTTGTTTCAGGCACGTGCTTGCACCTGAGTGCCAACAGGTCTCCCTGCTAAATCTCCTTCCTGTCCAGGAGATCCAGGTTCCGTGGACAGAGTGGAGCTGGGAGAATCAAGTTAATTCCTGATAACTGGAATGCACCCCCCAATCCCACATCTTGCTATGTCCCCTCATCCCATCTACCTCAGCTCACCTCTGGCAAACTGCTGCCTCCCATGTCCTGCAGCCCTGTCCATCCAGAGGGTATTCCCCTTTTTTTTGCCTGCGTGCTGCATCCTGTGATTCAGCGAGGAAGAGAGCTATGAGGCTTGGCTTCTTGGAAAGATTTGTCCTTAATTGTCCCTTCTGCAGGTTTAATGACTTGGCAGTCTCTTGTCACGTTTCCCAAGTGCCTGTGGTGAGCGTGGCAGGGCTGGCTGGTGCCACAACAATCCGCTCGCTCTGGGGCCATGTAGCGCTGGAATTCCCCCGGCAGGGATTGGATGCATGCTGTGCCCTGGAGCTTGATGGAAAGCATTTTCCTGAGCTGTTCCCTGTCATCATTCCTTCATCTTCATGCTGCTTCATTGTGTCTGGCAGCCGCCAGCACCCCTCAGTGTCAGCCTCAGTATGAAAAATCTCCATACGCTCACAAAATCCAAGCACAACGACTTCCATCCTTCTTCCTCAGACAGTGCCTCCCAACAAACCCTACGTGAGGCCAGGAGAAAGCAAATAGGCTCCTGAAAGGCTGAATTCAGCAGGAATTTGATTCCTTTGTGCCACATGTATGAGCAAAGGGTGCTGCTGGATGTGATGGGGATTTAATGGGTGAAAAAGCAACGCGTGCGGTGTATCCGTGCGTTAATCCAGGGTGAGTGGCCAGGGAAGGATGGAAATGCTGGAGCAGCAGGGGTCTTGATGAAACTATAAAGGGCTGGCTGTGTGAGCACGAGGCATTCCAAAATTTGGGGTGGAGCTCTGATCCTAATGCAGTGGGTGATGCTGATGCTGGGGCTGGGCTTGCAGTAACACCAGTGTAGCCTTACACCGATGGAGTGATCACAGAATCACTGAGGTTGGGAAAGACCTCCAAGACCACTGAGTCCACCCTGTGACCGATCCCCACCTTGTCAACCAGACCAGAGCACTGAGTTCCACACCCAGTTGTTCCTTGAACACCTCCAGGGGTGGTGACTCCACGGGCGTTGGCACTGCTTGAATTGCATGGGCAGGATCCATGTCCAAGCTTCTCCGATCTCACGGCACGAGTCTGTCCCTGAGGGTCTGGCAGACAGCACTGTTGGCACCCAGGTGGAACAGGGGTGACAGTGCCACCCCAGGGGAGCCACACGAAGGTGCTGAGCAGAGCTGGAGTGCAGTTGCTCCCAGAGCATCCCCACTGACGCCCTCGGCACCTATGGACGCCGCACGTGTCGGGAAGGGCTGGCTGAGTCCCACCCCGCCCTGGGCCATCCCCGTCACTGCGGGATGGACACTCCCACTGTGAGGTGCCTCTCCGTGCAGGGCCGCGGCCGAGGGGCTGTCCCTGAGCCTGATGGAGCGGCTGGCAGGGCACTACGGGGAGCAGGCGGTGCGGATGCTGACGGTGCAGTACCGCATGCACCGGGACATCATGGAATGGGCGTCCTCGGAGCTCTACGGCGGCCGGCTCAGCGCACACCCCTCCGTGGCACAGCACCTGCTCAGGTGGGTTCCCTGCTCTCCGCTGGTACAGGAGCTGAAATGGCCTTCTCAGCCAGGTTTGTCTCTTCCCTGTGGAGTTTTCCGCTCCTCCTGTGGCTGTGGCAGTGTTTTTGTTTCAGCCATTGTTTCGTCCAGGAGACATTTACTGGGGGGGTTTTGGTTCTTTTTGCTCTGTAACCAGAAGTGATGTGGAGTTGTCTTCTGTGTCCTCCTTTGCTGTGATAGTCGTGGAATCCCAGAATGGTTTGGGATGGAAGGTTGGAAGCCCACCCAGTCCCATGGCAGGAGCAGGGACACCTCCCACTAGACCAGATTGCTCCATATCCCATCCAGCCTGGCTCTTCCAGGGATGGGGCAGCCACAGCTTGTGTGGATATTGCTGTAACATCAGCGTTGGTAACTGGCCCTTTCCCAAATACCTTGTGCAGGGACCTGCCGGGCGTCTCCTCCACGGAAGAGACCAGCATTCCCTTGCTGCTCATAGACACCGCTGGCTGTGGCCTGTTCGAGCTGGAAGTGGAGGATGAACAATCCAAGGGGAATCCAGGTACTACTGGCCAGAATGGATGGACTGAGCTGCTCAGCCCACCACAGGCTTGGCCACATCCCAGAGATGTCTCCATGGGGAAGGTGGAGTCCTAGGGAGTCTTGCTTAGCTGAGAGATCATTCCCTCCATAAATCCTCAACCTCCAGGGACTCTGAGCTGTGTTGGAGCTCTGGTGACAGTGTCCAGCTTGTGGGTGGCCTCTCTGGCTGCCGTGTCCCCTTGCAGGGACATTTCTCTGTGCTGAGGACTGGGATAGGGTGGAGAATGCCTGTGGCAGGTGCTTAATACCAAGGGAGGGCAAATAGCAGCAGGAAGAGCACGGGCCTGTTATGGGAAGGCTATGGATAACGCTGAGAATTACCTCCCAGTCCTCTGCTCCTCCCATGAAATCCTGTCTGGCTCTTCTCCATGGATTTTCCGAGGACACCGAGTTCTGCTGCTTTTCACCTGAAAAATAACGGAGCTTGAGTGCAAAGTCAGGCTGGAAAATACAAGGGCAGTTTTTACCAGTTAAATGTCTTTTACCTTCTGTTTGACCCCCACCATCATTTGAGTGCCTCATTTTTCCATGCACCATTCCTGGGCCCTGCTGAACACAACAAGCTCTTGTTCCCTCATGGAGAGCCAAAAAGCCTGGTCTGAGAGAACTCAGGGATTTGGAGCAGGGGATTAGAAGCACATCTCCCCAAATTTGGGAGGCAGCCTTTTGGCACAGCTCACTGCAGAGTCTTGATGTTTATCACTGTGTTCTGCTGCAAAGCAGAAGCCCAGCCAGTAAACCATGAAATAATTCATACAGGATTTAATTTTTCCCCTTAGATCCCTCTGAACCAGGCACCATCTTGGGTAACTAGTTCATGGCAGCCTTTCCTGCTGGTCTGGGGGAGGTGGGCACATTCCTCTGGCCTCTATCCCCTGTCACACTCTGTTCCTGTCCCAGGGGAAGTCCAGCTGGTGGGGATGCACGTCCAGGCCTTGGTGGACGCTGGTGTGAAGGCCAAGGACATTGCTGTGGTGGCTCCCTACAACCTCCAGGTGAGCTGTCCCTCTCCTGGCACCCCCCTGTCCCTGCACACAGAGCACCACAAGATCCCAGAGACCTGCAGAGCCAAATTTAACCAGCATTTGGGACCAGTTCCTGCACCTTTGAGCACCTTGAAGCCATGGAGGGAAGAGCTGTTAGTGAGGTGTTCCGCTCGCAGCCTCAGGAGATGCCAGTGCTCATCCTTGTGGGTTTGGGAGGGAGGGATTTTCCCCCAAACCATTTTAATCCTTTTCACCCATGTATTTCCTTTAAAAGCTACCCGTGGCCTGTTTTTCAGGTGGACATGCTCCGACAGCACCTTTGCCACAGCCACCCCGAGCTAGAAATTAAATCAGTGGATGGTTTCCAAGGGAGGGAGAAGGAGGCAGTGATCCTGTCCTTTGTCAGATCCAACAGGAAAGGTAAGATGTCACTGCTGGAGCGTTGCTCCCCGGGGAACGGGCAGGAAGTCATGTAGCCAAGTGCTACAGTGGTTTAATTGCAGTGCTCTAACTCTTGTCTCTGGATGGATTTACTGGCAAACCCTCCCTTTTCAGCCTTTTTTGTTTAATTAATGAATATATGTGCTGGCAGGGCTGCAGAGGAGGCTCCCATGGTACAGCAAGTCCAGGACTGCTCGGTCTGAAGGGTTCCTGGCCTTTGAGGCCTCAGAAATTATTTAAACCAGGGCCCTAAGAATGTCACATCCCATTAGCCCCACATTTAGGGGAGCTGGGGGGTAATTTCTTGGGTTTTGAGCCCATTTTGGGTCAGTTCCCTGCAGAAAGCGAGCAGGAGCTGGCATCCCAAGCCATGCACAGAAAATGCTGCTTTTGGGAGCAAAATCTAGAGCGGAAAATCAAGTTCTTTGCTATCAGCAGCTGCAGTGAAAGTTAATAGCTGGAAAAAAGCTGTTGCCCTGGGGGCACAAGGCTCCTGTGTGGGGGTGAGCCGAAAGGTTTTGTGGGACTGGCTGAGCAGGATTGCTCTGTGATCATCTCTGTTCCATGCTGGGATCAATTCCCTTTCCAAACCCACAGCCCTGTGGCCCTACCTGTGCTGCTGGAGGTGAAATGCTGAGTGCTGAGGGCTGGAAGGGGAAAAAAAATGCGTGGAAGGAGGAGGTGCCACTTCTTCCAAGCCTAGAGGAGGAAAAGCAGCCTTGTGGGGAGAATGGAGGTGGGGACAGCACTAAGAATAGTCGTGATCCAGGAATGACTCACCCCTGTGCTGGTGGGAGCTGGTGCCCCTGGGAGGGTGAGTGTCCCACAGCCCCTTCTCCTGCACAGGGAGAGGCCAAAGCTCAGGTGTGGGGCAGGATTTGTTTTCCTGGGGGCACAGGGAGGCTTCTCCTTGATCTGTCCCTCTGCAGCCATTCCTGATCCAGCAGGAAGCCGCCTTCTTTTAAGAGGAAATTCTTCCATGTGAGGGTGGGGAGGCCCTGGCACAGGTTTCCCACAGAAGCTGTTGCTGCCCTATCCCTGGAAGTGTCCAAGGCCAGGTTAGATGGAGCTTGGAGCAACCTGGGATAATGGAAAGTATCCCTGGAAGGGGGTGGAACTGGATGGGCCTTAAGGTCCTTCCCAACCCAAACCATTCCAGGATTCAAAGGAATTGGGATTTGCCCCTGCAGCTGGGTTAAACCTCATCAGAGAAACTGGGAGTTGTTCTCCGAGCTGCAGAGCAGGGAGAGGGGCTCCTCCTCACCCTGCCCCTCACAGGCAGCACAAGTGAGGCTGCTGGGGCAGAGCCAGGCTGGGCACTGCTCCGGCAGAGGCATTAATCTCTTCCCGGCTGGGCTCCTCACTGTTCCCTGGAGCTGGGAGCTCGGCAGCCGCCCACGCTCCGCTCTCGCCGGCTGATCCTGCCTGAGTCATCCCGGCACTGCCAGCTCTCGCTGCTGTCTGTGAGCAGAGCACATCCTCCCCAGGTTCCCAAACGGCTCAGAGAACTGGGGAGCAGGGGGGAGTTCTTTACCTGCAGTGCCTCCTCTGTGGCAAGGTGAGCCTTTTCCACGCTGCTCCGTCTTGTGTTCGCTCCTAGCTCCGAGCTGAGCTTGTGTCGTGGGCAGGCAGGGAGATATTTCCCCTTTCCGTGAGCCTTCCATCCTCTTCCCAACCCCAGGAGCTCAGTGTGGAGCCTGTGGAACGCAGGTAGGAAGAGGAACAGGTGTGACCCCACAGGTGTGAGCCCCACCAGAGCCCCATAAATTCCAACTCTCACCCTCCAGCCAAGAAATCCTTGGATCACTTGTACCAAAACCCTGTGCAGAGGCAGCCCTGTCCCCTCTGGCATCCATTCCTCCTTGTCTTCCCAGGTGAGGTGGGCTTCCTGGCCGAGGATCGGCGGATCAACGTGGCGGTGACGCGGGCGCGGCGCCAGGTGGCCGTGGTGTGTGACAGCCACACCGTGGGCAGCCGCCCCTTCCTGCGCCGCCTCCTGGACCACCTGTCCCAGCACGGCCTCGTGCGCTCCGCCTTCGAGTACCTGGATGACCTCGTGCCCCAGAACTACCCCGGGGAGGGCTGTGCCCAGCGCCAGCAGGGCCCCAAACCGCCTGGACACAAAGCGCGGCCGGCTCCGGCCGGGAAGCTCAAGGCGGCGGCAGCTGGAGTGGGGAGCCGGACAGCAGGAGCACGGAGCTCCCCGAGCGCTGCCAGAGCTGGGAGAGATGGCTCAGGGTCCAAGGAGGGTGGGGACAGGTTCAGGGCCACGCTGGTGGCCTTCCTGGAGGGCAGCGAGATGCAGCTGGATTTCCCGGCATCCCTGAATTCCCACGAGCGGATGCTGGTTCACGTGCTGGCAGAGGAGTTTGGGCTGCAGCACCTGAGCTCCGGGGAGGGCCGGGACAGGTACATCAGTGTCCGCAAGAGACTGCCCAAGCTGCCCCCGCTGCCCTCCGAGCCCCTTCCCCAGCCCCAGCATCCCAGCACAGGGAACACCCCTGACCCTGAGGAGCCGGGGGAAAGCAGCGAGGGCTCGGGGAAAGTGGACCTGAAATCCCTGCACCTGGAGAGAGTCCAGAGGGAGAAAGCCAGGAGGGAGGAGGCAGCAAGGAAGGTGGAGGAGCCCAGCCGTGGCAGCAGGAAAAAGGACAAGACCGAAGCCAAAGGTGGGTCAAGCTTTTCCTAACCGGCACAATTAATGCTCTTCCTTGATTGGATCTTGATCCCAGTGGGTTTACTCCAGACCTTGGGATTTGGGCAGGAGCATGTGGCTCTTTGAAAGCTGCAGGGAGGTGGGCATTGGCTGCAGCATCCAGGTAGAGGGGTTTGGATACCTGGAGGCACATTCCTTAAGTCAGAGGCAAAACACTGGGGACCCTTTCCCAGGAGAGAATCTCAGGAATCACATGAGCAGGGAGAGGAGCTGAGGGGAGCACCTGACCCACACTGAGGCATGTAAAGGCAGTGGCTGCAGGAGGGTGGGTTTGTTCCCAGGCCCCAGTCCAGGTGTTGTGCTCACCTTTCCCAGGAAAACCGGCGATCGGGAGCGCAGCCGAAGAGGATTTTGACGCTCTGATCTCCGCTGCCATCAAAGCTGACAGGACCTGTGGCTTCCCCAATTGCAAGGCCTCTGTCACAACCCTGGGCCAGCTCTGCCACCACTGCCAGCGGCTCTTCTGCCTCAGCCACCACATCCCCGAGGTGAGGAGGGGCAGGACGGGCTTAGCCCGGGAATTTTTCCCTGTGGAGCTCCACAGGCAGGGTTTCCTCACAGGGAGTTTGAGCAGAGCCCTCCTTGTCCAGAGCCTGTGCTGAGCTCAGGTACACAGGACTGGCAGGTGCTGACACCTGGGCTCTGCTCACCTCTTCCTGAGGGCTTTTCTGTTTTCCTCTCATTTTGTGCCTTTCTTTACCATTTTCTGGCACTTACACTCTGAGGCCGTGTGGATAAAGCGAGGCAGGGAGCAGAAATGGAGAAGCACAAGTTTCCGGCTCAAGCAAGCCTGGACTCAATTCCCAGCTCTCTGCATGTTCCCTCTGCATTCTGAGGATGATCCCAGCCCTTTGCAGATTCTCTCTGCATCCTGGGGACAGGTCGGGCATGGTGCAGTGCTGCCTGGCCAGCAGTTCAAAATTCCCTGTGTCCTTGTTCCTCATCCTGCCACTTCCACGCCCTGTGGAGCCTCCCGGAGCTCAGCAGCCCTATAAATCCTTGGCAAGCTTTTCCCTCTGTTGAGAGCTATCTGTTTCCATGGCAAGGAATAGTTGTATTTATGGTCACTCACCATCCAGGGGGATGGAGATTTATTCCCTGCAGAATGGCCTCTCCCTGCTGAATTGTAATGAGGCTCCAACAGTTGTAGGGATTCAAATCCATGTCAGCCCCGGGAAGGGCTGTCACAGCTCTGAGGGAACAGGCTGGGACCCCACTCCATGGAAACATAAATGACTTTGGGATGGGCCAAGAAAAGGGATCAGATTTTAGGATCTCACCTGTGAAAGATAATTCCAGTGTTGGACTTGGCTCAGTAAAGCAGCAGATTTGTGGTTAAAAAAGGTCTCCTGTTCCCCAAAACACCTTTCCCAGTTCACTGGAAAGGAGGTGGAAAGAGCCACTTGAACCATCCCAAAGGATGATTTACCTGCTCTTCAGAGCCCAGGACCTGGATCTTTATATTTCATCCTGTGTGAGAGGAGCGATAAATGATGGTTTAATAAAATACAGAATAATAAATATTAATTTAAAACAGTAAGTATAAGAATAAATCTATAAAAATAAGGAATCTAAATATAAAATGAAACTAAATACAAATAAAATTAAAATAAATAGAACAAATAGTAAACCATGATAAACAACAAAATAATGAAATTATTAAAAATGTAAGCATATAAAGCAATATATCAGCACAATAATGTAATAATATATAACATAATGATAATGATAATAGTGGCTGTAAGTGATGGGAGATGACTTCAGAGGGATGCAAAGCAGGCAAAAAAGGAATTCCAGGCTCAAGGAGTGCGAGCCCCTGGTTCCCACATGGGTGATCCCTGCCCCACTTCCCGGTGTCCGTTCTCTCCCCCCAGGTCCATGGCTGTGGGGAGAAGGCCAAGGCCCACGCACGGCAGCGCATCAGCCGGGAAGGGATCCTGTATCCCGGGAGCGGCTCCAAGGACAAATCCCTGGATCCCGCCAAGCGAGCCCACCTCCAGCGGCGCCTGGACAAGAAGCTCAGTGAGCTGACGAGCCAAAGGAAGGGGAAAAAGAAAGACAAGGAGAAATGAGGGACCTGAATCCTGCTTTTTTAACCTCAAAGCCACAGCTGATCCCCCCCAGGGCAAAGCTGCTGTGCTGGGCCTGGGTAGGACAGGGGGGCTCTGTTTTGGGGGGAAAACCTGGAGCTGGGAGCCTTCCCAAGCTTCAGGGCCAAGGCAGGGGAGGGAGAGCTGCTGTAGTGTCCCGGTTATCCGTATGGACACGGTGATGGATGCACTCAGGGGCCGGAGCACGCTGGTAAAGTGGGCATTAAACACCCAAAGCTTTCACTCTCGCATTAAAATGATGGATGCCCAGGAGCAGGAACGTGGGAGGCACTGCAAACCCTGGGTGACCCTGTGCTCCAGGGAGGATGACTTGGGAAATGGATGTGTCCCAGCCCAGCAATCCTCTGGCATGGCTCAGAGCTGGAGGGACCCGGCCTGTCCACACTGCAGCCATTCCCTCCCCACCTGGGCCAGGGGCTCCAGGTGTGCCTGGGGATGGGAATAGCCATGGGGAAGGGGAGGCCTCAAGCCCAAACCGTGCTGGCACCATGAGCAGCCACTCCAGCACATGGAACCATTTCCCTGGGAGAGCCATCCTGTGCAACCGAGAGGTCTCTGCCTCCTCACTGCTGCCTGTCCCTTCCCTGACACTTCCCAGACCTGTCCTGTCCTTCCCACAGAGCTCCTTGGAGGCTGATTCCCACTGGGAATGCCCATAGTGACAGCAGGTACAGCTTTTCAGGTGGCAAGAGCCTTGTGTCCATCCTGGACCTTTTCCTAATCTTTCACACAGGGTCCATCCATCCCACCTCCAAAATAGCTCCAGCAGCATGTTTTGTCCCCAGGATGAAGGAGAAGGTGCAGAAGTGCCTCCAAATAGGAATGTCCGGAGAGAAGCACTATAAAAATGTCTAACCCACACATTCCCCATCATTTTGGGGCTAAACATCACAGATTCCAGCATCTGTGGAAGTCACCTCATCCCAAGTAAAGCTCAGCAGTTGGCAGGAGCTGCTGGGCAACCAAGGATTTCTGTGTCCATCTCTTCCCAAATAATTGGCAGGGATAGCTAATAAGCAAATTTTCCCCCAAACCTCGTGGTCTGTGAGAACTGGCAGTGAACAACTTCCCACAAAAACTTCCTTATCCTTCAGAAAACCTCACTTCAAACACCCCTCCGTCCTTGGCTCATGCCTTGGTGCTGTGCATCACCTGTAGAGGGATGGCACTGGCTCTCCTGGCAGCAGATGGGACAGAGGGACTCCTAGAGGGAGAGGTGGGGAGGAAGAAGTGTGGGAGAAGGGAATCAGGGCATCAATGAGAGGAGACTGACAGAGAGAGGAGCCTGAGCAGAGGGGGATGATGAACAGGGATATCACAGCTGTGTCCCAAAGGGAAGGTCAGGCAGGACAGATGGGAAGGGAAAAGTGCTACCAGCTCAGGGGATAATTCACCTTGGAATTACTTTTTAATGAGGGAAAAACAGATAAATGGCTCATTCACACCTTTTTCCCTGCTCAGATCATCCAAGCAGCCCCATCCCAGCCCATGCTCATCCCATGGTGCCAATTTCATGGCACAGAGCCCCAGACACCCCCAAATTTCCCAGCCTGGCTTCCCAGCAGCATCCTGCCAGAAAAGTCAGGCAAGGAGGGATGTGGCCCCAGTGCATCCTCTGATCTCCAGCCTGTGCCATGAGGGGCTCCATCACCCTCTACAAACCAGAGTGGGAATTAGCTCCCCAAAAATCCCAAACCTGGCTTGGGCCAGAGCCCATCAGCAGACAGGATCCACAGAGGCTTTGCCTCTCCTTTCTTCCTGAAACAGGAGTTGGGCCTAAAAATTACGAAATTAGGGACCTTTCCCACTTGCCTTGGGTCACGAGGCCAAGATGTTCCTCTCTGTGCCCAAATCTTGGAGAAAACGAGTTATAGGGTAAGTCACAGCCCAAGTCCGGGATTAAGGGCTGGAAAAAGCAACCCTCAGTTGTGAGAGTTGTGTTAAGGAGCAGGAATTTGCAGTGGTGTCCTGAGCACTCTGAGGGTGAGTTTGGGTTGGAAAAGTGTCTGCGGTGGGAAAAGCTGCCCCTGAGATCCTACTGGATCTTTAGGGGATGATTCCCGGCGTGGATCTGACCTCAAACCCAAGAGGTTGGAAACCAATCCCTGCCTGTGCAGCCAGTGGAGATGGGCAGGGATTTACTGCGTGGGGGGGAACAGATGGGAGGAGAAGCTGTATGTAACAATTGATTTTCTGCTGTTATTGCTCCCTTTTTCCATTCTCGCTGGAAACCTTCCAAACCTGGCATGGCGCACCAAAGTCAGTACAAAAGATCCCCTCGGGATCACCACCCACGCCAGGCTGGCTTTTATCACCCCCCTCACAATTCCCGCCCAAAAACCACCTTCCAAAGGAATCCCCCCCTCCCTCGCTCAGAGTCCATGTTTGAGAATTCCGTGGATTTTGAGGCCATCGGGAGCACGTTTGGAGCCACAGTTTGGGGAGGTTCCTGCTGCTTTTGGTCCGTTTGGGCTCCTTTCTGGCATGTCCGGCCCATCGCATGTGGGGACGCATGTCTGGAATGCGCCCACGGAGCCGCTCTGTCCGCGCTCCGGGTACTTTGGGCCCCTCAGTGCCGCCAGCTCGGCCTTGCGGGGTGCCACCAAGTCCCTACTCCGGGCCCGCTGTCCCCAGGATCCAGCCTAATTCCTGCGGAGCGGGTGCCACATGGAGACGGGCTTGCGGAGCGTGGCCAGCATCTGGTTCCAGTGCGTGGTGCCCATCCCGCTGGCCGCCGGCCCGATCAGGACGTGGCCCGTGTTGTCACCGCGCCCGTCCTCGCCGCTCTCGGCCACCGTCACGCGCAGGGACAGCTCCTGGGGGGCACGGGGCTGTCACCAGGCACAGAGCCCCCACAGACACGTATCCTCTCCACGGGGACAGGCACCACATCCCTGCATCACCACCCAGCCTGCCACACCCCACATACACACGGCCCTCTGTGCCCCCACCCACTTCAAACACACCCCCCGTTCTTGAAACCCCCCCCAAATCCCTCTGTATCCACCCTTGTGTACCCCCCACACTGACACATCCCCCTCTTTCCCCCACATCCCTTAAATCCATCTTGGCCCTGTCTACGTGCCAAACCATCCCTGTGCACCCTGTGCACACATCCACACCTCTCCCAACAGCCCCCACACGTCCACATACCCCGCAACAGACCCACACACCCACAGCTCCCAGGATCACCCCCCCCAGAACCCCCACACCCCCAGGCGCACCCACCTGGTGGG
>VYXD01003997.1:113793-154002 GCA_013397195.1 Hylia prasina
TGTCTCCCCTCTTCACTGCTGTCTTCTTCTTGCTGATCTTCCTCCCATCCTGCAGCAGGTACACCTTGACGAAGGGATCTGCTCGGAGGGCAGGAGAGGGATCAGCCACATGTGTCCCCAGCGATGTGGAGAAAGCAAGAGGACCCTTTCTGGTGGCCCTTCCCGGCAGGTCTGTCCTCACGGGGAGCCACTCCCATGTAGCAAACGGGATAAATCGGGACAAACCCCACCGTGGAGCTCCCCTCACCTGCAGTCACCTTCCCACTGCTCCACACGAGGTTCTTGGCTTTGACCACCACCACCGTGAGCCGCTCAGCCGTGGGCAGGTAACTCAGGGAGAGCAGGATCTCCCCCACGGTGTCCACCGCCTGTGGGACACAACATCCAGGACACCGCGTCCAGGACAAAACAGCAACGTCCCAAACCCCAGCTGGGAGATGGGACGCCCCTGGCTCACCTTGTTGGTGTCCTGCAGGTAGAGCCAGGCGTTGAAGGGGCGCGTGGCCAGGTCCAGGTCGGAGAGCTTGAGCTCGGCCACGCCGGTGCTGACGCTCCGCTCGTCCTCGTCGATGCCGAAGACGGAGAAGCGCAGGCTGTTCTCCTCCAGCGCCGCCGGATCCAGCGGCACCGAGAAGCGCTCGTCGAAGGCCACGGAGTAGGCGCTCCTCTGGATCTGCCATGGGAAGCAGGGATAGCTCTGGCACCCACGGGGCTTGGGGCTGCATCCCTGCTCTAGCATATCTCATGGGAATTGCAACGAGTGCAGGGAGGGCATCCCCAGAGCACGTCCCATCCAGTCAAGATGATTTATTCCCAACCTGATCACAGCAACTGCTCAGTCATTGGGGTGAAAATCAGGACTGTGACCTGCCCCAGTGCCTGTTAGAGAATCTTTTAATTAGAGAATCAGTGTTGGCCCAGTGCTCTCAGATACATCCCAACCCCCTGGGAGTGTGGATGCACATCCAGCTTGGCCATATCAGGCTATAAGATTTATGGCTACAAGGTGTCACCCCCAGCCTTTCTCCAAGCAGAACCAACCACTGAATGTGCCCAGTGGGAATGGTGCTGTTTGGCTGATGTTGTCCCTGTGTTACGTCATTCCCTGGGAGCAGAGGCGGCAGCAGCTCCCACAGCTCACCCTGCGGGTGCTGATCCCAAAGAACTGGCCAAGGGGAAATGCTCTGAAATCATGGGTTTAGGGATAGCTTTTTCTCCCACTCCAGCCTTGTTTCAGCATCCAAGCTGTCATGTCAAACCAGGGGTTTGTCCCATGGGATGGAAAGAAGCAGCCTTGGATAGCACAGAGCAAAGCAGAACCACCAGCTTCCCAAAGCCAGCCAAATCTGGGTGGAAAAGGGACCTCTCTGTGGGGCTGTGTCACCCCAAAGCCCCCCAGGACAGGGTTCATCTCTCCCAAGGACTCTCTCCTGTCACTCTGCTCCTAATCCTGCTCCATCCCTGGGATGAAGGACACAAAGGCAGCACTTGCCATTCCTGCCTTTTTAGTCCATGCTCTCCCACTGGATACCACCAATCTCCAGAGCCCCCAGGGGATTTAAGTTCCTCTGTGTGAAGAGCAGATTTTAAAGCCCTGCAGATTTTACAGACTGTCTGTCTGCAGCCTACGCTGTATTTTGGGAGCTCTGGATCAAGTACAACCAAACAGGAGCTGCTATTTAAAATCCCTCCAGAAGCACTGGGAAAAAAATTTCAGCTGAGCCTTTATCCGTGGCCCTGGGGCAGCCGAGGAGGTAAATTGTGCTGGTGAATTATAAATAATGACACTAAATAATAAATATCTCCAGAGCATAAATAAAGAGCCAGAGATTTGGATGGAAAAATAGTCTAAAAGGGCACCATGGAAATATTTTGGAGGCAGCAGCTGGTTTGTGTGGATGGAGCAGCACCTCTACCCCAGTGGAGAGATGCCTTAATGGGATGCAAATTCCCACTCCTTGCTTGAATATCCTGATAAAATCAAACTGACTCTGCAATTAAGAAGCTGCTGGGAGAAAACGGAGGCTCCTGCTTTCCAAAAGTAGCTTTTGAGGCACTTAAAAGGGGAGGTTTTGCCCCACATACAACCCTGATAGTGGCTGCCAGTGCTGCCACATGGATTTTCCACTGCCATGTCCTTTGTGGGGAGGGAAAAGCGTTGGGGCTGCTGTGGGAAGGAGAGGGACTGTGGGGCCACGGCAATACACCAGCAGCACCTGCCCAAACTGCCACTGCCACCCAAATCCCACCCCAGGCCACTTCCTCCACGTGCCACAGTGTCCTTTCCACAGCAGGGACAGTCAAGCAGGAAAACTTGCCACCAGCCATGCTCAGAGATGACAAAGTCAGCCCAAATCCCAGCCAAGAGGGAGACATTCCTGCCTCTGCCAGGCTTCTGATGTGCAAACCCTCCTGGGACACCCCTCAGCTCTCTGCTCCCAAATCCCATCGCTGCTGTGAGGAGTTGAGACCCACCCCAAAATCCCATCTCAACCACACCCAGCCTTGAACTCCATGCTCCCAAACCCCACCACTGCCTTGGGGAGCTGATATCCCCCAAATCCTGTGCCAACCATTTCTGATCCTGGCACGCCTGGAGCTCCCAAACCCCACCACTTCCTTGGGAATGTGGGGTCCGGGTGGGAATGAGGAGCTCACCCGGGAGATGCCGACGATCTGCTCGGCCGGGAGGAGGCTGATCCGCATGAAGCAGGACTCGAAGCGCGCATCCTCCTTCTCCAGCAGGTCCTTGCCCTGCAGCAGCGTCACATGCAGGGCGGCCGCCCTCCCGTCGTACTCCATGGACACCTCCACCTGCCCCACCGTGAAATCCTGCCCGAAGTTGTTCCCGATGGACGAGATGGAGTTGAGGGAGTCGGCCGAGATGGATTTCCGCAGGGGGCCGTAGTGGGCCAGGCCCAGGTCTCTGCCCATCAGCTCCAGGCTGCCCAGCTCCTGGATGCTCTCCAAGGTGTCCTCTGCCCTCAGGCTGCTCTTGCGGGACGAAGAGCTCCGACCTGGCGCCCGCTGCGAGCCCGGGGCCAGCCCTCGCTGCCAGGGAAAGGAAAGCAGGCGCTGCCATCCATCCCGTCCCTCCGTGCGGAGCCGGACAGCTGGGCTTCTCCGGCGCCTCCTTGGATGCATCCCGGCCCCTGCCTGGCCTCAAGCTGCCGCGGCAGCGAGCCCGGAGCTTCCCGCAGTTCCCAGCTCCAGCGACTCCCCCCACCCCCCAAAAAAAACCCCAAACCTCCAGCAGCACCAGGTTGCTGCCTGTGGCTGTTCCCCCCCGCGAGAGGATCCAGGAGAAATTCCCACCCCTCCAGCATCCCGCGTGCTGCAAAGGGAAGGAGACAAACGCAGCTTCCCCGCTTGCCTTGCTCCTGATGTCCGGGCACGCCGCTCCGTACTTCTGCTCCAGGTACCGGTAGTCATAGTTGGGGAAGGGGGAAGGGGCCGGGTAGCTCCCGGAGCGCCACAGCTTCCACAGGTTGATGGCTGCGATTCCCAGCAGCGCCAAGGCGCCGGCGGCGTAGAGCCCGATCTCCCACCGCGGCGGGCTGGAGGCCGCTGCAGGGGACAGGGGGCTCCATGAGCTGGTCACAATCCCGGGAAGGAGCCTTCAGCCTCGGCTGCTTCCACGCCGGGAACTCGGCTCCAAGCTCCGAGGATGGGATGGGCCGAGGAGGGGGATAAACCGCAGCTCCCACCCGGGTGGCTGCAGACGGGTCAGGCAGAGGCTCTGCCGGCCAAAAAATGACAGCCCTGGCTTGGCTTTCCCGGGAGATGAAGTTCTCCTGTGTCCCAGCCCCGCTTCCCAGCGAGTGGCTGTGTCACTCCCGCGGTGCCGGGGGTCCCTTTGCCAGCTGAGGCTCTGTCCCACTGACAGATGTGCCCGGCGCACATCTGCATCGCCCTCGGCCCAGCTGCTGCCTGGGGATGCCAGGAAAAGCCGGGACAAGGGAAAAACCGGAGGAAAAGCTGTTGGAAACAGGCAGAGCCCCGCGGGTGCCGCCGGAGCGAGCGGGGAGGGAGCGCCGGGCTCGGCTGCGAGCGGCTCCTGCTGCATTGCACCAGCCTCCATCACTCCGGCACCAACCGCCCCGTGCGGCACAGGAAAAGGGGGAAAGAGGGGATTTCTCATCCCGGAGCGCTGCCGGGGAGTCCTCCGGCATCATCACGCCCCAGCGCTCCCTCCTTCGGAGCCGGAAAAAGCCCAAAGCCAGGCTGAACTCCCACATCGCATCCGAGCGCAGGGACAACCTGCTGCTCCCCCCAGCCCTCCTCCAGCGGGAACAGCAGAAGGAATTGGAGTATTTGCATCCAAAGCACCTGCTTTGGATCCCGGGAGCAGCCCACAGGGATCTCCGAGGTTAAATATTGGGATGGGATCCGGGTCCTGCTTTACCCACCCCGACCCAAACCCCAAAGGGCTCAGCTTTATCCCTGCATCCTGGCTAAGGATGCTGTGGGAAGCAGTTGGAGTTTTCCCGTGCCAGAGCTCCCAGGCTCCTGCTCCCCCTGTGGAGGGGCAAAATTTGGAATAAAACTGGGAATGAAAATAAAAATAGCAGAATAACCTTTTACTGGCTCCTACCTCTGAGGAACTCCAAGTGCAAATCCCAGCTGAACTGGAACCTGCTTCCCCCTCATTCCTGCCCATTTCTGAGGGCTGAGCACTCATGTTGGAAAACTTAGATGTTTTAAGGTTTTACCCTTGTTTTGGGAAACAAAACCCAGCGGGCACATGGAGCAGAGGGTTCTCCCCATGGAAAGCAGCAAGGACCAGCCAATCCTTCCCCAAAAACCCCTCAGTTTGAGCGCCAGCAGCTCTGCCCCAAACCCTTCCCAGGCTCCCTGGGGAGGACTCACCACTGAAGCGCGATCTGCTTACGTGCCCAGTGTCCATGGCAAACGCTCCCTGCGAGTGGGACAGCCTGGAATGCGCAAGACACAGCATTAGGATGAAGGGGAAGAATTCAAAAATTGAATGCCTTGTGATTTTCCAGCAGGGATGCTCCATCACTGCTCCCCCTCCATCGCTCCCGGCCTTGGCTCCTCTTCCAGGCACTGAGCAAACGCGCTGAAGTCTCTCAGCCACCGGCAGGCGCTGAAGGAGGGACAGGAACCCTCGGGAAAGGGCAGAGCTGCTCGATTTACCTCGGGAGCCTTTAAACAGGCGACATTCCCAACCCCTCTGTGCGTGGACATCCCCCCCTCCAGGAGCCCTCAAGGCCCTTTGCTGCTTTTCCAGCTGAAATCTTCCTTTGCCTCCTGCAGTTTCCCAGCCGGTCAGGAGGCCTGGCCCCAGCGGAGGGGGACAGCCCCATTCCCCCATTTTGGGGTCACTGTAGGCTTTAGGGGATGTTGTTTCCCAGGAATCAGCTCCTGCAGTGGGAAAGCTCCATCGCCTTCCCCCCCAAAAGGGTTTTTCCCAGTCAAGTTGAAAGCAAGCTGCTCTCCCGAGCAGATCCTAGCACAGACACCATGGATGCTAAGGGTGATTTATCCAAGCCAGGTACTCCTGAAAAGGGGGGGTTGGGATCCCCAAAAACAACCAACAAGCAAAACCAACGGGAACTGGCCAGCACCCCCTGTTCCCTGGCATCTGTGCCGGAATCACAGACCACGGAGAGCTGCTGGGATCCCACAGAACCCCATGGGGACACAACCTCAGCACTGCACCTAACCCTCCCCCCACCTCCCTCAAAGCCCCCCCCAGCCCTTCTCCAGAAATTCCAAAGCCCACTCCTGGAGCTGGATTGGCCTCAGACAGATGGTTCTGCAATATTTGGGCCCCACCTTCCAGCTTCCCTTGGGTGTTCACAGCCTCAGGCACTGGGCAGGTGATCAACTCCCCCCAAAACCATCCAGGCTTGGATTTTAACAGGCAAAAATGGGAATTTCATGGCATGGAATATCAGCTGTGCTGGCCTGGCCTGGCCCCCTCTGCAGGGGCACACAGCCCATCCTTGGGATAACAGGAGGAAGGAGAGCCCTAAATGTAACCCGAAGTAACAGCGATGCTGGGATGGGGCTGGGAGATGCCCAGTTCCTCCCCACCCTCCTCCCTCTGGCACAAATCTCCCTGTGAAATGGATAAAACAGACAGTCCCCTCCTGGCTGAGAACATGCTGAGCTCAGGTTATGGGCTGAGCTCAGCTCAAGGCCCACTTTGCTGTTTAGTGCTGAAAACTGACATCTTAACAGAGCAATGTGATGGAGATTTACCCTAAACTGCCTCTTTTTATGCCCTGAAAATCCCCTGTGCCCAAGCAAGGTGCTCTGTTCCTCCCCCTGCTTCCCAATTATTTTAATATAAAAATAGCGAAGTTTTCAGGACTGACTTTACCTGCAGGAGGATAAACATCCCCTTTAAATCTCCTCCATCTCTTCCCAATTTATCCTGGAAACTAGAAGGAATTTCTAATTTTTCTTTCCTTTCAGAGCTTCTCTCCCCAAAACCTCCCTCTCTAATGAGCTGTAATCAGCAAGTTAAGTAGATTTCCAAGGCATCACCTGGAAAGAGACTGCAGTGCTCAGCACTGGGATGAAACCCAGAGGTATTTTCCTATTAGGAAAACAGCATCAATCTCTCCTGAGCGAGGAACTGGGGGTGGAGGTGCTCGGGGAAGGATTTATGGCTCTTTTTTTGTTAACTAAGCTCTTCCCTGAAGCATTGCACTGAGCTGCTCTGACATCCCCCTGACCTGCTGCTCAAATGCCTAGGAAATCAAGCCTGAGGAATTGGGAAGAGACACAGCTCTCCCACTGCTGGCAGCACAAGGATTGATGGATTTTTCACCCACAGACCTCAAGATCAAGCTGCAGAGCCCTGGTTTGGGGTGCAAAGACCCAGAAAGGTGTGCAGGACACTCAGGTTTGGGGTGAGAGCCGTCTCCATGCATCCCAACACCTCAATGCCAGGGCAGCTTCATTTTCCTTGGGAAAATTTCCTTGAGCTGCAGAGCTCAGGTCCCTTTTCCTGCTTGGAGGGACAATAAAATAGCTCGACAAGGAAGAGAAGAACAGCATCAAAGCCACCTGTCCCCCCTGGAAAATGGGGTCCCAGAGCCTTCATGGGGTTGTCACCTTGCTGCTGCCAAGGCCACAGGCACAAACCCCAATTGCTGGTGCCACAGCACCTGGACCAACCTGGCTATGAGCCCCCCGAGCACGCTGCTGTCCACAAACGTCCCAGTCCAGGTTCCAGCGATGTCCCTGCTCATCCTCCCTCCCTGTCCTGCCCCAGACACCCGCGGCCGGCGAGCTGAGCCCGGGCTAAGCCCAGCTCAGCGGTGGTGCCGGTCCTGCAGCGCTGCTCTGCCAGCCCCTTCCAACCCTCTCCTGCCCTGCCTGGCCTCCATCCGCAGGGCACAGAAGCGGGATGGAGTTTGCTCCTGGCACGAATAAAGACGCATCCCAAACTTGCCAAAACAGAAGGATTTGGGCTCTGCTGTCACCCACCGCCATCCCCAGCCCCCCCACAGGGGACACATCCCACCCAAGCCGGTGCCCCCAGCGCTTTACCTGGATAGGTACAAATCCTCAGGGATGCGCGGGGATCCCCGGGCGGCCCCGGCATCCGCCGAGCTGTGTCCGTTCCCACGGGGGAGGGGGGACCCTGCGACCCCCGGGGCCCGCCCGGCCGGCGGTGGGGACCGGGCAGAGCCCCCCGCGCCGCCCGGGGGTCCCCGAGCTCAGCCCCGGGATCCACGGGTCTCCCCAACCCCCGGGATGCTTCCCGGCCGCGGGGACCGGGCAGAGCCCCCCGCCGCTGCCCGGGGGTCCCTGCGGGTCCAGAGCCCAGCCGCGGGATCCGGGATGTCCCCCCCACAGCCGGGATGCTTCCCGGCGGTGCGGGACCGGGAGCGGCTCCGCTCCCTCGCCCAGCCCAGCTCGGGGCGGAGCCGCCGCTCATCCGTGCCATGAGCTGGGCGGTCTCTGCGCTCGCCAGACCCTCCCCGGGCCTCGGGTCAGGCCAGCCCGAACCCCCCGGCAGAGCCTGGGGACCCCGGGGGTCTCTCACTCCGGTTTGCCTGCCAGGCTCCCAGCTTTCCTGAGGAAGTCGCCATTTAAAATAATAATAAATAAATTCACCCCAAACCCCTGCAAACGCACTTCAAACACCAGCCAGGAGGGAGGAGAGACAATGGCAGGTCCTTCATCCCACACCAGAGACCCTCTGCTGTGCGCTTGGCCATACCAGGCTTCCCCAAATCCCACTTCCCAGGGACTCCCTGGTCCATCCCACTGCATTTCTGCATCTCCAGCTGCTCCTCCCCATGGATCCCGATGAGTGTTTCTCTCCACGGGGTCCCATGTCCCCTCCCCTTGTCCCTCAAAGGGTGCAGAGCCCTTTGGGGTCTCTGCATCACCACCCCAAAGTCAAATCCTTGGGTTCTCCCTTGTCCCAAACAGCTTCCAGTTGTGTGTCCCTCCTGGCCATGGGGGCACCTGGGGCTGTCCAGCAAGATCTTGGCTTTGGATGCTCCTAAGAAAAACCATCAGATCCTCTCCCTCTGCAGCAGAAAGTGGATCTGGCCCCAAAAGCCCCTCGGACAGTTTGGCTCCATGCCCACCACACCACGACCATTGGAAACACTGTGCCTGCACAACCTCCTGTGGGATCTTCCCTTTCCCTGCCTTCATATCCATGGCTTCAGCCACCTCACCTTAATATCAGATGGCTTCCAGGGTAGCAAGGAGCAATTTCAGACAGCAGGAGAAACACTTTGCTTGGAGAAAATGGAGTAATTGGTATTTTGTAGGGAATAAACACCCACACAACCTGAGAAAAAGTGGGGGCAGAGGCCACGGAGCAGTGACATTCCAGAGGACCTGTAATTCCCAGGAACACCCACATCCAGCCACAGGGCCAGCTCAATGTGGGCTGCAGGCTCCCTGTTCTGGCAAGATCCAGGGAGGGCAGCACTGGGAGATGCTCCCGTGACCTTCCTGGTAGGAAGTTAATTTTCAGGGAGAAAACACAGCAAGTTTTGACTGTACCAAAAATGCTGCCTGGGTAGGAGAGCTGCCTCCTCCTGCAGCCAAGGCTCCTTTCCATGAGGCTTCCTGGCTCTTCCTCTGGGTACAGCTGGAAAAAGAGCAGGCCATGGTCCTTCCCACTTTCCAAAGCTCCTCTACATCCCCAGGGATATGGCAGGATGTCCCTCTACAGGACAGCCCTGGACCCAGCACCCTCCTACAGGGCACTTCAGGGCTCACCACTCCAGACTCTGGGCAAAAGCGACCCCCAGAGCTATTCCAGACGGGATTGGATCAGGCTGAAGTTTGGAAATCTCCAAGCTGGGCACCTGGATTAATCCAGCCTCACACACTCACCTATTAAAAACCCCTCCTTTTTAAAGCTAACACTTGCCTTTGGCCAAGCTCTCCGTGAAATCGATGTGACCACAGGTGGGAGACCTGTTCCAGGTGAGCAGGACACCCCTGTGTGTGGAAGCAGGAGCCAGCCAGCTCTGCCCTCTCCACAGGGAGGGTCCCAATTTAGGCCACACCAAATGTTATTCCCATGAGGACGCTTGGCTTCCTTCCATCTCCTCCCTTTGAGGCTGTTTTGATTGTTTCGACACAGTCACTAAAGGATTCCTAAATCCAGGCAAGTTTGCAATGACCAGAGCCCACCTTTTTCCCTGAAAACCTGGACACGCTCCTTACCTCAAGATCCATCCACCCATCCTGTGTGCTGGAGGGGACACAGCCCAAGCCCCCTCAGCCCCATGGCTCCATGTGTGAGGTGTCAACCCACAGACACTCGTCCCAAAGGACAAACTAGCACACAGAACGACATGGACAGGGATCCACGCTATCCCTGGGATCCTGTGGATGTAGACAGATGAGTCAGTGGCTCATGTACGAGGTCAAAGCTCCCAGATCATTCTGCATTCTCACCAGGTGTTGCCAGTGCAGGCAAGTGGCCCTTTGGTGGGAGGAGAGTGCAGTGACAAGTCCCCCCAGGTCACCTGGCCACCTCCCCAACTGGAGATTCCCGACTTCCAGACTGCCCATTGCCCACTTTTTACAGGTGGAAAGTATTTGAGACACTAATGCTGGGAACATTGGCTGTCATTCCCATGCAAGCCGAAAGCAAATTAAAAACCCAGATGTGTGCTGGGCAGCAGCTCTGCAAGCTCCTGCCACTTCAAAAGTTTGGGGTTGCACTCTTGAAATTGTACTGTGGTGTTTATGTAATTTTCTTCTGGATAAACACACTTCCCTGGAAACCAGGCAGATTGGATTAAGCAGTGACAGGGTGACGTCAGTGCCTGGGACATCGACATGAGGGCACAGAATCCATGTGCATTAGTGGAGCTCTCACATTTTGGAATAATGACCTGGGGAAACAAAGCAGCCCAGGCTTCCAATTCCCTTTCCAGGATGCTGAGTCACCAACAGAAAAAACACTGCCTGGCTCAGGATGCTCCCTGGCTGTGCTGTGCCACGGACGTGCTTGGCCTGGGCCTGCTGTTGGCAGGGGGGACAGGGATAGGGGCTGTGACACTGCAGGCATCAGCTTTCCCAGAAACCCCTCGCTCTGGAGCTATCCTGGAAGGAACAGGGCAGTGACAAAGGGTGACAAAGCCCTGTCAGACCCCAGAGCAAACCCCGAGTAAGGACACAAACCCAGCTGAGGATGAAGCAAAGAACCCCAGACTGATGGGACACTCCCAGTTTCTGCTTGTGACACATTTTACTCCGCAGAGCGAAGGCAGGTTGACCTTTCTCACTTCACTTTCCCTTACATTTAAGAGATGACCGAGACTAAAAGAGAAATTAAAAATAAGAGCTAAGGAGAAGTTGTCTGTCTCCCCAGAGCTGGGACACACCACCCACGTGCCGCAGGCCGCTCCAGGACGTTGGAAGTCAGTGGGATGCCCTGGGGAAGGGCTGGAACAGCAGTGTAGTGTGGTACATCCTGTGCAAGGAACGCAGCTTGGCCACATGTCCCCGTGTGCCCGCGGTAACCTCGCTGAATGCTTCACCCAATCCTCCTCCACAGCTCCAGGTAGTTCCAGCAGGAAGAACAGAATTCATTTCCCGTGCCTGGTCTCTGTACACTCCAAAACAAATGTTCCTAATGCCCAAACGCCCCACGGAGCTCTCACTTCCCTGGGAATGGAGCAGCAGATCCCTGTGCCGTGCTCTGAGCCCCGTCTCCACACCTGGTTCCGAGGAAGACACACAGCACCCGGAGAAGGCCCTGCCCCGTGTGTGGGGTCAGCACTGGCCTCCCTCCACACAGCCTTCCTCCCCGGGGCCACGAGGAGAGAGGGGGGCTGTGTCAGTGCCATCCTCCCCCGAGAGGATTCCCACACTGGAACACTAACAATGACAATTAGGAGTTAGGTAGGATAAGGGTGGGACTGTGCACCAGGCCCGCTCGGGCACCACAAGTTCCTGTCAGCCCCGTGAACACACTCAGAGCTTCCTCTCGCGGAGCTTGTTCCCGTTGGCCTCATCCAGCAGGGCTGAGTGTCCATCCCCGTTGCTCAGGCACTTGTCCTTCTCGTGCCTGTGCTCCTGCTTCTGCCGCCGGATCTCCTTGTACCGCAGGGTGATGTCCCTGCAACACACACAGCACACAATTCCAGCCCGCAGGAAGGGACCTCAGGGACCTGGAAAGGGACCCTCTGCACGGAGCTTCCTGGGGATAACAAGTCACAGGAGCCTCTGGCTGGGCATTTCTACAATTGTTCACTGGCAGTTTGTGTTTCTGGCTGGTGGCCTGGCTCTTCCCACCCCTGCCAAAGCACAACAGCCTTTCCTGCAGGAGCAGCCACTGCTGCCCCATCCACACAGCGCTGCACTTCAAACAATAGTGGAACGGTTTGGGTTGAAAGGGATCCTAAAGCCCATCCCATTCCACCCCCTGCCATGGGCAGGGACACCTTCTCTGGGTAACCTGTGCCAGGGCCTCAGCACCGTCGTTTCTCCCCACACCCCATCTCACCCTGCTCTCTGTCAGTTTGGAGCCATTGCCCCTTGTCCTGTCCCTCCAATCCCTGATATGCAGAGTCCCTCTCTAGCTTCATTGTGGGTACCTTCCTGTACTGGAAGGCTGCTAATTCCTTAGGCCCTGTGCAGCTGATTTCCATGATCCAGACAGGAAACTGCCAGGATCAGGCCCAGAGAACTCCTGTTTAATTCAGAACTTGCACCCACCCAGGAGAGCTGTGCTGTCTCCCCAGGCAGTCCCAGGGAGCACATGTGAGGATGGGGGTTGAACAAATCCTCCTAAAAACTCTGGCCAGCCCCAAACGCAGCCCCACTCACCGAATGAAGAAGCGCCAGGCTGTCCAGGTGAGCACCAGGATAATCCCCAGGATCCAGCACTGGGTGATGTAGAAGGGCAGGGAGAGGGTGAGCGTGTAGGGATCATACTTGACGACGATCAGGAACTCCGTGGCAGTAATAGCAGCAACCAGCCAGGCCTGCTGGCCCAGCTTCTTGTGGAACTTCCTGCAGGAGAGACACAGACAAAAAACATTTTATTGCTGCAAAATTAGGGATGTGGAGAAATCTGCACAAAGAGACAGCTAGGGCAGTGATTTCATTCAGCTTTGCACAGTCCTACAAGTTCAGATCAGACATGCACTAAGGCTCTGCAGGGTGACACTTTCACGTTGGTGTTACTTCAGTTTCATCTCAGAGGCTCTAAAAGTGAGAGAAGTTAAACTTCATCACCACACAATGCAGGGAAGTGTCCCCATTCCCAAGTAAATCCACACGAAACGATTCTCTGACCAGTCTGAGACCAGCTGATGCTCAGGGTATGGTTCCAAACAGGAGCTTCTCACACACGAGGCCCAGAGCCACATTTGACGCCAATGTGTAGTTCAAGCTACACCAAACCATCCAAATACACTGGGAAAAAATATGGAATAAATCAAGTGTAGGTGATGGCTGATGCAGAGAGGATGAGTGCATGCCTTCTTAAAAGGTATCCTGCCTGGATCAGCTCGGATGAAAGGGCTGCAGAAACTGCTCCAGGTGGTGACAGATTAAATGGGCAGAGACCAGCCCTAACCCACAGGCAGAGAGATGAAAGGAAGCAGCAGATCTCTCACAGGGATTTCGAGTTGCTGGATGAAGAGGGCAGTTTCCTGCTCTGCTGGGCAGCTTCCTCCTCTGCCATCCTTTCCCTGGCAACAGAATCAAAGATAACCCCAAGACAAGAGCTGGGCAGTCCCTAAGGCTGCCCAGGAAGAAAGCTGATTTCCTGCCCTAATACTCAGGCAAGATGCAAAAGACTTTTCTTGTGATGAAGGAGATAAAAATTCATGGCCTTGATACAGACTCCTTGGAGGTGACAGGAAGACTCCAGTCAGGAATGTGTGACAAGGTCAGATGCTACAAATGCATCAAGACACTCCTGGTCTTTTCATTTCACACATCCAGTCCTCAGGAACTTGGAGGCAGCGTGTGGGATGTGAGGGCTGGAGAAAGCTTCACTCCTCTTCTGGGACTATCACAGTTCCAGGCACTACATTGTCACCATGCTCAGCCCAAGGTCCTGCAAGCCAAGCTCCAGAACTGCCTGTGAATACTCAGAATGCTGAATGGGAAAAAGAATTCTTCAGACAGCAATTTCACTGCTTTCTAGATCCAACATTGCAGGGTTGGCTGAAGAGACCTCATCAAGTTCATCCCAGACAATCCCACCACCACCAGACAAGGCAGCGAGCCATGTTTTTGTCAAGGAAGGGCACCGGAATATTCCAATCTTTGAGCATTAAGAGTTTCCAGAAGGAAAAGGTCAGCAAGGTTCCCCATGTGATGTAAGCTGGGAGCCTCTGGTACGGCCTGCTCTTCCCTGCAGGAATAATGCACTGACTTTGGTAAATACAGCCATGGAGCAAATCACGTTTCCCCTGCTCTTCCCCTACACCACCAAAGAAAGAATCCTGAAGAATCCTTGGCTTGAAATGAAGCAAAGCTGGTAAATGAGGGCAGATTCCCTCTGCCTGGATGGCCTGGAATGCAGGAAGGAATTATAAAATCCTCTGCAGAGAAGGTACCAGGTAAGAGAGGGTGCTCAGCTCTGCCCTTCTGCAGGAGCAGCCTGATGTCAACTCTGGGGGGCATCAAGCAGGGCCAGGAAGCTCAGGATGTGGTGGCAGTCACCTCCCTCAGCAGGGAGCACAGCAGGCAGTGACAGGGATGTGCAGCTCGGGATGACCTGCTCCAGCTCACGGAAAGAACAGCAACAATCGGAACCAGGGATGCTCTCCCAAATTCCAGTGTTATGCCACGTGGTTGAACAGAGGGCAAAGGAGCATTTCCAACCCCAACACAAGAAGATGAATGGTGCTAAGGAGAGGAGCTCAGCAGCGAGGCAGAGACTCTTCTTACCTGTGAGTTGGAGGCACGTCCCAAACCAGTAGGTCCAACACCAAGGGCAGGGCATCCTGCCCCTGCGGAATGTCCTGAATTCCGACTAAGCAATGTGGGCTGGCCCTTCTTCCCAGCTCTAGGAGTCAAAGCCTTGCAAGGGAAACTGATCTTCAGACCATGTTGAAACCCTAAATTCTGAACACAGACACTTTTTTGCGTTGGTCAACGACAGACAATGAACACCCCTGGAAGCCAGGCGGTGCCTTAGGCTGAGGATGTGGGCTCAGGCAGGTTGTGACATTAAAAGAAAAGGTGAATTTGAGAACAAAGCTTTCTCAGTTCTCACATGGTCTGCAGAAACAAAAGCAGCGAGGACAAATATGATGCTGAGGTGGGAACAGTCTCAAATACATGCACTGCTGTGTGTGGTGCCTCACCTGCAGCACATCCTGCTACCGAGGGCCTCTGACCTGCAAGAGGATGCCAGGAGAGCTCCAGAGGGCCAGGGGAAAATAGCTCAAGGAAAGAAGTGCCTTTAAGAATCTCATTTTTTAGTCTAAGCCCCAGTGTCCCCAGAGGGCACATCCAAGGACTGCAGTTCCTGGCTCTCGGTCTGGATTCGGAGTGCAGCGCTCCTCTGCCCACGAGCCAGGGGCACTCCAGCTCATTTCCACATTCCCTTCTCCACAGAGAGATCATTTACCAGACACTGAGGTTAACACAGTGCACACACAGTGCCCTTAACAACAGCTGCTCCCTGACCGGGGGAGTGAGAGTGATACCTCCAAACAAAGGAACACCAAGCGGATGCTTTGGGATTAGGCCTTTTTGGTCCCTGACAAGCTGAACTGGTGCCCGAGATGGATGCCAGCAAGCTGGAGCAAGTTCAAAACAAAGCGCGTGGAGCTCGACATGGGAAGTACAGAGAGGTGGGGCTTACGGGTCATCCATGAAGTCGTAGATCTCCCTCATGGCCACTCCTCCCACGTTGACAAAAAACACGAGGCGTAGCAGCACCAAGTAGTGTTCAGGGGGCATCCACAGCACAAACTTCAGGTAAAACGTGTTCAGCTCTGCCAATAAAAACTGGGAGAAGGGACACTGGAATTACATTTGGAAAATACCACTGGATGAAGCCTGGAATGCCCCTCTCTCTCGCTGAATGGCTCCCCCTGCGCATTTCTCAGCCCTGCTCAGTATCACCAAGTGAACCGTCAGCACCAACTCAAAACCAACTGGGTTTTTAAACATTTCCTCTGCGTTGGAAGAGGCACTAAAAATCACAACAACAAGCTGGACAAGCAGTACCCTCAAATTCAAGCAAGTTTTTGAACTTCAAACAGAGCCCAAAGTACCTGCACAAACACTGAGGACAAATCCCAAAAGCACAGCTTTTCCTTTCCCTGTCCTTTAAAACCCAGATGAGGGAGCCCCACCATAACAAGAGGAATGAGCTGCACATCCTGGAGGGCTGGGCTGGGTTGGTTTTTTCTCTGTTATGCAAACTCACCCTCAAAGCCAATTTGGGAAAGTTGATTATAAATTAAGAGCAAAATGTTCTCTCGAGCAGCTGCCCTGGCAATGTGCTTAAGGGAACAGAGAGACATCAGACTGTCACTTCAAAAGAAGTGATAACAAAGGGCATTAAGCATTGCTGAAGCCCAAGGAGTGAGCCAGAACAAGAAGCTACTTAGAAACTGTCAGCTGAAGCTGGGATGTGCTAAAAGAAACACAATCCCATAGTCCAGTATAAATTCGCTGGGATCTGTGTTGCAGCAGTACCTAAACCCCAATTTCTTCAGGGTTGCAACCAGCAATCTTCTGGGGAAGCATCTATTTTATTTATACTCCTTTAGTCCTCCCACAAAGCAGGCCTGGTGTGCCACGTGAGCAATGTGTCCTGCAGCAGGAATCAGGTGCTGGGAGCTTGTTCTGGCCAGAGTTCTGTGCCACTGAACCTGGTTCATGCCCAGTGCCTCTGGACCACCACAAGTGTCACGGGGATGGATTTAGTTAAATTTCACAGCTGCTGGATTGAGATAAGTTTGAGCTGCTCAGAGCAGAGCCAAGTGACATCCCATGGATGGCACAAAGGCCAAAGTCCCCTGGCTGGAAAAAGGGCAGAAGTGGGGAAAAAGGCATTTAAACTGCCCAGTTTACTCTCCCTATCAGTGTCACATGCATGACAAGTTCGCTTTCACAGGTACAGGTATGAATTTCAGATGCTGCATTCCCAGCATAAAACAATTCCACCCACTCAGGTGCTGTGTGTGCTGTGAAATGAAAAAAAAAAAAATCTAGGAGAATTGAATGACTTAAGCAGATCTATGGTTCGGGAGTAAGCTCAGAGGAGTTGAAGGCCTTGGATACAGCCTTTCCAGTTGTAATGAGACCTGTACCTGCATAAAACCGAGGGATTTATGCTACTTTCACCCACAGCCAGTGCTCTGGGGAGCAGCAACTTTCTGAAAACCCAAAGATGCCCATTTATATGGCTCCCATTAACAGCAAGCAAGGACAACCCTTTCTGCAGTGCCTCTGTCACCTGTCCCAGAGACACGGCCACAGCCCCCTGCCCTGCAGGATAGGGAAGGGATCCCTCCTGGCCTCAGCCTGAGGAACATCCCCAGAGCTGCAGCCTGAAGTACAGAACCTGGAAGCAGGGGACAGAAGGGCCAGAGAAGTGTCCTCACCACGAAGATGATGCCACAGACTGCGAGCCACCTGCGCAGGCTGGAGGCCGGCTTCCACTCGAACTTCACCCAGCTGTACGGGGTGAACTGGAACACGATCCTCTTCATCTTGCCTCTGGAAAAAATCAAAATCAACACTGCAGCTTGAAGGAAAAACAGGCAAGAGGCATCTGCCAGCGTTTCCATTTGAGACACCAGTTCAGATACGCAAAATGCCTCCGTTTACTCCATTAAAATCACAACTTAATGAGATTAGCTCTGAGCTTGTTATTTTAATTATCAATTTAAGCTTTCATATACTACACCCACTGTTGTAAGCAGTTCTGCTCTGCTCAGCAAAGACACTACAGAGCACGATGGGTCATTACTGCTACACGACTACAAGGGATTTATTAAATTTTAATTCCCAGTGTCCCAGTTCCTGTGAAATTCTGGTTATTAGGGAATACAAAAAGACCAAACAGATCCTTGCTGTGAATGGGAGTATGCTGCCAACTTGGATTCCTGCACCTCCTTAAACCATTTCATCAAACACGCTCACTTCCACAGGCTGCCCTCACTCCCAGCCATCAGGCAATATTTGGAACACACAGGTGTATTTCCAACAATCTCATTCACAAGGGGAATAAAACTCTCTAACAAACCTCCCTGCAGCAATAAGTCACTGGATCCTGGAGTCACCTGAACACCCTGTAATTCTTTAATCCATATTAACCCAAACAGAATAACCAAGCTCTAGAACAGGGGTTCAATCTTTGTGCCATGGCTGTGGAGTTCCCCTCCTCCTCAACTTACTTGTAGGTTGGAATGTTCCAAAGTCCTTGCCACTTGTAGGTTTTCAAGGAAAGCCAGGACAGGGTCTTCATCCCACAGTAAATTCCTAACCCGTTACATAAGATCACATCCATTATCCACTGGAAGGAGAAACACAGGAATGATGCTGAGGAAGGAACGCTAGAGCTTGGGAAAGGGAATCACTACAGGCAGACTTCTGCATTCCAAGGAATGGGACAGAGTTAATTCCACAGGTTTTCTGAAGGCTAAATAGCTTGGCTTGATGTCTCTAATAATGCACTGACTTTTGGAAATACAACCATGGAGCAAATCATTCCAAGCTTGGGTCTTTCCCAAAATCCATTCAAACACAGACCCAGAGCTGTGTGCCCTGACTGCAGGGAATTCTGATTGCTCTGGAACCAACTTACACCTCATAGGAAAATAAAACACAACTTTAAAAGGGTACCCCTTTAAGCTCACACCAAGTTTTGCCTTTCTCTGAATTTCAAGACTTTATTGCTTGCATCATCAGCAAATATTTGAAAATGTTCAGGTACAGCTTTAGATTCTCCCTCCAGTGTGAAACGAACCCAAATAAATATTTAACCATGTCGAAGTATTTGTAACACACAAAATTACAGAAACAGTGACAAGGGAGCAGTCACACGTGATACAATTCAGCTCTCATCACTTCTTAGCCCTCCCTGTAAAATCTGTATTCCCAAACAAACCCCGATCCCTGCAGTACGTACGTGATCCCACCAGCATTCGCTGAAGTTTGGGAGCTGGTGCTCCAGGCTGTACTCCAGGAACTCAAACATGACACTTATGATCATGCACATCCACCAGTCCCGAATCATCAGAGTCTGAAGGGAGAAAAAGATCTCTTAAACAGCTGCTAAAAAACATCTACAGCTGTAGATCTTGCCTCCAGTAACCAGAAACGGATCAGGAAACTCAGGACAATTTCATCTTCTTGATGTGATGGTCCAAATGCTCACAGGCCTCTCAAATTATCAACATTACCAGCACAAGAGACAAGAATGACACTCAAGAAAATCACCTCCACCCCAGCCAAAACCAGCACAGGAATATAGATTATGATAAATTCTGGTAAAATGGGATTCAGCAGGAGGGAAATGAGTTAAATGCATGGAATTACTGGGTGCTCAACCACCACAGGCAGCATCGTTCTAATAGTGCTCAGAAAAGGCTTTTCAGAGCCTTTTATGGGCTCTAAACGACTCCAAAGCCACAATAATTTCTGATGAATGAGGCCCATTCATTCTCAATATTGCCATCCTGGTGCTTTGAGATTTGGAGAAAAAAATCCAAACACAAGCCCATCTCTGTTTATTGAGACAACACACTCAACCTCCAGCTTTTAATAGAGAAACAGGTTAATATTTAACATATTTAAGAGAAAAATATGCTATGGCCCAGAGGAAACCCAGCAGCCAGTCTCCTTCCAGCTGGCCAGCCCAATTTTTAGTGCAATTCCATTTGAAGAAAAGGATCTAAGATTTCAAAATTTAGAATTCGGCTCATTAACAGAACAAGCTGAAGTCCAGGCTGCCCCACAACCAGCAAATTCCCCTCTGGTTTTGAGGGATCCCCCAAACCATCTGCACTTTTAAATGAAAATGCAAACCAACATTTCCAGCTTGTTTTTAGAACAGCTGAGCTCTTTCAGTTTGTTATTTAAATAGCAAACCCAAACAAGGTCTGCAGGGGGCAAAATCTCCTGAGTTCATCAGTCTGTTTGGGTTAAAAAGGTTAATATTTAGACCAAAGTAATAAGCAAAACACTGTTGAATGTTCTGCCAGAGACAAGCACAGCTGGAATTCCATCCAGTTGGTTGATACTGACTAAAAAGTAACAAGAATTAAACCACTGCCCATTAAATGGTTTAAAATCTTGATCTGATGCCACTGGGAAAGCAGCAGCAGCCACATCTGTGTTTGGGGGTATCACTGTCACTGCCAGCCCCACACTCCACTTCCAAAGGTTGTTCCAGCATTTCTGTTGCTACACTAATTAAGTTCTTTATTGATCTTACTCCAGGATAGATCCCTGTGGAGGAAGGAAGGAGCCTGTTGATGTAACAAAGCCCTAGAAAGAAATGAGGTGGCCTAATGGGCAGGAGACAGAAAAAAGGGGGGGAAAGGTTTTTCACATATTGACATGTATTTTCATATGTTACAAGCAGCTTGGTTTAAGTGACCAAGGCCTTGCACCACAAAAGCAGCAGCAGTGAGGCTTTGGGAACAGAGAAGCAGAGTGCCCAAGGTGAAACGAGCCATTCTTACCTTCAGGTACCACCCAAAAAAGTGAGCAGGAACAAATCCATCCAGCTTGTCCTGAAAACCAAGAAGAGAGTGAAGGTCACAGCCTTTCCCCCCCCCGCTCCAAGAAAAATGCAGCAATAAACTTCTGTTCTTCCACACATGAATACTTGCATTCCTTCATCAGGAAGGAATTTAGCAGAGCTTTTTAAATCTTACCAGATCTGCCAGTCCCTGGGCACAGTGCCTTTCCCTCTACTTTTGTAAGATTCCAGCTATTCCAGTTTTTGATGCACCAAAGATTTACAGGGCAGACCCAAAGGATTTGGGTGCTCCACGATCCATGCAGTCAGGGAGCTGTAAATCACCATCATTCCTTTGCCCTGGAATTTCTGCCATCGAGAAACCTGGCGGTTTTTAGGACTCAGAAAAGTGCTGCCGGGGCAACCTGCACTAGTGGAAGGTGTCCTTGCCCATGGCAGGGGGTGGGGCTACATCATCTTTCCAACCCAAACCATCCTGGGATTCTGTGGTGCAGCTTTAGGGCTTTGTGCCTCAGGGTGACTGAGGAGAAGACTCCTCTAGCTCACTAAGAAATCCAAACTCTGAGGGCAAAATTTGACACCGATGAGCTGAGAAAGAAGAGCTGTTCAACAGTTCAGCCCTGGGCAATCAGGTAATTGGGATCCAGAGAGACACACCCCCATCTGATGGACAGGAAAAGCCAAGAGAAGAGAAATAAAGAGGCTGAAGAGTCAGTCACGGGCTGTGCTCTGATTCAGCACTCAGCCAGACACACAACTGCACTTTGAAGAGTCCAATTAAGCAGCTTTTTACCCAAAAATAGCCTCATTAGTGAGTCTGTTCCTTACCCAGATGTTATGGAAGGGGTCAGTTCCATTGCCAGGGTCATAAATCAGGCAGTTGCCCCCGTAGTCTCTCTCTGGCAGAGGAACCCCTAAATGGGGGTCAATGTACTTCATGAACTGCCTCCCGTCCTGCACAGTCTGCAAGGGAACACAGAAACCCGGGATCCTCCTGAAGGATTCACACTCAGAAGGCACAGGAAGAATTAAGGCCAACACTGATCTTCAAATCAGCCTTTTTTCAAATTCATTGCGGAGCACTTGTTGAAATAAAGCCAGGCTTTGAAGCACCCCACACACACGCACCTGACCTGGAGCCTCTAAACCTATATATTAAGGGAACAAATGGCTACAGAATGACCTTAAAGATGAAAAATAAGTAATCTTTAACCCTTTACCCCAAGCCACTCCCCTGTGCCCCCCATCTTTCCCAGAAGCTTCAAACAGCTCATCCTTCCCAACACCCATTTCCAGTACGGTCTCATGCAAGCAGCATAAAGAAATTATCAAAATGACCAAACTGTGAAGTCCTCTGTCATTAAATCAGCCACACATTTGCTGAGCATTTATTTCCCAATGGAATCACTCAATGTTGTGGTCAAGGCTTGACCCTGGAACATCTGTGACAGGCAGCAAAGCTGGACAAAGCCAAAATTAGTTAACAGAGTACTAATAAAATTACAGAATAAACTGTTGAAGTCACATGAACTCTGAGACAAGTTTCAGCCATGAGCAAGCTCGGATTTGCTGTCAGGAAATTCAGCCACCTGCAGACTCAGCAGAATGTCACCTTATTTAAACCTGAGCAAGGCAATGATGTATTTTTAGTAAAGATCTGAGCAACAGCAGGGACTTCCTTAACCACTAGATCTCTGCTGACACCACACGCTGCCACAGGGAAGCGAAGCCATTCCAGGCTTTTCTGTTGGAATTCAGAACCACACCAGTACAACCAATAAAAATTACTCAGTCTGACTGCAACTACTCAGGAATATTATGCTCAAGGATGGCTGTAAAAACTCAGCGTGACCAGCCCCACTTCTTCAAGCTCACATGGCCTCTAGAAGCAAAATTTTAAAAACAAAAAGCATTCGTCATCCTTCTCTCATGCAAAATGATTTTCAGTGTCTCAAAAAATTTAATTTTAACTTCTGAGAATTGTAAAAGTCAGGGGGGAAGTTCTCAGTTTACTAAAGGACAAGATATGGTAAAATGTGGTCAAAAAAGAACATGGTAAAAACTGTTTAATTTGGAACCACCAGGGGCACATCTTTCTATGAAAAACCTCCTCCTCAGCTCCTACCACCACATAAAGCTGGGTGTGAAGTTTTGGTTTATTGCAGAACCCCCACACCTACAAAGAACCTGTCACTCCAGGTAAAAGGTATTTCCAAAGGTGAAACCAGGTGAATTCTCCCCGAGTCACACATGGCCCAACAGGGCAGAGACTGGACTGTGAAACACCAGCTCCTGAACTTGAACTCCCTCACCAGCTCATCTAAAACCACTTCAACACAGTGTCTACCCTGGGCTGAGGGTGACTGGAGGTCAGAGCAGGTGAAATGTTTTTTATATTATCATTTCCTTCAGTCTCATTAAACAGCCTCATGATTCCATCTCACATAAATGAGCATCTCCTGTAGTCTGCAGGAAATAAAAAACACACCACCACAAAGGAGTTGATCTCCACATGGAAGTGGCATTTAGGAGCTGGAGGTGTCAGTCACTTACCTGGAAGAGGATGAAGATGAGGAAGAGCTCATAAACCACGCTGACACACAGCCAAAACCTCCAGTAAGCTGCAAAGAGACACAGGGGATGTCAGCAGCTTTGGAGCAAACCGTAAGTTAATTATTAATTTATTTCAATATCTCAGAATCCTGGAATGCTTTGTGTTAGGAGGGACCTGAAAGACCATCTCATTCCACCCACTACCATGGGCAGGGACACATTCCACTGTCCCAGGCTGCTTCATGCTCAATCTGACCTGGAACACTTCCAGGGATGGGACAGACACAGCTTCTCAGGAAACCAATTCCATTTCAAGAGATGCTCCCACCACAGAATTAAAATTCCCAGCTCCCAAGCACAGTGCTCTCCACCCTCCCTCAGGGACACAACCAGAAAGAATCTTCAACTCCCACACAGGCTGCTGTGTAAGTTTGCTGGGATTGCTCAGGCACTGACCTGGATCTGGGAGAAGGCATCCAGAACATATCAACCCAACAAACTCAGCAGTTAAGAAGTGCAAGGAAAGGAATGTGCCACCTGCAGTGCTTTCCAGCAGCCCTTGGAGGAGAACCTGATCCCTCCTGAACTTTCTCCCTGGTCTCAGGTGACCTGACCTGTCCAACCTTGGCTACACCAGACACACCCAAGGCAGGCTGGAGTCTGCCAGCCCAGCTTTCGGCCTGAGGACAAGGTCGTGTCCCCATGGGGCAGAAAGCATTTCAAAACCCCAAAGATAATTTCACTTTCACTTGGAATGAAATTAAAAACAAGCAGACCAAAGGTTCAGCAGGTGCTGGATGCAAGGCCTCTGAGAGGACCTGGGATTCTCCATAAGAAATGCCATGCAAAGCTCAGCTGCTTCAGAGCCCTCCCCAGACGTGTGATTACAGATCCGCGCACGCCCCAGCGACACCTGAATCCAAAGGGTGCCCAAATTACAGTGTGTGCACTTCCAGCTCTCCTGACAGGCTCAGCCCCCAGGTCACAGGCCATCCTGGATGGGGGTTCTGTGCTCCATGGGCTCATCCATGTCCCTGATCCATCCCAGAGCCTGGCTGTTGTTCCATGCAGCAACTTCTGGGCTCTGAACTCCCTCAGTGTTTCTGTTTCCTGCCCTGAGAGGCTGATGCAGAGCCAGGGTGGGTACAGACACAGCTCCAGCAGTTTTCTCTACCCAGATCCAAAGATGCCACACAAGGGAATTCAGGAAAACTCGACACATTCTGGGTGGATACTGAAATTCAAAAAATGTCACAAACCAGTCTTGGGATGAGACCTGCCTTCAGGTGTTTCCTGGCTATAAATGGAGTTCTCCTCCCACAGGTCCATGGGGATGATGGAGAGGAATCCCAGCAGGGTTTGCCAGGAAACCAAGACCCTCAGGCCTGACTTGGGAATTTCTCTCTGTTAATTCCAAGGCAATGTAGGCACTTTGATGTTCAAAGCAGGGCCAGGCATAAATTACACAAGAATGAAACAAACAGGACTGCAAACAGAGTTATCAGCTCAGAACCCCAGATCAACTCCCCATGGAGCTCCTCAGGAGATGTTTTCTCCCAAAACATGTTTTTATCCAGTTCAGCCTCAAGTAGGAAATAAATTCTTAAAAAAAAAACCAAAAAAACAACCAAAAAAAACCCTCAAAAACCAGGAAAGAAACCGTAAGAAAACCAAAACAAAAAATACCAACAAACTCCACACATTTTTTAAAAGCAGTCCTTGACACCATCATTAAAAGAGACCACAATGTGGAAGGTGGGACCATTTTGCAGCAAAGCTGCTAAATTAATTTCATCAGAATCACCTATTTTACACTTCTGGGAAATAAAAAAGGGGAAAAAAAAAAAAAAAAGCCAGGTGTGGCCCGGAAAGCAGCAGTTTGGAGCTCTGTCACAGCTTTCACCCTCTTGTCTTTCCAGAATGTAGCTTAGGAAAAACAAAACAGCAAAAAAAAAATCCTCCATTGGTCACAGGATTATCTGCAAGAGAGGAGCCTCTTCCCAAACTGGCACCATGCTCAAGCCAGCAGGGAGAATTAACCTTTCACCACCACACGTCTCTCACCTTTAAATGTCATTGCCAGATACCTAAAAATGCTTTTTTTTCTAACCCATAAACCTCATACCAGAGATTTTACACTGCTCACAGTCAGCAATGTGACAGACTGTTCCTGAAAGTGATGTAGACAGAGAAAGCAGAGAAATCTAAACCCTTGTCTGAGCTTTTATTCCCCTCTGTGCACAGGGCTGTGGCAGCTGCTGGGCAGGCTCAGCAAAAAAAGGTAATTAAAAATTGAGATCTGGTTCTGGTTTAGTGCTGTGGTTTCTCCCCAGCTCACAGAGATCCCCGAGAGGTTCTGAACACACTCAGTACCTGCACCCCAAATGTTTTCAAGGTTGTACAAACACTCTTCTCTTTCCTCCTGGGTCAGGTTTAGCTTTAGCTTTGAGGTTATTTTTGGCAAATCTCCAACACTTGTTTTCCTTTAATTCACTTGCCATTTTGCCTCCCTCCAATCAGGGCTTTCCTCCTGAGTAAGGAGGTCTCTACTAATCATTGACACGCCCAATAACCCAGTGATTCCTGTGATCAAACATTAAACTGCTGCCTTGCAGGGATTTGGGAACAGGGCATGAACATCCCAGAAAGCTGAATCCAACCAGCCTCTTCCCTACTTCTGCTCAGAATTTGGCCCACCCTGCCTGAGGGGCTAAATGAGCAAAAAATACAAAAATCTGGCTTGCTTGCCCAAGGAAAACACTTGTCCTGGAGCTGCACCTTCCAGTGTCACCAGTGCTGCCCTAGCCTGGTTCCTGCCTGAACATTCCCAGCTATCCCAGCCCTCAATCCCACAGGTTACTCCAGACCCTCACAATTTACTCCCTGCACAGCTCGTCCTGTCACACGTCGTGCAATAAGTCAAAGTAACTCCTGGCAAAGGCTGGGAATATTAAAAGCTGCTTCTCAGAGCATTAGTAACTGTCATGGAAAATTTCTTTGGGATGACAGTGTGGATGTGTTATCTTGACAGAGGCTATAAAGCATCCCTGGTCTCCTACGACATCAGGCTCCAGTACAGGAGCTGGCAGGGAGAAGGAAGAATATCTCTTATCTGCAAATCCTAAGAAGACAGGCTACTGATGCTGACTGCATCCAGGATTAATTCTACCAGGAAATGCTCCCCAAATTTGGCTGTTCACCCACCAATAAATAAATGGATCCTCAAGCAGATTTTAAGACCTGTGCCTTGCACCATACTGTTCCCTGGGGCTAAAGTGGCGCTCACTCTTTGCCTGAAGGTTTGGATGGAACCAAAGCCAGTGGAAAATGGGATAAAAGCAGGGCAAGTTAACAAAGTCTTGCCTGAAAGTCACACCTACATATTTCCATGACAATCCTACATTTTTGAATTACAGAGAGGCAACTGGTATCTGTGCATGTAGCAAATTATTGAACTGGAGAAAACGGGGGCTTGTGTGGAATCAGTGGGGAAATGGCAAAGCTGGATGAGCCCCTGGCTAAAGCTGGAATGCTGAGAAGGTGGCCAAAAAAAGAAATAACGCCACCAGTCTGGACAGGTGCCACTAAAGTGGTGGCTGGGATCAGTTTCCTTAATGGCCTTAATGAAAAGTAGGTTAATGACAGTAGGAGCAGCAGGGAAGGCAGGGACAGCAGAGAAGATGATCCCAAAGGACTGGAGTGACAGAGGAGCTCCTGACACAGCTCCACGCTCTGAAACCAGGAATTTGGGAAATATCACATTATCACAAAAATCCCCAAAATAACCCTGCAGCTCTGGAGAGGACATTTGAAAGCAGACGGTTCAAAACAATGCCAAAATGTTATGGGGAAATGTTATATTGAGGGCAAGGCTAAAAGTCAAACTTCCCTGCTTTGTTCTAGGGAATAAAACCAGCCCAGACCAGACAAACCCCCAAAACCTGGAGGCACCCAAGTGTCACTGGTGTCCTCAAAAGGAGCAACTGATTTTACAGAAGGAACCACAATTCACTGGAACAGAAGGAAAGACTAAAACCTGCTATTTAATAAGCAAAGGCAAATTTACTAAACCCCAGGTCTGCAGGGGTGTGCCGAGGGCACCGCTCTGGAACCACGCCTGCTTTGGCTGAGGGCTGTGGGGTGGCTGCTGGGTTAAACTTCTGGCATAACCCCCAGCTTTATTTGGCTGTAGGAGAGGCCAATACTTTCAGGAATATTATTCAAGCTCATATGAATTCCCTTAATTCTTTCTCTTTCAATGATTCACATCTAAAAATAGGCAAAAGATCAAAGCCATTTAAATATTTTCATGTTTTACTTGCTATTACATTACCTGGAAGAGGTCTGTGTTGTGCTTTCAAATGCTTTCAAGACTTCCTGTCTTACAAGAAACTTTTAAAATCATAATCAAGGCCCTCTCATCTCCCATGGAAAATGGACATGGAGCTAAGGAAGCGCTCCAGCACCAGATACAGGGTCACAAGTGCAGTCCCAGCACAGAGAGGAGAAAAAAAACAGGATAAACAGGGGAAGTTCAGTTTTAAGAGCCTGGCAGTTCTCAGAGCTTTTTACCAACAACAGGAAGCCAGACCAGTGAGATCCAACCAGACCTCCAGCCTCCATGGAAGCCCAGCAGGATGGTTATGGAGGAGCCTCCATGATCAGTGTGCAGTGCTGAGGAACCTGTGATTACTGAAATTACAACTTACCTGCTCTCCAGGCAACACAAACATTTACCTTCCTCACAAACCAGGAGTATTTGGGTGAGCCCAGCAAGGTGAATTACCTGGGTGAGGTCTTGAGAATGGTCCATCTTTAGCTTGTGTCACCCCAAAACACAAGAAAACCAAAATACTGGCGACGATTCCTCTGGAAGGAAAAACAGAACACTCTGGTTTATTGCCTCACCCGCCTCCTGAGACTGCAAATTAAGTTCTTTGATGTGAGAAATGTCTGGCTGTTGTTTTTTAACTGCTGAATGTGTCCATCTTAAATGGATCCAGACACCATCCAGAAAAAACAACCAAAAAAAGGCTGAGGATCACAGCAAGTCAAACACTTCCCTGTGTCTGGGAGCAGCTTTTATTCCCACTGGCTCACAAAGACACACAGGATTTAGCAGTGAGACAGCCCTCACTGCTCCATTAGATTTCCATGGAATTAAAAAGGAGCTGTCAGACTTGTCACCACTCCAAAACAGCTTCTTAACCAACTAAAGGCAAGCAGGAGCCTTCCAGACCACACCAGCACTGCTGCTATTTCAAGGGCTGGAACCATAACACAGAGCCTAAGGAACATAACAGAGATTTAAAATAAAAATAAATTATCAGACCAGAAGCCTCAATTATACCAAAGACCTATGACCCTGGGCATGTTCCTTGAGTTTTAATGGATTAAATGGCAGAAAGCAATCCAAAAATGCTCTTTTTACTGCACCTCAACTCCCACTGGATACTGCTTGCTGTCTCATATCACCTGCTTAAGAGCTGGCTGAAAGGATGGACAACTGGGAACGAGCTCATTTCATGTTTGCAGAAAATGATGCAACCCCTGACTGCAAATAAAATGGCTCAGTCTGCAAAAGTCACATAAAATACCCAGTAATTTTGCTGCCAGAGACAAAATGTTACAAACCAGAAGCAACAGGAGACTGTGTGTGCTTTAAATGTGTCAAAAAATCTTTCAAAATAGAAGAATAAATTTACAAAAACTATTTTTTAACATTCACCTCTAAGTATAAATGTTTGTGCTTCCTGAAAACAAAAATGGGGTTTAGTTAACAGATGTAACTCAGTAATTTTGCTTGCTATAAACACTGGGAAGCACACCAGAATTAGATGCTGAATGGATCTGTGAATAGACAGTTCCATGGGGATTTCCAAATATCTGGAGGACAAAACCCTTTCAGCTGACCTCCAATAATGAGAATATTCTGCATTTTGAGTCCCTGGTTGCATCTGGAAGCTCCAGTCCTGTGTGGTGTGACAACCCCAACCCAGCTCAGCCTTGAACTGAGGGGTCCATACCATTGCTCTGGGCTTGGGAGGGTTGTCTTCCCAAAGCTGGAATTCAAACCCTGGATCCAAATCACCACAGGAGCTTAGCTGTGCTCCTTCCTCTAAAACCCACACTCAGCCCAAGAGCAGCTGTGCTGAAATATGCTGGGGACCCAGATATATTCATTTGCTTCAAGTTCACCACAGGAAGTTTGGAAGCAAATCACAAATTTGCATAAATAACCACACCAGCTCCATTTTTTTTTTCCCCCCCTCAGTGGTAACTAAATTTTCCCTCTTATCATCATTAATCTACCTCCTTAGGAAGCTTCCAATGCCTAAGCAGCAGCCTGCCCTGAGGTAGGAATGCTCCAGCACCTGAGAGGGGGGCTCTCCTCTCCTCACCTGGCTGGACACAGCCAATGGATTTTCCTGAGCAGCCAGTCAGGAAGGCACAAAATAGCACAAAAATCATTTTAGCACTTAACCAAATTTAAAAAAAAAAAAAAAAAGAGAGAGAGCCTGGCAGCAGCTTCATCAGCACAAACAAACTCTTGTTTGTGCTGAGAGTCGATTCAGACACACAGGACAATGAGGAGCTGTGTATGGCCCTTTGTCCTGGGATTCAAGGAGCCAGCTCCCACTCCTTGTCCCTTCCCGGGCTGGATCCATGCTGGTACAGCTGGTACAACCCCTCGGGGTACCACAAGCCCTGGCAGAGGGCTCTGGCCTCCTGCTACCTCCAATTCCCTGTGGGTGCTCAGCCACAGCAGCACAAGATCAGCATGCAAACCCACACATCCCCGGATCTGTCCCCATGGAAAGCAGGGAGTGCCAAGATCTGTGTGAAAAAGCATCTCAGGAGAGACATTTCCCAGCTGGAAATTCAATGTACAACCCTGAAGCACACCGGTGTTTTAAAACCTGAACATGTTTTGTGGGAAAAAAAAGAACTTTTTTCCCCAAGACACCCTGCTCAGCATTCCAAGTATTTGGCAGCTGTGGATTTCTTCCATGGTATGCAGTGGAGGTGTTCAGTGTTTGTTTGGCTACACTCAGAGCTGGAGCTCAGTCCAGGCTGAACAGAGGAGAATGTCACAGCTGTCAGTCAGGATGAGCTTGAGCTATTCCATGGCTGGAAGAACTGTGGGAATAAAATTCTCATGGATCAGACAGGCTCACAGCACAATCTCTCCTTGCCTAACAAAGGAAATGTTTCACTGTTTCTTACACCTCGGGCAGTTTGTGTGATCCCAACAAACTCTGACTATATTTACATATAAAAGGGCTCCTGCAACCTTATCGTAAAAAAAAATCCCCAAACAATCCTCCTTTAATTGTTTCACAGCCCTGCCCTGTTGCAGGACAGAAAAAGGCCTGCAACAGATGCAAACACCAATCTCAGCCACAGAGACCACACCCCCGTGAGCTCAGAGGTTCCTGCTCTCACCTGGGTCTTGTCCGTCACTTCTCCTGTGAGTGATCCCACAAATCCACTTCTCACCCTGCTCCTGCCAGTGACCAGATGGAGCACTTTTATAGGGTGACATAAACCTGATTTTATATGGGGGAAGGTTGGGACCATCCCATGACTCCAGTCCGGGGAACACGGAGCCAGCAAATTTGGGAAGTTCACCTCAATTTACTGCTCTGAGCACCTACTGCAGCTCACAAGGGCACCTCAGCCAGGGCATGGAAACAAAGGAGGCTGGAGCCTTTGGAAGTGTGTATTTAGGCTTTGCACCTACCCCAGACACTGCTCCACTGTCAGTGTGCAGGAGGTGGAAATAAAACCCCATGACAGCTCCAGACTCCACTCCCTAGTGACAAAACCCCTCCTGGTCATTAGGAATACAGGCACACAGGGACAGCCTCGTGCTGGATGGGGTTGGAATCACATTACAACACAGCTCTACACTTGGACTGACAAAGGTCTCGGGGCAGGATAAGGGATTTTAAATTACGGAAGCAAAAATACAAAATCTGTGATAATTTGGGCTGTGGATACACGGATGCACACTGTGCCCACCTTATCCTGCTCTGAAATGCCTCCTTTTGTCCAGAGATACATAAAACCTGGAATATTTGGAAGATCATGTCTAAGCCTCAGGATGCTGCTTTTCAAGGATTATTGTGCCAAGACCTTGCAGAGCTGCAGGAGTGAGCAAAGCCCATTTGCTGCCCCTTCTCTGTCATGATGGTGTAAATTGATTTTAACAACTGGGCACTGGATAAGCAGACAACAACTCGTGTTTCCTGAGAGAAAGGTCCACCTGCTGACTAATCTTCCCTGGGTTTGTTTTGATTAAGGCAGTCGAGGCTCTAAGCTCGATAATAAGATATTCCACTGAGTCACCTTAGCTCCGTATTACTCCCTAAGGATGCGTCATCACTTCTCTTTCAGCTTTTCCCCTTCCCAATTCTGAGAGGCCATTCCAGGCCACACCACACCTCCAGCCTGGCCTCCCTCATTATGACCGGGAATAAAATGGCATTTGTTCACACAGAAACCTTCCAGAACCTTTCCCAGCTCCAGACACCTCCCAGCTTGTCCCATGTCACCCCCACCGTGTGAAATCCCAGCTCTCAGTGGGGCACAGTGTGAGTTCCATTACCCCCAGGCACTGTGTAACTGCCAGAACAACAGCCAAGATTATCTCAGGAAATACCCCAATTCCTGCATCTCCAGGACAATAGATGCTATATCCTGAGTCATTTCAGAAATGTACAAAAAGAGAGAAAAAAAACCCCCTTCAACAGCAAGGGAAAAAAATTCATTATATTTAAGAAATCAGACTGGTAGAAAATAATTATTTTCTTGCTTCTGCCAATGATGCTGTGCAGCATATTTTTGAAACATACTTATCTTTTTAAAACACTGCTTTCCTACCTCCTTTTTCTTCCCTGTTGTATTTTAAAAGGGGAGAAATTCAACCACATTGAATCAGTTTAAATTACAGCAGGAATTGACCAGACGTGCAAGATTCATTCTTATTTCCCCAGAGCTTCCCTCTGAGCTACACGTTCTCACAGCAATTTTCAACAACAAACAAGGATTTGTATTGAAATCTTGAAGAGAATTTTACAAAAAACACTTGAGCCAGAAAAATTTAGTCACAGCTCCCAGCATTTTGAAATGATGGTTATTTTAAGGAAAGGTTATTTTTAAGAAAAGGCTGTTTTAAGAAACAGAGGCAGAACCCTTGCCAAAGAAACCCAGCCAGGAGGCTTCAGCACGCTTTTTGTATTTTGCTTTAAATCACACCACAGAGCAGCCACAAGCCTGACAGTGACACTAAACTGATTATAAATTAAATTCAATGATCAGCATCAGAGAAGCTTATGCACTTATGACTGGTTTTGTAACTTCCTAAAGGAACAGGCACTTCCACAAGGGAGTGCAGGGGTCACTGGAGGTCCCTTTTCCAAAACACACCTGGGAATATTCAGATATTCCTCAGATATTCACCTCTTTGTGTTGTAGGCTGTGTCCTGGGGAGTCTCTTCCAGCAGGGTTACGTAGCCCAGCGCACACGTGAGGATGAACAGGACTGTCAGGGTATGAGCTCTCCTGAAATTCAGAACAGAGAAAACTGACATTAAAAAGCAGGAAAACTCACATCTCCCCCTGCCAATGCAGCCTCAGGAGGCCAAAACCACAGCCAGCACTCAGGAATATTGAGGTTTTCTGTATTGCAGAGCACAGAGAGCAGAACTCAGAGTGGCACTGCATGTGATCAGCAGCAGCTTGGAAAAAAGCAGCAGCCAGTGCAAACATCCGGATCTAAACAGCTCCAGGTGTCTCCCCAGGTTTGGCAGGTCCACGCCTGACAGTGCTGCTCTATTTCACAGCCTACTAATCAAAATTGCAGCAGAGGGAACAGGCCCTTGAGAGCAACCAAAGGGAATTCACTCCAGACATGGGAATTACACAAGAAAAACTAGTCCTTTTTTTTTAATCTTTAGTGGAGAACAGTTGCTGTTGTAAGAACTCTGATGCCACCTCAAGATGTTGGATTTCCAGAGATATTCCTACAGTTTCAGTGCACCTGGCACAAGGAGGTTTCTGTGGAAACAGCCATATCAGCAAAGCTGGGTGGCTGTTCCACAGCAGGAAAACATCCCCAGAGCTTTATACGGATTTTGGCGAAGCACTCAGGGAGAAATTCTTCTGGCACAGGTTGCCCAGAAAAGCTGTGGCTGCCCTATCCCTGGAAGTGTCCAAGCCCAGGATGGACTGGGTTTAGAGCAACCTGGGCCAATGGAAGGTGTCCTTGCCCTTAGGACTAGATGAACTTTAAGGTCTCTCCAGCCCAAACCACTCCAGGATTCCGTGGTTCTCAGCAAGGAGAGTGAGCAGAGCACACCCAGCCAGTGGTGACACCCGCACCTCAAACCCACTGATCACCACACAGAGAATATTCTTACAGTGTCCATCCACATCTTTTCTTACTTCAAGTTGAAAATTCCTTTCCTAATGAGAAGCCAGTTACTGTTTTCATTGGAAAAGTCCTCTGGCCCCAGCTGGGAAGCATGGGAACTCTGTCCATGTAAGGCCAAAGGACATGCCATGAGTTTTGGTTTAGAGGACAAAATCCCTTAACACAAACTAATAAAACAAAGTACGTATAAAGAGGAAGCTTAGGGAGGAGAAAATCTTTAAAAGAGAAAAGTATGTGACATATTTGGCTCTATTTCCATTTTCTTTATATATTCTTTTGTAACAGCAGCTCACATCCCATCTCCATATCATGCCAAGGTTTGTATATTTTATTGCAGGTGCACAATAAACCTTGGAACTTCCAAACCATCCACTGACTCACCTTGAAACAACCCTGCAGTAACCCACCTAAAACTGCTCTGGAAGTCAAAGAATGGGCGCTGCTGAATGGAAATCCCATCCTACTCCACACCCCACGTACTCCACAGCATCCCTGCAATCCCACTGAGAACGCAAGCAATACCTCATAAGCATACACAATCCTCTTCTGCCCTTGCCAGAACAGAGTTTGGCACTGAAGGCTCTCCCTCCTCGTGGTCCCAAGGACACGGACCACCAGCTCCAGGAGAAAAACACAAGGACCCACAAGTACTTCCAGAATCAGCAAGGAATCGGTGTGCCAAAACCCAGAGAAAATCTTGGGAGCCGCAAGCTCCTGCTCGGCAGCTGCATCTTCCCAGGTGCCAGGAAAGGTGATTCAGCCATAACGCTCACGTGGGGCCTGCCCTGGATCCTGCAGGAGCTGGAGAACTAAACCCCAGCCTCTCCCAGGAGGCAGGACAGCAGGCACGGAACCCACGCTCCAACCACGCTCCTGCTCGCTGCATTTACGTGTGGATATAATGAATGGATTCTATGGCCAACACCAAAAAAGGTTACATGAACTCGAGGCTATTTTGGTATCTCATGCCTTGTTGTTTGGTTTTCAAACTTCTTATTGTATTGTTATATTGTTACATGATTATACATGTAGTGTTACAGATATTATGTATTATATATAATTGTTACATCGTTGTTTATTTTCGAAGAGGCTACAAAAACCAGCCTAGGAATCCCACCTCACCATTTCACCACCTGAACACCCACAGCAAGTCAGCTGCTTTTTCAATGCGTTCAGATCCCATAAATTCCCAAAAAAATCAGTTATTACACGTGCTCCCTTGGACAAACACCTTGAGAAACCCCTCTGCCTGCACAAGGATGATTCAGTTGCATTCCTCCCTGTGAGGATCTTGTAGGACAGTGAAGGGTTTCCCCATGCATCCCATTTCCCATTTATTTTTGGTGCCACAGCCACCAGCCTGAAACCCAACCAGCTGCCCTGTTTAAGGAGAAACAAGAAGCTGCTCTCTCATCACTTCCCTTGGCTCAGCTTTCATCTCCAGATGCTGCCAGATTCCCTCCTAGCAGGTTTTCAAGGTAAAGGTGCTTCCAGCACAGCGTGAATTCCAGGAGCTGGGATGAAAGACTCTGGAGATGGGCTTGACTTCTGGAAAGAGCAAGTTGGCAGCTCTGCCAGAGAGCTGTGAGCAGTGACAGAGCAGTGAGAGGGAGCACAGCATCACACAAATCCACTTCAGAGAGGAAAAAACGCCAGGAAATACAGATGTACACCATGTCTTCTCACAGCTCGGGAGTTTAAAAATAAAAGAAAATTCCACAAAAAGGAGCAACTCTCCTGAAGGAAGGGCTTGTCTGAGAGACTAGGATGAATTTAACGGCACAAGGGGATTGTTGTCATATCCACACACACTTTAAAATGACACACCAGGGAAAGGCAAGCTAAGAACAACCCAGCAAGGTAAGCAAGGCAGGAATTATATGGAAAGGCTTATGTTCTCCTGGCCTGGAGCCTGGGGGGCTGAAAAGAGGTAAGCTGGGAATCTTTCCCTTAAAATGACACACAGGAGTTTGGGCAACATGCCCAAAGCAAAGGGGGTACAAACTGCAGCCAGATCTGGGAGATTTCACATCAAAAACTCTGCAAAGCAGTGCCTGATATACCTGAGCACAAAAATATCTAAGGCCAGGGAGAGAACTCTCAACAAATCCCAAACTGTTAAAAAGCTGGAATATAAAGTGGTTTATTTTTCTGCCTTTCTGCACCACACATTTGGCTCTTTCCCCACTTAAGCCCTGGGAGATTGAAATGAAATAAGTCAGGTTTGTTTTCACACAAGCCCTTGCCCTGCTAATTCTAACACCAAGTGAGAGCAAGTGAAGCTCTCCTGCACTGCAGATCATAAAAAAGTAGGGGTTTTTTTTCGTAGTTAATGGGATTAAGTTTGATCCCCACTTCTCTTTTTCATGCTACGTCATTCTCCTGTCACACTGAGATGCTGCAGGTCTGTCAAGGAAATGACTACGAGCACTTTTATCTTCCAACTGAAGCCTATGACAGAAATGATGTAAGGGAATTGTTTAAACATGTCATTTTTGGGGAGATTCTGGCAGATCCTTGGGTGGAAAGGGGAGAGTAACAGCCAGGAGCAGGCAGCCCATGGCCTCATTCAATCTCCCACAAATTAAAATCAGCTTAAGCAGGGACCGCACCCTTGTTATCCGTGGCTTGTTTGTCACCAGTGATGCAACAACCCCATTAAGCATAATAACAATGACTGGAACACAATGAAAAGAATTTATTTATTAATATTTTGGCCAGTTCTCTTAAGTGGAACAAAATTCCAAAGGAGACCCAGTCCAGTTTGCCCCTTAGGTTGAGAAAAGTTGCATTAATTGCAGATGCTGGTGAAGGGATCTGTCAGCAAACCCAATTAGTCCCATCAGTGACTTCTTCATTATTTAATTCTTTACTCCAAGTAACAGCAAATTAATTAAACCATTCCTGAAAGAGATTTTCAAATGGATGTCAAAGCTCTGTACCCTCCATAAATCGACACATTACCTGGGAATTCTAAGAAAATATGGCAAATAGTACAACAAATTCTTTCCTCCAAAAGCAGCAGAGGGTTTGTATAAAGAATAAAATACAAGAAAATACAAAAAATAATACTAACTTAAAACCAACCACATTTTAAATAATAAGTGTAATTAACAAGAAAACCATTGGGGATAGACAGAGGGCTTGGAAAACTTCAAGCCAAACCAAATCGAACAAACATCCCTGTTGGTTTTAAGCTCTAAGCTGTGTTCTAAAATCTGTTTAAACTCTTGGAGTTAATAAAACAGTCCCTATTCTTAGAGCAGTTGCACGTCTTCGGCACATCCCTGAAGTCACCCAACGCCGATTAAATTTCCATACAGACTTGTGACACTCCAAAATAGCAACGTACCTTTTCTTGCCATCTCCTCAGGAAGCCCAGGAACACAGACCTCCAGAGACCCAGAAGCACAGGTCAACAGCAAAGCTTCAGCAAATCTGGGGTTTTCCTTCCAGTCAGGAAGAAAGACGGAGTTCCCAAAGTTACCATCAGTTCTACAGAGCTTGCAAGTTCCACAAGTGCCCTATTTAGATTATTAAACATTTTTAAACCTATGGAAATGTGTGTCTCAGGGGTTAGTTTAGGGCAGTTCTACTGAGACAGTAACACTCTGAGCACATTTTTCCCTATTCTCCTTATAACTTTGGGAATGTGTTTACAAAAACAAAAGCAACATAGAGAACTGATATCAAGGTGGGGCACTGAGCTCTGACAGGCCCTCTCCACAAAGATATTCCTTCTGCATTTCCAGCTTACTTAGCAGAACTGTGCAATCCCTTCCTTTGAGGAAAGGGCAATGCCATTCCTGTAGCACAATTCCCAAGGCACAGGCCCTCTCATCCATGACCAGGCTGGCAAACGTGGCTTAGTGAGTTTGCACAAAACCTGGATGTCCCTGCTCCCTGCCCTTCCCAGGGCATTCCCACAGGCTGGAAAAGCATTGCAGGGTGACCCAGGTCTCTGGAGCAATGCTCCTTTCCTCCAGTGCAGTGAATCCTGACGGGGCAGCGAGCCTCAGCACGGCCCCATTAAAGCAGGGAAAAATCCCATGTTCAGCTCCCAGCAAACGCAAGGAATGCTGCCTTGGAAGTGCCATGGCCATCCCCCAGGAGAGGGCACAAAGAGCAGCTCCTGCCAACCTGCAGATATTCCATCTCCCTAATCTCTCTTCCAGATAAATCCCCACCTCTTCCTCCAGACCGCCCTTAGCAAATCCTGGGTATTTCAGAGATAGGAGCAATCTCCACAAGGAATGGGTAAGGAATGTTTTGGGCTGAGTACAATCCCTTCTTTCCAACACCAGCTGGTTTGCCCACACATATCCTCACTTCCCAGACCATCTGGGAAGAGTCACAACACCGAGCACACGGTGAGGAACATGCCAGCAGGGACTGCCTCTTCCTTAGCTGCAAATTCCACGCTTTTTTGCACAAAAAGGTGGAAATAATTCCTACAAACACTGCCATTAGCCTATAGAATCACTGCCATTCCCTCATTTTTAGTTCTTTTCTTATGAATTTTAACGTCCTGAGCTTTACAGATCTCTGCTGTCACACCATGACCTCGGGAATTAATATCACATCCACGTGCTGGCAACATGAGATTATTAGTGTGAGAGATAAAACACATTAATAATCAAAAGGTGACATTAAAGCTAATGAAATCCAAATTAAAGTAAGCCTTTGAAAAAGGAATTAACCCACAGAATCACAATGTGGTGGCAAAAGTGCATCTGGCACCTCCCAACACCCTCAAATTGAGACTGGATGGACGTTTTCCTGGAAAATCTTCTTTGCTTAAAGACAAGCTATGAAATACCAACAGAAATTTTAGGAGAACATCATACACAATATCCAACTAAATGACCCCAGAACAAGTAGGGCTTTGTGTGAAAGCTCCTGCTGGAGGCACACAGACAAGAACAATTCAAGGTGCTGGAAAAAACAGGGAACATGTTCCAGTGGCTTGCCAGGCAGGCCTGGCATTCCCAGCTCTCCGCCAGGAAATTAGTTCAGGGATGAATGATACAGAAACCATGGACCTGCCTCAGAAAGCTTCCTCCTGTTCCCTTCCTTTGGCATTTCCTAATGGCAAAGGGAGCTGCCAGGCTATGCTGACTGAGCAGGTTCCAAGTCATTTATATGGACTAAAACCAGAGATATTAGCACATAAGTGGTTTTCCAAAGTTTCAAACAGATTTTAAAGAGCCAGGAAGCCAGCTAGGAAGCTCCACCTTTCCCAAGGACCACATTTATAGCAGGAAAAGCATGTCTGCAAATCAAACTACTCCTGGAATGATTTCTGTGTCCACAGATCCCAGATCATCTCATTTTCCCAAAGGGAGCAAGCCACGTGAGTAACCTTATCCCTAACTCCTGAACTCCAAAGAGAAGGTGCATTCCGTGTTTTCCCAAGTCAGAGGGCAGTCACTCTTACAAATTTCCCTTTCCTGTGACCACCTCCACAGCACGAGAGGAGTCCCGAGGGTCACAGGAAGAAAATCATTCCTCTGGATAATCTTTATTCTTGGACAGGATAGGAACTGAGTCACTGCCAAAGGATACTCTAACGTGTACAGGGCAAAAGTAACGCAAGGAGAAACCCTGGGACTGTTCCAGATGTTCAAACTCCTGGCTGCTAAGCACAAGCTACTAGGGAAAAGAAATTTGAATAAATAGGAAAGTTAAGGAACACACTTGTCCACATTGCCCTCCTGGAAAGGACCACCCGACACAGGAAAGCTCCTGAGAGAACAAGGCACATCCGGATTTCCAAAGGAACAATCCACATGGCCACACTCACTGCATCACAGCATTTATCCCGGGGTGACAGCCCCGTCACCACCACAAAAAACTGCAACGAGGCAAGATTCTACAGCAAAAATAGCTATTTTAAGGCTTCACAAAACAGCTGGCAAGAGCCACGTTAAAGAGGGAGTAAGGAAAGGACAGCTTTACCCATTTTCCATTTAAAGGTTGGCACCAGGATCCCGCGACTCGCTCAGCCTACATGTGGAAAGGTCCTTTTGTCCCTGAGACCACAACGTCCCTCGGCTACACCCGCGCGCCAGGGCTCCCGCCGAGATCCAGCAGCATCCCCGTGCTCCTCTGCAGCTTGCACTGGCAGGAATGTCACCTCCTTCATCGGGATCAACACCCTCGGCTCTGCTGCTGCCCAGATTGGCAGGGTGAGAGCCAAGTGCCCTCCCCTCCCACTCCTCCATGCCAGGCTCCAGGCAAATCCCATCGCCCTCGGCTCATATTCCAAACGCGTCTTCAGTGTCAGCTTGGCTTTCTTCATGGAAAGGAACGTGTGTTTAACACACAGAAAAACACCTCTACCTACACACATGCGTGCTGCTGAGGGCATTTAAGGAACAACTCAAGCATGGCCGGGATTTACGAGCACTTTTACAAGTAGGAACACACCTCTTCCTGCAAGGACTGAATTTAACAAAAAGCTGATTTCCTCAGCTGGCCCAACACCACCAGCCGTGGGTTTCTGCACCCGTTTTATAGACTGAGACACACAAAAATACACAACACCGGCCCAGCAGGAGTGGGGCACGACAACTTCAGCTTTCCGCCCGCATCACTGGGATGAACATGGAAGAAGTCTCTTCCAAGATTAAGGGAGAGTGGAGAAGGAGGTGGAGTCCATATAATCAATGCTGATAACTGGAAGCAGGCAGGAATGCTTGCCCGAACACAGCGGGGTCCCAAGGCACGGGAAAACACCTCCAAAGCACCCACCAAGCAGGACAAGCCGTCGGGCTCAGCCCTAAGGGTCCTGCTCCTGGAAAGGTGGGGACCAGGACTGGGCAAGGAGGTGCCACCGCCAAAAGCCAACCCCGAGTTCCCGTTACACTTGCAGGAAACAATTAGCGGCAGGAAAACACTTGCAGCCGATTCCAGCACGGATATCAGCGACAGAGGCGGCACGAAAAGAGCAGATAACGGGCAGCAGATAACTCGGATACCCCATTCCTTGGGGCCCCCCTCCATATCCCATTCCTTAGGAGCCCCCACATCCCATTCCTCACCCTCTCCATACCCCATTCCT
>VYXD01003997.1:154240-188085 GCA_013397195.1 Hylia prasina
TGACCGCCAGGGGGCGCCCTCAGGAGCCGCCGCCTCCCCTCAGGGCGGGGGGCCCGAGCTCCTCAGGGCGAGCCCAGTGCGCTAATTAAACAAAATGTCTTAATTCTTCTGCACACTCTCACCGGAACTGTGCAGGGAAAAGTGTTCTTTGCCAGGCTGCCGGGCGGCTCTCGGGTACCCTGCGTTGGGTACCCCATCCCTGATGCCGTGGCTGTCCCGATTCCCGCGTCTTCGTGCGATGAAATGTTAAATGTCTGTTAAACACGTGCGTTTTGCTGGCAAAATGAAAACGTGTTTTGCTCGGCAGAAGTTTTTGTTCCCACCCGGAGGGTCTGGCCAGGGCTGGGGATGCTTGCAGGGTGCCCCCGTGCCCTTGGGTTTGAAGAATTCTAAAATTCCTCAGTCCTTCCCAAATTACCTTGGTCAGGCTCCTCATCTGCAATGTGGCACGCTGATCCCGGATGGCAGGCAGGGAGCTCCGGCCTTCTGAAAAGATCTTGGCACGGCAGCAAGCTCCAGGAATACTTTGTGGAGGGAACGCAAAGTCCTGTGGGAGCAGAGAAATGAAACGNGGGTTTCTGCACCCGTTTTATAGACTGAGACACACAAAAATACACAACACCGGCCCAGCAGGAGTGGGGCACGACAACTTCAGCTTTCCGCCCGCATCACTGGGATGAACATGGAAGAAGTCTCTTCCAAGATTAAGGGAGAGTGGAGAAGGAGGTGGAGTCCATATAATCAATGCTGATAACTGGAAGCAGGCAGGAATGCTTGCCCGAACACAGCGGGGTCCCAAGGCACGGGAAAACACCTCCAAAGCACCCACCAAGCAGGACAAGCCGTCGGGCTCAGCCCTAAGGGTCCTGCTCCTGGAAAGGTGGGGACCAGGACTGGGAAAGGAGGTGCTACCGCCAAAAGCCAACCCCGAATTCCCGTTACACTTGCAGGAAACAATTAGCGGCAGGAAAACACTTGCAGCCGATTCCAGCACGGATATCAGCGACAGAGGCGGCACGAAAAGAGCAGATAACGGGCAGCAGATAACTCGGATACCCCATTCCTTGGGGCCCCCCTCCATATCCCATTCCTTAGGAGCCCCCACATCCCATTCCTCACCCTCTCCATACCCCATTCCTCACCCCCTCCATACCCCATTCCCTACGGCCCCCCCGGCCCACGCGGAGCCCCGAGGGGGGTGGGGGCCATGCCCGGCGCCTCTCACCAGAAGAACGTGTTGGTGCCATCGTCGTACACCTCGGACTCGGTGCTGCGGCGGGGCCCGGCGCCGTCCCGCTCGGCCCCGGGGGCGCCGCCGTTGGGCTGCNGAGGGAAAATAATTAAGACGACCTTTAAAGGTCCCTTCCCACCCAAAGCTATTCCATGGTACTATGAAATACTGAAAAGGAACAGGGTTAGATGGGATATTGGGAAGAAATCTTTCCCAGTGAGGGTGCTGAGGCCCTGGCACAGGTTGCCCAGAGAAGCTGTGGCTGCCCTATCCCTGGAAGTGTCCAACGCTAGGCTGGACAAGGCTTGGAGAAACCTGGGATAGCGGAAGGTGTCAGGGCCCATGGCAGGGGGTGGCACTGAACCGGCTTATTTAATGTACCTTCCAATCCCAACCACTCCAGGATTCTCGGATTCTGCGGAATTACGGAGCTGGCCACAGGAGGGCAGGAGCGGGCTGGGCGAGGAGCGGGCAAACCCCAGCAAAACACAGTTCGGGGATAAATAAAGGACATTTCTGTCTGCTGCACAATTCCCCTCTCCAGCCTAAAGCACTCTCCTGCACATCCCACGATGCTTTAGGAGACCTGGAGGCACTCACCTTGTTCCAAGAGATCACAGAATATCCCGAGGTGGGAGGGATCCACAAGGATCAGCCAGTCCAACTCCTGCCCTGCACAGATGCTCCAACAGTCCCACTCTGTGCCGGACAGCATTGCCAAATGCTCCTCGAGCTCCAGCTCCGGCAGCCTTGGGGCCGTAACCATTCCCTGGGGAGCCTGTTCCAGTGCCCGACCACCCTCTGCGGGAAGAACCTTCTCCTAATAGCCAGGCCAAGCCTTCCCTGCTTGGAATGAGCACCCAGTACTTTAATTACTGGGCTGAAGCAGGGCTTCACCCCCCCTACCATCCTCTGCTCTAACGTATTGACTGTAGCTCCAGGGACACCCACGAATCCAAAGAGACAAGGATTTGGAGGAAAACATCCCCAACTTTATGAGAGAACACAGATATCTGCTGCCATTTTAGCACCATCCTGAATCAGTGCCTTTCCACCCTCGGAAGGGGAGCTCCCTGTCCAAAAGCATTGCTGCAGGCGGGAGGGGGACAGGCAGCCTCTATCCAGCCACAGTGGTTCCACACACAAAACCCTTCAGCAGTCTCCTCAGGTGGGAATTACCATCTCCACACGCAGCCAGGACTAACAGGTCAGGGAGTACTCCTGGAGCTTCCCTGCCAGCACTCAGTGCAGGTCAAACTGCTGCTCAAGGCAGCTGGAGTCCAGTGGGTTCAGGTGTTTGACCAATCCAGCAGCCACAGAGCTGATCATATCCTAAATAATTTCCTCTGCTCACACAGGGTTTGTGTGGCTCCCTCCCCAATTTCAGCTTTTCCTCCTGCCGTCCTCAGACCCAGTCACCCGAAAGCAGCAAATGCAGGAGGGGAGGGAAGCACTGGAAGAGGGACAGCATCATCTTGCTCGCCTGCCTTGCTGCAAATGCAGCTAAATCCTGCCCAGGCAACACCTAATTCCTTCTAAAAAGGAGCAGCAGCATCATGGTCTCCTCTGAGTGCCACGAAAGATGCTGCAGGGGTTGGATATACCTCAGCCAAAGCCAACCTGCAGGCACAGACTCGCCTTCCCCACTGGCTGGTGACATCCATGGGCTTTGGGAACTGCTGCTGGGTGCATAACCTCCTGGGCTGTCCGGAGAGCTGAGCCCTTCTCAGGAAGGAGAAGCAGGAGTGTGGGAGGAGTGCCGCAGCTGTTCCTCCCACAGGTAACCCCATTTCCCTGGAACATGGCAACACTCCCACTGCAAAGGCCTTTGCCCTGCTGTCGGGTGGAAAGCACCGCCTGACAGGGCTTCACACTCTCTGGGTAAACACACACACACTCTCCCAGAGATAAAGCCTGTTCTCCGCTCCCAAGCCCATGGATCACCCCTGGAAGGCTAAAGGTCTGCCACACCTTGGTTTCTCAAACAGCAGGACATTGGGAAGACAATTCTTTTTATCCTCCCTCATAAAATCCCCAGGTCTGGTTTGGCACCTGTTCCAGGCACTTGGCAAAGCCACAGGATGGTGGTGGCTTAACTGCGAGCACCACTCTGAAAACGCTGGCTGCCTTTCCTAGGAGGACACAGCTAGATTACCACTCCAAGGACTTGGTTTATTTTACAGCAGCCCACAGGAATGCTGTTGGGGAGCACAAGGGAATCCAGAGCAGTTATTGACCCTCCTGTTATTCCCAGGAAATGCTCTTATTTGTAAAAGAAAACAACAAACCCAGCCCCCCGGAAACAGGTGTAAGGCAAGATCTGGCTTGCATATAACATTTTTCCCTCTTTATAATAAGATTAATCCCTGTTCCAAGACATGGGTCCAGATTGGAGTTGATTCTTTCCCTCCGCTCTGCTCAGGTGAGACCCTACCTGAACTTCTGCATCCAGCTCCAGGGTCCCCAGCACAGGAAGGACATCAGCCTGTTGGAGAGAGTCCAGAGGAGGAACACCAAGTTGATCAGAGGGATGCAGCAGCTCTGCCCTAAGGAAAGGCTGAGAGGATTGGGATTGTTCAGCCTGGAGAAGGCTTCAGGGTAACCTAATTGCCCCTTCCAGTAGCTGAAGGGAGCCTGCAAGGAGGCTGGAGAGGGGCTTTGGACAAGGGCCTGGAGTGACAGGGTAACAGGGAATGGCTTCCCACTGCCAGAGGGCAGGGTTAGATGGGATATTGGGAAGAAATTCTTCCCTGTGAGGGTGGTGAGGCCCGGGCCCAGGTTGCCCAGAGAAGCTGCGGAAGTGTTCAAGGTCAGGTTGATAGCACTATTGCACATGGGGCGAAAACAGCACACGACTCCCACAGCTGTTTTACCAACCAGTGAGGCGTCAAGAGGAGATTGCTAGAGCTTTCCAGAGCTTCTGTTAATAGCTGCTTTTGGCCAGTTTATGGCACCTCATGGGGATGTCACAGGGTACAGCACACGGCCCTGGCACCACGAGGGGCAGAGGGGAAAGCAGCGCCCTGGAGCTGGCAGGAGGAACTCGGCACTGTTACCTGCGCTGGGCGGTTCTGGGCTTGCCACTCCTCTGGGCGAGGGTGAAGGGCAGCTCCCTCGCCTCCTCCCGATATCTGCCCGCTGCCAGGCAGAGGCAGCTCCCTCCCAAGGCAGGTGTGAGCGCCACACGGAAGTCACAGCACCGCTCGGCTCACATGAGACCTCTGAGACCTCGGGCGAAGGAGCTGGAGAAGGAAACCACAGCGTGAGAGAGCCCAGGAGCCTCCAGCCCATCCTGCCCAGCAGCCCTCTCCTTAGGGATCTGCCCCGAGGAAGGCTCTCCGCTTCACCATGCAGGTAAGGAACAAAAACTGCCCTGATATTCCCAGGATGCTGCTTTTCAGCACCTCTGAGCACATGTGGCTTGGAAACATGGGATACACTAACCTCCCGTCTCTACCACTCATCTGCTTTCAGCCTTTAAGGTACAAAATTCCCTGTGTGACAGGGAAAGCAGGATGTGCTGCTGGTCCCATGCACCATCCCAAGGTGCAGTGGGGTCACACTGGCCCCACGTGTTGGTCCCAGAGTTCAGAGGTGCCAGAGCACAGATCAGAGAAGGATGGTATGGATGAAGCTTATGCAAACCTAGGCTGTGCACTGCAGAGGTAACAGCCCCAGGTGTTCCAGGAGCACCTGAAATACAGCAAGGGTGGGGAGGAGCTGTGATCTTTTTCTTCTCTAACTTGGAAGAAAAGATATGGGTTTTTTTCCTGGGAAAAGCCAGGCAAACTCTCCAAAGTCAGGGCAGGTACTAAAGGTACAGCTCTCTCTGTCTAAGCAAAGGCTGTCCCACTTCTCAGGAAGCCATGGGTTAAGGTGGAAGTGCTCCAAGGGAAGCTGTGTAAGAAACATCCTGGAGATAAGAGCAATTTGATCATCTCAGTGTGGGTGACAGGAACCACCCAACCCCACACCAATCCATGACTGGAAAGGAAAACAAGGATGCCAGATCTTATGTAGGTCCTTGTCCTGAGTTACTCATTTGGGTGACTCTGCACACAGCCCAAGGGTGCCTGTGGCCATTCCCCAGAAGGAACACCCAGGGCAGTGGGGTACCTGGCTGGGGACAAGGACCAATGGTACACCTTGGAGGCATGGAAACCCTTTTCAACATGGAAATTCCTGCAGAGCCCAGGTGGCCTTACCTGCACCTGATCCCACTGCCCTGTGAGGCCAGAGCACAGCAGCCACTGTCAGATAGCGTCCCTAATTTCCAGGAAAAAAAATTAGTTCTGAGAGTAGCAGGGATCCAAAGTGCCTGCCCACTGAGGTTATCCCTGCCCACACATCCCTGCCTTCCCATCACGAACTGCAGCAGCAGGACAAGGGGGATGGCTTCAAACTGCCAGGGTTAGATGAGATATTGGGCAGAAATCCTTCCCTGTGAGGGTGGCGAGGCCACAACATGGCTTGCCCAGAGAAGCTGTGGCTGTGCCATCCCTGGAAGTGTCCAACATCAGGCTGGAAAGGCTTGGAGCAATGTGGGCCAGTGGAAAGTGTCCACACCTATGGCAGAGGGTGGAACTGGACAGGCTTTAAGGTCCCTTCCACCCAAGCCACTAGGATTCAGGGATTCTATAGACACCCCATATGGCCCCAAAAGCAAGCTGGGCACTGCATGGCAGCCTGAGCCCCCATTTGTGAACCCACCTTGGTAACCTCTCAGCCTCTTCCCAAGGAAGTGGATGTGCTGGCTGTGATGCTCAGATGCCCAAGCAGGACCGTGCCTGCAGGTGTTGGAGTTGGGAGCCACCTGGGAACAGAAAGTGTGACACTAGCAGGTCCCTTCCCCTCATCTTAAGCTTTACTGGGGACAGCAGCAGCAGGAAAAGTGTGCCAAGGTGGCATTAGGAATACCCCACAACGTTCCCGTACCCAAAAGATGGCTTTCCCTCCACATCCATCCACAAGATCAGAGGTGGCACTGGCAGAGAATTGCTGCAGGATGAGGCTGGTGCACATGGAGGCTGAGAGAAACCAGCCAGGCAGGAATGAGCCAACACAACAGCAGAGAGTGTGCCAGGCTAGATCCATGCCAGCATCAGAGCACTGGCAGTGGGCAGATCCCTGAGAGGGTCCCACTCCCTCCCCTGTGCCCAGAGAGGGGCTAAGAGTGGGATACAGGGAACTGCTGCACCCAGTCCTGTCCCCCAAACCTGGTTAGAGAAGATGACACCAGAACCCTCCCTCTGCCTCTTGCCATAAACTGGAGTACCTTTTATCCAAGAGAGGTTCTGACTCTTGTTACAACAGCACCTCCAGGGGGAGAGCATCCCTCTTCTCCAGCCTTCCTGCTTCTCCTTCTTGTCAGTCAATCTCCTCATGGCTCTTGTGCTTTGGCTGATCCACATGAATGAGCATGTGGCAGAATATTTCAGCCCTTTCCTCATCCCAGCCTCTGTGCTCCCATGGCCTCATTCTCCAGTGAAAGCTCAGGATGCAGATCTTACATCAGGGCACAGTTGCACCACCATGGCTCTGCTGCCAAGATTCCAGCAGGAGGAACTTGTCTGGCTAGCTGCTCTTTTAGGTCACAGTGTCTCTGGTGACACTGAGTGACAATATTCCCATCCCTGGCAGCTCCTTCCCTCTGCTGTGCTGCGTCACCTTCCCTCGGGAATAACAGTGTAACTGTTTGTGGGGACATACCGCAAGTCACATCAAAGGGTGGAAAAACCCCCACAGGGGCAGCTGATGGCTTGAGCTGAAGGAGAGCAGGGTTAGACGCGATACTGGGAAGTGTCCCAGTGAAGGTGCTGAGGCCCTGGTACAGCACAGTGAAACTGTGGCTGCCCCATCCCTGGAAGTGTCCAAGACCAGATTGGAGCAACCTGGTGTAGTGGAAGATGTCCCTGGGGGACTGGATGTGTGTGATGGTCCTTTGCAACACAAACCATGAAGCTTGCTTTGTGCTTCCCCACATCTGCACCCTTGGATGTCTGAGTGTAATTACCTGTAACCAGGAAGGTGGGAGCTGCACAGCCATTCTCTCCAGAGCGACTGACACACAGGAGGGGAACAGGGAAAAACCAGAGTTCAAGCAGTGTTTGGACAACGCTCTTAGGCACAGAGATGCTTGGGATGGTCCTGTGCAGGGCCAGGAGCTGGATTCAATTACCCTTGTGAGCCCCTTCCAACTCAAGCTATTCTATGATTTTATGATCAACAGCTCATCCTCCCCTTTCCATCCTTTGGCTGCAGCCTGAAGCATCCAGCATGTTTTCCAAGGACCTTTTTCACCTGCTTTCCTGCAGGGTTGTGCCAGCCTCCAAGTGTCCACACTCCACTCTCTCTTTACCAGAATTTAAAACTACCTTCCCTACCCTCCCCAAAAAGCCAACAGTGCCTTATCTGATAGGAACAACTGACAAATGGAAAAGGCTGATTAAAGCCTGTAAAATCCACTGTAGCATGGAGAGAGAGGGTGAAAGGTAAACACTTCCCCAGTACAAATGTCAGGGCATCAGGTGAAAGAGCTGAGGGAGGTTTTTTCTCCTGGTCCAGATCCCTCACAGCCCCAGGGTACCGTTGGGGCATGGTGAGTTCTAGGGGAGGGTGCACACCCTCCCGGGGCAGCAGTCCCTGCAGCATTCCTAAACACAAACCCCTGGCTAGCTTGGGAAGACCCCAAACTGGTGATGAGGAGCATATGGGAGAAGGTTTCACATAAGCCTCCTCTTCTTCCTCCCTGAGCATCTCTTCAAGGCTGCTGGAAGAGCAAAGCACGGGATCTCCCAGGAAGCCTGCTGAAGCCTCCCTTTGACTGGTTTTCTTTTCACCAGGATGAAATTCTGCTGACTCCCTACAGAGAATCTCCTGCTGAGGACATGAACTCCTTTTCCTCCGCGGTAAGCTCTGCTCCTTCTGCATCTGCAGTGAGTCCAGCCCAGCTCAGAGAGGGGACAAATCCCCATTTCCCTTGCTTATTCCCAGTTCCTCTCTCCACAACCACAATGAGGGTCCAAACCTCTGAGAGGCTGGACCTGGCAAGGAGAGCTCTCAGCTTTCTATTCCTAATAATTCCCTGCTGGTTTTGTGGGCAGAATGAAGAGAAGTGGGATTTTGTCCTGGTGAGTGACATCCATGAAATGGGCAGTGAGAAAGAGATCAAGAGGAAGAAGTTCCTGGATGAGCTGACCAAGAAGGGCTTCACCATCAAGGTGAGGGGCTGTGGGAGGAAAAGGCAGCAGATACTTGGCCTGGCTTGGGCTCCTGCATCCCAGGAAATGGTGAAAGCCTGAACCATTGAGCTGTTCACCACATCACTGCTCAACCAGTGGAGAAAGACCCCAGCCCCAGGACTCACACAGCCTCCAGCCCTTCCAGCTCTGGCCCTTCCTTGCACCTCTGGCTCTGTTTTAACAGCCCTTCTCTTCCCCTCACCAGAAAATTGAGGACACAAAGCTCTTTTATGGAGTCCGTGCCCCACAGCACATCTTCTGGAAATACCAGTGTCTCCTGACAAATCCCGACAGCAGGCAGCAAAACTTCAGTGCCCACCAGGATGTCCCAGTGACCACTAGGTGGGTGCTGAGCTCACTTCCAGCCTCACTGTTCTCCACACCCGCATCCATTTTCCAGCTCGGTTCACAGCTGTGCCAGACTTTTCATTTTCCAGAGAACCTTCCTTCACCTCCCACGTGCAAAGCTGATGCCTTCTCACTGCCCACATTTCTCCCTCCCTTGCTTCCCTGGATTTTAGTGCACACCTTCTCCCTTCCCTGCCCTGTTTTCCTGAGCCACCCAACACAAGTCTGTATCCCTGAGCAGCCTTTAAGCAGAGTTTCTCCTTGTTCAGGATACGGGTCGTGCACTTCATCCTGCAGAACACTGTGACGTCCGACTTAGGTAAGGGAACGGGGATCCAGGGGTGATGCTCAGCCTGGATCTGCAGGAAGAATCCTGCCCAAGAATCCTGGGCACTGGCATCCCAGCTGCCTTGCCACCCTGGGGAGAATAGAAAAAGGGGGAGCTCAGACAAGTCAATTTGCTGGTGCATCCTGAGGCTGGGAGATCTGGACTGCAGGAACCAGCAGTTCCTCCATTCTGTCTCCCCAAATCCCTAAGCCTTACTCTGTCCCTTCTGCTCTGCTCCCAGAGAAGCTGCATGATCTGATGAAGAAGAAGGTGTTTGAGGCAGCCTTTCCCCTGCACAAGGTGAGGCCGAGCACACAGTGCCTGGGAGGAAAATCCAGGAGAGATGGACAAGCAGGATGGGGTGGGGGGGACCTGTGGGCAACTGGGGCTGCACCAATAGTTCACTGGGTGAAGGGCATGGCAGAGCTCCCAGCATCTGTCTTGGAGCTGGGCAGGGCATTCAGGGTGACCTGATGTTCCCTGCATCCAACCAACTTCTCTGCTCTCCAGAAAGAAGAGATAAGAGAAATACTAAAGAAGAAGTGGGCTCGCTGGAGAGTTCTGTTTAAGGAACAGCCAATTGAGGAGATCAGGTAACACAGGCACAGGAGGCAGATCTTTCTAACCAAGAGGTCCCACCTGAAATCCAGAGAGCTCAGTGCCCTTTGCCGGGCTCCTGCATTGTCTTAAAAATCATTAGCTTGAACCTGGCTCTTCTCACAAGCACTGGGCTGCCTCTGCAGCTTCCAAAGCTCTTAGCCTGAAGGTTTTCCCTGTGGCTCTGAGCTCCATCTGCTAATCCTGCAGCATGAAACAACCCCCGCGTCTGTGTGGACTTTAGTGAACCTGTTTGATTTTCAGCCACATTCAGAAGGCGGGAGAGGTGGGAATGGAGCATCAGTGCTGCACAGCCAGCCCGAGGCTGTCCTCAGGGCAGTAAAGGCAACATGGGACTCCTACAACCACATGAAATCCCAGGAAAGAGCACAGCTCTTGTTTTTGAAAACTAACTCCATGGGCAGGGGCGGGAGGGCAAAAAGAACATGTTAATTCATAAACCTGCCAGGACGCTCTGGTAGAGAGAGATCTTAAAATAGAGGTGCACCTCTGATAGTGGCACGAATTTAATTCCTCTGGGATACAGGGCTCCCAGTCCCTCAGTCAGTAGGTCATTTCTTATCCATGACTCCAACCTGCTCCCCACACCATAAAAACTGAGATACTGCCACCATGAGCATTTTCTAGTGACTCCTAAAATCTGATCTCCTTTCTGGATGCAACTCCCACCTCACCTTTCCTCCTAGGTGCTATTTTGGAGAGAAGGTGGCCTTGTACTTTGCCTGGCTGGGCTGGTACACTTACCTGCTGATATTCGCTGCCCTGGCTGGGTTCGCAACCATTGCAGCTGGGGCTATTGTTTTCACTTCCAGCCAGGTGAGGTAAGGCCCTTGGGAATGCCAAATGCACATCCCATTCAGCTCTGCAGGAGGCTGTGAGGCACCCTTGTCCCCCCTTGGCTTCTCTCCTCCTTTCTTCCAGCAAGGAGATCTGTGATGCCAACAACACCATCATGTGCCCGCTCTGTGACCAGAAGTGCTCGTTCTGGGTCCTCTCCGAAACCTGCACCTATGCCAAGGTAAGGAACCCCCTTTCCCAGGCTTAAGGTAAAGGATGGGGAAACACTCCCAGCTCATGCTGTTCCCACACCACTAAAAAGGAACCCCACCCCAATATCACAGTCTCTATCATCAGCATGGAATATTTTACCAGTACCAAGCCCCCAGTGTCCCTCACTTTCCTGCGTTTTGCCTTCCTTTAGCACCTTTACCTTTCTCAGGGGAGACGAGCATGGGAGGGCTCCGAGGTGCCACAGCCCATGCACCTCAGTGCCTCATCACACTCTTCCTTCATCTCTTCCAGGTCACTCACATGATTGATAATGAGGCCACGGTTGTGTTTGCCATATTCATGGCCATCTGGGGTAGGTGTCCATGGCTGGGTGCCCAGCACATGTGGTTGGGAGAGGGAGCAGAAGGTGGAAAATGGGACACCAACATAGCTTCACCCTTTGCAGGGGGTTTATATCTCCTCTGCTTCCAGAGCCTTCAGTTCCCTATCCAGATACAGCAAGAGACAAAACCATCCTGGTGATATCCTCCAGTTCCCCAAATATTCCTTACCTGAAGCTTGTCCTATCTGAAGCTTCTGCTCAGCATAGACTCCCCAAAGGCACACAGCAATTTTCTAGCAGCTGCCTATAAATGGCCACAACCACAGGAAGAAGGAGCCTCCAGACTCCTCTTCCACCTTCCCAAATTACTTCACGGTCTCTTATTTGCTGTGGGATGATGGGATCCCATCACTGCCTTAGTTACACACTCATTTCCATGGCCCTTTCCTTGACCAGCCACCTCAGGAGTGGGCCCGGTGTCCCACCTGCGAAGCCACGGCACAGTCCTGAGCGTGTCTGTGGGCTGGGTCACACAGGGACACAATCAGGAGCACTGATCCAATTAATGCAAGGGTGGTTGGAATTGGAGTTGAAGAGGTGCAGCCTCGCCAGGGTGTAGTGCAGGACACCCATTCCACCTGAAAATTGACTTATCCCAAATTCCCTACAGACACTCAGCCAAGCCAGTGAAAGCTCACCTGCACCATCCCCGTTCCCTCCCTGCTGCCTGTCCAGGGCCCTTCCAGGGGCCAAGGTGCAGAGGAACTGTCTGTCCTTCATGGGCCAAGGGCAGTCCAGGCTGGTTTGCCATCAGGTTGGATGTGATGTGACTCTTTGGGAGACAGAGGGGTGGCTTTCAGAGCCATTCCTAAGTATCACTGCACTTTCTCCTTCCCAATCCAGCCACTGTATTCCTGGAGCTGTGGAAGAGGGAGAGAGCCACAGTGGCCACCAGCTGGGACCTGTACGGGTGGGATGAGGAAGAGGTGAGGACATCGTGGTTCCTGCTCGGTGCTTCTCTTTTAAGGGCAGGAGTCACCTGGCCCTAGAAAAAACACATCAGAGGGGTCCCTTGCCCAGACTGAACTCAATCAGGCTGGGCCATGCTCCTGTGGGTTGGGTGCTCACCCCTGTCCTTCTCCAGCACTGCTCATCCCATACGTCCACTGACACAAGGGGCACAAAGCACTGCTGGGTCCTTTCTTTCCCATTTTTAAGGAGGAGCTGGCTCTGCAGCTGATCAATAATCCGCAGCACGAACCCCGGCTGTACCAGCACTCCTACTTCCGCAGCACCGTCGTCCTCGTCTTGGCTCTGCTGATGGTACGTGCCAGGTGACAACGGGAACGTTTAGTTTAAGGGCACACAGACCAAAGAAGCAAAGGCACAGACCAGGTTTTTAGGGCAGTTCCATGCCCATTCACAAGGATCCTGGGGCTTCCTCATGCTCCCACTTCACTGTGCTGATGGCAGGGGCCACCCACCCTCTAGGGACGTGGGATGAAGGCTCTGCTCTTGCAGTGAGGATCAAGGTAGTGACACAGAGCGCAGGAAGATGCAAATCCCAATGCTCTTGTCCCCACTGTGGGTCAGTGGAGACTGGTTCAGGTGGAGACATAGAATCCCAGAGTCGTAGAATGTTAAGGGTTGGAAGGGACCTAGTCCCAAGCCCCATGCCATGAGCAAGGACACCTCCCACTACCCCAGGTTGCTCAAGGCCTTGTCCCACCTGGCCTTGAACGCTGCCAGGGTCAGGGCACTCGCAACATCCCTGGGGAGCCTGTTCCATTATCTCCCCACCCTCACAGGCAAAAATTTCTTCCTAACATCCAGCCTAAATTTCCCCTCTTTCAGTTTGTACTCGATACTCCTTGTCCTATCACTACACCCGCCTCACAAACTTGTTGGCCTCCACCGAAGGGCGCTGGTTTTTGAGGCCACATCCAAGGCCCTGCTGAGAGGACCATTGGGTGCGATGGAGCAAGTGCCCTCGGTGGCTGCTCACCCCTCCTCTCCCTCTGCACAGATCCTGGTGCTGATCGGCATCGCCCACGCGCTCGTCATCTACCGGGCGGTGGCCATGGCGCTGTTCACGCAGAGCGAAGTGAACCTGCTGAGCAAGCACGCCGACACCATCGCCGTGATGACGGGGGCCGTGCTGCACTACGTCACCATCATCATCATGACCAAGGTGAGGAGCCGCCGCGGGTGCCTGGCAAGATTTCTCCGTGGCCAGCCCCCCCTGCTCATTGTATCCCTCTGTCCTGCAGGTCAACTGGCATGTGGCCCTCTACCTCTGTGACCTGGGTAAGGGAAATGGGGTGTGTCCCACCTGCAGCACCCTTTTGTCCCTGAGCACAGTCAGCCTCCCATCCCCTTCCCTCCCTCCACCAGCACAAGGCAGCTCCAGACAGGAAGGCCAGCAGCCACCCAGCACACACTCACCTGTGACCCACATGCTGTCCCACAGCCAGCTTTGCAGGGGCAGTCACCCTACAGAGCTGAGACCTGGCATGAACAGGAAGCCACCCCAGGTCCAGGAGAGGTCACAACATGGATTTCCTCCCAGCTCTAAGGCCCCTTCTCCCCAGCTCATGGCTCTGAGGGACCTTCCTGCTTGGCTGAACTCACCTCCATCAGATAGCTCAGGTGGAGGGCAGGGGAGGCTTCACAAAGGGGCAGAGATGCCCTTTGGACCTTCAGAGCTGTGGTGGCATCCATGGGGGAGCAGGGCAAGGTCCCACTGCTCTGTGACCAAGCCCTTGGGCATTGCTCCCATTTCTAGAGAAACCACGGACCCTGTCCCAGCGGGAGAACAACTTCACGGTGAAAATCTTCATCTTCCAGTTCTTCACAAACTTCTCCTCACTCATCTACATCGCCTTCTTCCTGGGACGGTGAGTGGAGAACACAGGGCAGCCAGGGTTTGGGATGGATGTTCCCGACTCTCCCCAGGGTATATGGACAGCTCAGCCCCTCTGCCCTCCCCACCAGGCACAGGGACCCCATTTGGGACTCAGGAGGGCCATGACCCCATGGGTGTCACTGTTGCTTCCTTGCTCAGGATCAATGGCCACCCAGGGCACTACGTGCGCATCGCTGGCCACTGGAGGCTGGAGGAGGTAGGTGGAGGCACCCACTCTCCGACCCCACAAACAACTCCTCCTCTTCCTTTCCCTACTGCCCAGGGAGCCTCTGGGAAGCTCAGCTTTCTCCCATAGCATCTGCCAAAGGGTCCCTCGGGCCCACCCACCCTGCTTGCAGGGCACAACCTGGCTTCTTGTCCCCTGCAGTGCCACCCCAGCGGCTGCATCACCGACCTTTTCATCCAGATGGCTGTCATCATGCTGCTCAAGCAGACCATTAGCAACATCATGGAGTATCTCATTCCGTAAGCTTCCCACACTGATACTTTCCAGAGAGGAACCCTGGTCTACTTCCTTTTCCCCTTTCTCCAGTGATGTGCTGGCAGCAGCTCAGCCCTGCTGTCCTCCACAGGCAGCCACACAAATCCCTCTCTCCCACTGCAGCTGGATATCCCACCAGCTAAGGAAGAAGCAAAAGCCCCCCAAGAAGAGAAGTGTGATGTTAGGAGAGGAGGAGGAGGCAGAGGACCCCTGCAAAAGGCAGTGGCTGAAAAACTATGAACTCAATGAGGTCAATGTCTTCAGCTTGTTCAACGAGTACTTGGAGATAGGTACGTGGCGCAGATCCATGTGCACTCCTTGGCTGGGGAATGACAGATGCTAGGGAGTCCATACATAGGCAAAGAAGCACAGCTCCCACCCAGCCCCGCTCTGAGAGCCCTGGGACACCGAGGTCATTCCCAAAACAGAGAGCAGGCAACTGTGCTAGCCTTTGGCCCTGCCTCAGACTTTCCTCTCCTTCCAGGGCGTGCCTGTGCCTGACTGGCTCAACTATCCCCACAGATCCCACTCTCTGACAGCCCTGTGAGAGCTGGGCACCCCCAAGACGTGGCTATCTCCCCCTTCCACCCCTGCAAACCCCTCTGACACAAGCCACAGGGCAGGACAAACCCAGGCAGAGGCGGACGTACCCTCTGCAGTGGCTTCACACACAGCGTTTCCCCCTCCACAGTGATCCAGTACAGCTTCACCACCATCTTTGTGGCAGCCTTTCCCCTGGCCCCGCTGCTGGCCCTCATCAACAACGTCATCGAGATCCACATGGACGCCATCAAGATGATGCGGCTGCGCCGGCGCATGGTGCCCAGGAAGGCCAAGGACATCGGTGAGAGGGGTCCTGCCAGCACCAGGCTGAGCCCCTGGGCACCCCATGGCCGGGGGACAGCATGGGGACAGCCATGAGTCAGAGAAGGACAAGCTGCCAGAGGCTGAAGGGCAGCTTGGAGGCTCCTTCCTTGACCTGGCCATGCTAAAGCTGTCCCTGAGCTGGAATGGTGGCAGTGAGCTGGCAGAGGCACCTCACCAGCTGCTCCTCTCCCACAGGGATCTGGCTGCAGGTCCTAGAGGCCATCGGCACCCTGGCTGTCATCGGGAATGGGCTGGTGATCGCCATCACCTCCGACTTCATCCCTGTGCAGGTCTACAAGTACATGTACAGCCCCTGCACGAGGGAGAACCACACTGGCATGGAGTGAGTTCGGTTCCGAGACAGCCCCTGCCTGCAGCATCCCCACGGCCCTGTCCCCACAGCCATGTCCCCTCCTGTGTCAGTGCCACCACTGCAGGAGCATGAGACAGCTGAGCTGACCCCCAAAGTGAGGTGTGGGGGAAAGGGGAGCAAGGGAACATTCCCACATGGCATCATCTGGTGGGTAAACTGACTGGAAAGGGCAGTGTGTAACATTGGAGAGCTACAGGATTCCCAGGATGCAGACATATGCGCTCTCCTGCCCTTCCCCTGTTTCTCCAAGCCTTGGCTGACTGACCCAGTTCGCTCAAACTGGACAGAAGCCTCTGAGCCCTCCATTTCCACCAGGCTTTGTGAAAGTGGGCAGTGAGAGCCTCAGGTGGGTTCTGCTTCCCCAGAACAGGAGGGGACAATCCATGCTCAACCTGGTCCTTCCCCACAGCTGCTCCACTGGGTACGTCAACAACAGCCTCTCCGTATTCCACATCCAGGACTTCGAGCCCCACACCAAGGTGCTGCCAGAATTCAATGGGGTCCAGATCAAGGAGTGCAGGTAAGAGCAGTCCCTGCTGCCACCCCCTGCCCCTCACCATAACATCCAGGCCAGAATGGAATGGCCTGGGCTGACACCAACGGAGCTGTGCTGCAGGTACCGGGATTACCGGAATGCTGACGACTACACCTACACCATCCAGTTCTGGCACATCTTCGCAGCCCGGCTCGCCTTCCTCATCCTCTTTGAGGTGAGCACCCAGGGAGGCAGGAGAGTGCTGGGAAAGGGGTTGGACCTGTGCCTCATGCCCAGGCTGGGAGCCCCTGACTGGATTTGCTTCCCACAGCATGTGGCTCTGTGCGTGAAGCTGATCGCAGCCTGGTACATCCCCGATGTCCCCCAGAAGGTCAAGAATCAAATTCTGAGGGAAAAACACAAAAATCTCCGTGATGAACTGAGGTGGGTAATGCCAGGAGTTGCCAGGTTTCAGGATCCATCTGCTCCGGAGCCCCTTTTCCTTCAGAAAAAGAAAAGCTCCAAGTTAAACCAAGAAGTGATTTTGCCAGGGAAGGACTTTGCCCAGGTTTTCATCTAAACTTTGTTTAAATAGAAAGGATTAAGTATTTCAGTGGGAAACAGAACCACTGTAGTTGCCCTAGTGTTGCTGTCCCATACTGACTAAGCCCTGATCTGGGAAGGACTCAGCCTGACACCCCTCCATGGCCACCCTGTCCCAGCTGCCTGCCCCCCATAATCCCAATGGGAGCAGATAGCGGGGTTCAGGAAACACCTGTCATGGTTTGACACTGGCCAAACTCCAGGCAGCCACAAAAGCCACTCATTCACCCTCCCCTGCCACAGCTAGACAGAGGAGAGAAAAAATTAACAAAGGGTTCATGAGTTGAGATAAGGACCAGGAGAAAACACTCCAAGGGCAAAACAGGCTCAGCTTAGAAATACAAAGTGAATTTATTACTAACAAAATCAGAGGAGCATAATGAGAAGTAAAATAGGCCCTTTAAAAACACCTTTGCTTCCCCCAACCTTCCCACCAACAGCACAGGGGACAGGGCATGGGGGTTTTGGTCAGTTCGTCATCCAAGGTTTTCTTCCGCTGCTCAGGGAGAGGAGTCCTTCCCCTGCTACACCATGGGGTTCCTTCCCACAGGAGAGAGTTCTCCGTGACCCTCCCCATCATGGCTCCAATATCACAAGCAGGAGTCCTCCCAAAACTGCTGCAACGTGAGTCCCTCTCATGGGCACAGTCCTCCCAAAACTGCTGTGGTGTGGGTCACACTTCCACGGGGTCAGTCCTTCAAGGACAGGCTGCTCCAGCCTGGGAGCAGGGCCCCTCTCTCCACCAGGTCTCCCACTGGATCACAGCCTGCTCCAGCCTAGGCACCTCCCCCATGAGATGTGGGTTGGATCTCTGCATCCCCCATGGATCCCCATGGGCCGTAGGGCCACAGCTGCTGTATCATGGCCATCACCACAGCCTGCAGAGGAATCTCAGCTCCAGTGCCTGGAAGACCTCTTCCCCTTCTTCTTCCTTCTTTACTGACCTTGCCATGTTGTTTTCTTCACATGCTCTCACCTCCTCCTCTTCTCTGGCTAGCAAAAGAAACTGTACCCCTTTTTGTTTTGATTTTCTTCTTAAATACATTATCACAGGGGCGTCATCAACATCTCTATTTGGCCCAGCGTTGGCCAGTAGCATCTCCATCTTCCAGAGCCATCAGGGACTGGCTCTGCTGGACATGGTGGAAGCTTCCAGCAGCTTCTCACAGAAGCCACCTCTGTGCCCCCTACTACCAACAACAAGGCCATGCAAAACCAACACAACACCACACTATCACAGCTTTCCATCTCTGCCTTCCTGTTGACTGTGGGATTTCCCATAAACAGGGGTTTCCCACAAACAGCCTGTCATTCCATCTCCAACTGTTTTGGGGAAGAGGCCCTATTCCTACTCGGAGTGTTTTTCCACGCCTCCTGACTCAGACAGTTCCCTTCCCAACACCTCTCTCCTCTCTCCCCAGCAGGACGGAATACTGCACTGAGGTGTAGCCACCACTCACCAAGGAGAAGGAGAACATGGACTTGAGCCCCTTTCCCAGCCTGGCAGTGCCAGGGGTGCCGGATGAACCCCACAACACAGCGCCACATGTCCCATCTGGGACCGCATGGGACTTGAGCTGGGAAGTGATGACAAGACAGTGGCTTCACAGGAGCAGGCTGCTTTCTGACTGGGGAAGGAAGGATGCTGTGGCAGAGCCGGGATGTGCCTCCCCAGCACAGGGAGTGGCTGGGACAGAGCTGTGGTGCAGGGGACAAACCCAGGGGGGCAGCAGCCAGCTGCTGAGCTGCAGGACATGACCTGGGTCCCTGTCACTCACTTCCTTAAGCGCAGGAAACACCACTTACCTCATTCCAGGCTCCCTCTCCAGCCCTTTTTTTGCACTTGAGCCTCTTTTTCCACTTCCTTCCAGGATCTCCTCACTCTCAAACCACTGGGGAACTTGAGTCCCTCTTTCAACAAACTCCTCCCCGGCATGACTCCCACATGGCTGCAGCTCTGCCCTGCTGTCTCTATGGACACAGCTCCACCTTGGTGTCTGCATGGACATTGGAAAAATGCCGTTGTTATCTCATCTTTAGCTCCAGGATCAGCCGGGTCCTGAGAGTTGTTCCTGGCTCAGCTGCCATCGGTAAATAAACACAACACCCATGTGGACACGAAGACTGTCAGCTGCTGCTTGGTATTGGTCCTGCCTTCCTCCTCTGCCATCCCAAATCCTCCCCCAAAACCTTTCCTTGTCTTAGTGGGGACAATCACAGCAGATGAGAGCTTCAGTGCCCATTCCAAGGGCTGTGTGGGAGCTGGCTGGTGGCACACCAGGATCTGGTCAGGCACAGTGGGAACACAGCCTGGTAAATGTGCCAGGATAATGGAAATACCTGAGGAAAATGGGAAAAACAGCAAATCCCAAATGATATCGAGTTATCCCACCTTTTCCTTTAGGGACACCACTACTGGCTGGTCCCCCTTCTCCAGACAGGCTTTGCCTACAGCAGGAATGGGATGACACTCCCGGACTGGACAGGTGCCACAGCTCAGGGGGTTCTGATGGGATCCAGGAGGCAGAACTGGGGGGCAGGCCCCTCCTTTCCCATTAGTAGTGACCCCAACCTGGCTGGACACCACCCTGACACTGCCTGTGTCCCATGGGGTGACACACCACAGTCAGGACTGCAGAGCAAGGCACCAGGGTTAACTCAGCCTCAAAATTTCACTCCCAAGAGCATGGAAAGCTGCTAGCAATACCATAGGGAATGGAAAGGAGCTTGCTGAGCCCTCAGGCTTGTCCTGTTTTTGCACCACTGTGACCAAAACTGCTTCTGCTCCTCCATTTAACTTACCTACCACAGGGATAACCCTGATGAAGAAAAATCTTATCAGCTCCTGATTTGCTTCCCAGATTCTCCACACTCCTGCCATCCCCAGGATCCGGGCTTGTTCCATACAATCCTTCACCATCCCCCAAATTCAATAGATTTACATTGGATTTTACAGCTGATGCGTCACAGTGACCATGACAAGTGGTCAGCCCTCAAAAAAGGGCTGCTCCAAGACCTGCTGCCCCAAACACACAGCCAGTGGCTGTGGGGCCTAGCAGTAGGGGATTCTCCCCAGAGATCCAACACGATTCCCTCTGTCCCCTTCCTTCCCACAAGAAGCCAACAGTACTGTTAGTTTATATCCTAAACAATGAGGAGTCAGAGTTGGGGTGTTTCTCCATGGGAACAGGCCCACAGACCTACCTGTGACCTCTACCTGTTTATTTATATATACATAGTTATTCAATATCCATCTATGTATATATTATTAAATATAATACTATATTATTGTTAAATGTATATATATTCTATATATACACAAATACATACACTGCATCTGTGGGCCTCTTCGACCCTTTTTGGCCTCAAATCACGTGCTGGTTGATGCTTTTGCTGCTGGAGTTTGTCCAGAGGCTGCTGGTGCTGCTGTGACCACATCCATGCCCGAGGCATGCCGAGGCTCTAATCACCTCCATGGTAATTAGCACAGGGGATACCCGCTGTCCACGGCCAGCGCCAGCCGGAGCAACCGCCTCCAGCACCAGCTTCATCTGGCAAAAAGGCACTAAGGACAGAGAGAGAAGGAAAGGTAGGAGAAGGAACCAAACAGGAGACCCCACGATGCCCACAGGCACAGCTGATGGCAGTTTTGTTCTTGCCCTGACACCTCTGTGGGCTCTTCCAGCCATGGAAAACCAGGGGACTCCTCCTTGGCCCCCAAGCCTTGCGACACCTGCTGGGTGTGCTGCTGTCCCCCTTCTCTCTTCTCCTTTTTCCTCTGTTTTCCCCACCCCTGAAGCCGGAGTTGTTGACTTTTTCCCCGGCAGGTTCAGGCGGAGGTGGAGCAGTGGGAGGGAGGGACAGCCAGCCCTTCCCACGGGCCTGGCGCCCAGGGATTGGGGCAGCGGGAGCGCCCGGCCGAGGGCAGGGGCTGAACTGGGAGGAGAGATAGATAAACTATTAAAACAGAAAGAAAAAAAAGAGAAATTCCAAGCACTGATCTGGCCGGTCGGGTCGGCTCCAACGGGAGGCAACAAGCAGGAAGCCTGCGGCTGGGGAAGCTCCAAAGGTAAATGCAGCTCTGTTCTGCTTCCCTTTCCATGCTGAAGCCACCTCAGATGAGGTCAGCAGGGTTTCATCCTCACCCCATTCCCTGTGCGTTCCCATGCTGGCTCTCCTCCAGCTCTCCATCCCGCTTGCTCCCTCGGCACACCCACCCCGCAACTTGCTGGCCGTGGTGCCTCCCTGCACTCCTCGCTTTCCCCGTGGCCCTGCTCTAGGGAATGCCACGCCTGGTCACCATTCACCACCCCACAACGTCCACACGGTCCTCTTCCTCAAATCCGGGGTGTCCTCACACCAGGATGCGGGAAATGGGAGCCACTGCTGCCCGTTAGCCGGCGCTCTTCTCTCCCTGTCATCCAACACTGTCATTCCCTGGAGCAAAGGGCTCCCGGGGTTTGGGGCCTCCCCACACCCGGTGCCAGGCTGCAGCTTGTTGGAGCTTCCTTATTCCGACTATCAGAGGAAATGGCTTAGGAGTGACCCATCCAGGAGCAGAGCCAGGCAGAGATAGCCAGGTAGAGCTGGGCAGAGGCAGTCCCACGCCACCCCCCATGAGCGTCTCCCACCCTTTCTCCATGTGAAATCCAGGCAGGCTGGCTCATCTCCATCCCGTCCTCTTCCTTCCCTGGCCATGGAGAAGCTCAGTTAATTCTTTAGGTATAAATCACTTCCAGCTGGTCAAGCTGAACATGTGCCGGGCGTCTCTTATGTACCTTGATCCCTGGTTTCACCCCACACCTGGCACTAGGCTGTTCCAGAGGGAAGCGCCGTGCCTGCATCCCTGCTCCAATCCAGGCAGCACCACAGACCTCTCCTTCCCATTCCACCAACAAACATGCGGGGATCAGCCCTGCTCCCACCCAAAATCAGGGTGCATCCAGAAGTGCTGAAGCTCCAGAGCAAAGAGGAGCCCTGGGAGAGGCTTTCACCCCTCCTGACTCCCAGAGTTAGGCCGGGTGTTTACCATGGAAACACTGGCACCGTGATGTCCCTGAGATTCCTGCCTCAGCCCCAGCACCCGCATCCCCTGACTCAGGTGTGTGGGGACAGAGGAGCTCAGCCCTGCCAGGCTCTGCTCTGCTGTCTGCTCCCAGTATCCGCCTCTTCCCACGGGGCCATCACAGTGACACCGCTGGTGATGCCAGCAAGGGGGGTTCTTGTGTGCCATCCCTGTGCTCCCCGCTTGCCTGGAATGCTGTGCATCTGTGCCAATCCCTGGGCACAGCCACGAGGTAGCAACGTGCCGAGGCTCCCAACACACCAGGAACACCGCAGCCGCCGGGGAGCTCTCCAGGCGGGAGGCTGCGTTTCCATAAACAAGCCAGACCGCTGGTAATGAGCAGGTTCAAGGGCATGTCAGGCTGGAGGCAGCTCTGCAGCCCAGGCAGGGGGTTGGCAGGTGAAGGAGGTACCACTGAGACCCCCAAAGCTCTGGTTTCCCATGGCTGAGCTCATTTCCCCACCTTGGTCTTGGATTTGGGCTGAAGCCACATTTTTTAAATCTTGCAACCCCCAGCTAGTCATTAATCATCTCCCACGCACAAATTCATGGTTGGGCAAGCCAGGCTGGGAGTCAGTGCAGGGAGGGCAGGTGACACAGTGGCCGCCAGACCGTGGGTGGGACGTGGCTTTGGCTTTACCGCAGAGCAGCACCCACCGCCCCCAGACGGAATGGCTGCGGGGGCCGGTGGGGGTGGCCAGGCCCTCCCTGTGCCAGCACTCACGGAGCTATTCCCGGTCTGTCCCAGGCCCAGCCCGCCCTGTGGCGGAGGCAGGTGGACTTTGCCTCCCCCGGAAGACACCGTGTGAGATGCTGGCAGCGCCCGTGCCTGTCACCTGAGCGCGCCATGGCAGGTGGGTGAAATCCCAATTCTCTCCTGTTCTCAGCTGGGAAGGATCCCTGTGCAAGCTCAGCTGGGGGTCCTGCTCTGGTGTCACCTCTTAGGGTGCCCAGGGTCCTTTCCCAGCCCCCCAAACTGGCTCAGCCTGTTGCTAAACAGCCACGAGCACTGCTCACTGCCAGACCCCCAAGGCAGAGCTTGTTTTTCCAGGATGGCTACAGCAGTCACGTGCCCTAGGGGGAGCTGGATCAGCTTTCCCATCCAAAGCCCCTTCTCTCTGTGCCCCAGACCTTTGCAGTGTGCGCCCCGAAATCCTGGTGCCGGCTGCCAATGAGACACTGGACCTGATGCTGGGGAGCCGGGTGGAGCTGAATTGCACCGTGCGCTGGGCAGGCACCGAACGCTGCCAGCCCATTCCTGCCTGGAGCAAGGATGGGCAGTGGCTGGGCAGCAGGAGCAGCCAGGACACTGTCTGGTAAGGAGCCTGTCCTGGGGACATCCATCCACCTGCTTTTGGGGGGTGTCACCACACAGCCCGACCCACAGCATCCCCATGTCCCGTCAGGTCTGGCCAAAACTCCTCGGAGCAGCTCCTGGCCAGCGTCCTGCAGCTCAACCTCACCCATGATGCTGATTTCGGGGTGTTTGCCTGCTGGATCAACAATGCCACAGCCACCTTCACCCTGCAGCGAGCAGGTAGGGACCTGCTGGGGACAGGGCGGGGGCACCCCAGGCACAGGCACATGGGGGGATTGACGAGAGCGATAGGGGCCCTGCTGCCTCTCCCATACCGGGGTGCAAACCTGCACCAAACCCGGGTATGCTGCTCACTGTGCCCTTCCCTGTCCTGGCAGAGGCGGCGGGGCACATGCCGGCGGTGCTGGCAGCCCTCCTGGTCCTGGTGCTCCTGGTGCTTCTGGCTGTGCTCTACGTCCAGTGCCGCCTGAGTGTGCTCCTCTGGTACCGGGACCGCTATGGAGAGCTGGAGATCAATGGTGAGCCAGAGCTGACACCTCACTGGGAACAGCCTCCCATGGTCTGGGGCCTCACACAACCCTTCCCATGTTATCCCTGCTCCGTGGATCTCCCCAGATGGGAAGCTGTACGATGCCTACGTCTCCCACGCCACTGCCCCCGATGACCGTAAGTTCGTCCACTTCATCGTGAAGCCACAGCTGGAAAATCGCCATGGCTACAAACTCTTCCTGGACGAGCAGAACATCCTGCCCAACTCAGGTGGGCACCACGCAGGGCTGGGCAGGGGCTGACACAGAGACCTGGGGGCTTGACACCCTTTTTGCCCACAGAGCCATCAGCTGACCTCATCATGAATGTCAGCCGGTGCCGGCGCCTCATCGTGGTGCTCTCCGTCGCATACCTGGAGCAGGATTGGTGCAACAGCAGCTTCAGGTAGGAGCACAGCAGCTCCCACAGGAGAGGAGAGGGGCTGGTGGCTTCCTCACCCTCCTGGTCACCACCTGTCTCCCAGGGAAGGGCTCTGGAGGCTGCTGGAGCTTTCCAGGAAACCCATCTTCATCGTCTTCGAGAGCCAGTACCGGGAGATCACTCACCCTGCCATCACCCTGCTGAAGCAGCACCGAAGCGCTGTGACCCTGCTGGTGTGGAGAGCCAGCTCCATGGTGAGTGCCGAGCAGGATCCTGACTCCCCCCAGAACCCCCTTTTCCTCCCCAGCACCCCACTGTGCCAGCCTCCCTGCTGCCCTTTGGGGCTGCCCCATGGTGGGAGTTGAGCAGGGCACATCCCACCAGCAGTCCCTTCCATTCCCAGCTCCCCATTTTGGATCAACCTCCATGCTGCCCTCTGGGGCTGTGCCCCCAGCTCCAGTGCTAAAAAGCAAGTTGGGGCACTCACCTTTTGGAGGACATTTAAAAACGCAACCAGAGAGCCCCGGATCTGGGAGCTCACCCCTCAAACCTGCATGGTCAGGACTCCGTGACACTCCAGGGGTTCCCCAGCCTCAGCTCCCAGAGCAGAGCTTTGGCCCAGGGCCACTCTGGCCATTTTGGGGCCAGGCTGGGAGCCGGAGCCCTGGGGAGCGTTCCAGCAGGTCGGGCCGGTTTCTCCGCCGGCGCGTGGGCACGGTGCCACGCCGGAGCACAGCCCTCACCTTGGCCGAGCTCCCAGCGCCAGGGAGAGCGAGCCGAGCCCGTGAAGCCGTGCAGGGCCGTGCTCCGGTGGTCCCAGCTCGGCTCATCCCCTCCCGGCCCCTGCAGACCCCATCGTCAGACTTCTGGAAGGAGCTGTGCCTGGCCCTGCCGCGCAAGGTGTCCTTCCTGGGGAGCGTGGGGGACCCGCAGACCCAGCTGCAGGAGGACAAGGACCCCATGCTGATCCTGCACAGCAGCTACCTGGACAGCGCAGGAGACTTGGACCCAGACGGGGACCTCGGCACAGGTCCGTGTCCCTGCTGCTTCTCCCGAGGGGACAGACACGCGCTGGAGATCACTCCTGGGCTTTGTCTCCTGCTCCTGTGGCAGAGGGGTAGGTCCAGCCCCTTCCCCCTCCACCTAAACCCATTTCCCTGCTCCTGCCAGGCTTCCGAGGGCGCATTTTCGGAAGCCCCCCACCTCCCCGCCTCGGGGGCCACAGTGCTCCCAAGGCTCCAGCGTCCAGCGGGAGGGAGGATGCACAGCTGCGGGATGGGCAGCGCCCCGAGCTCGACGTCTCGGACCTGGGATCGCGCAACTACGGCGCCCGCACAGACTTCTACTGCCTGGTGACAGAGGATGACATCTGAGCAGGATGTCCCTCATCCCTGTGCAGACACACGGACCAGGTCAGGGCCGAGGAGCCCGGGAGTTATGGCATCAGAGCCATGGCCATGCTGGGAAAGCAGGAGTTGGCTCCAAAGTGGAAAACTGGAAAACCATTGCCAGGAGCACCCTGCCTGTAATACCTCAGTGCCACCCCTGGGTGCCACCCAGGTGGTTGGGCCCTGTCCCTTGCAGTGGGTGGCAGGGACATTCTTCCTGCGTGACGGACAAGTGCTGGGATGGGTGATGCTCTCCAAGGAACAATGTGCCCCAGCCCCAGGGAGTGCCCAACAGGAGTGGTGGCAGCACCCTTGTCCCCTATGGAAACCCTTGTGACAATAAAAGCCTGCTGCACTCACTGGGTCTGTCCATGATGGGGACACAGGTGACACCACAGGCAGTGCTTTGGTCTGTCCTTCCCACACCAGTGTCCCACTAACTCAGACCCATGCCAGGCACAGAGCGTGGCGTGGCACCTGCGGGGTGAGCTCACCCTGTGCTGGGGTTCCTGTGGCACTGGTGTCCCAGGGCTCTGGTGTCACTGTCTCCCCTCCCAGGTGCCATCCAGATGCAGGTGCAGGGGGCATCACTCAAGGCCTTTATTTCAGGGGTACACAGGGCCNNNNCACTGGGAACAGCGGGGGCATCTCCCCACCCATGGGGTGACGCTGCTCAGCAAACACGACCCGGAGGGCCCTGCCCGGACCCTGCTCCTGCTGCGCCAGCAGGGCCCAGCCCTGGCAGCAGCTGGTGAGGAGAGACAGCGGCGGCTCTGCCACACTGGGACCATCCCCACAGAGTGACAGATGGGGCCCTGAGGCCCCCCCAGGCTTCCTGCAGTGAGGGCACAGGCAGCCCCACCAGGCACAACCCCCTGCCCACCCTCCCTAGCAAAGGGGGAACGCAGAGCTGTCACGGCATCACTTCCCAGCTCCCTGCAAGGCACTGTGCCACCCCATAAACTGTGGGAAGCCACCTCAGAGCCCTCCAAGCCCCCAAGCCATGCAAAGCCCTATCCCCACCCAGCCAGGGCAGAACAAAAGTGGAACCCGCAGCACATCCCACACTGGCACAGGGCACGGACCAACCCCCCGGCCCCACGGCTCAGGGAGCTGGGATGAAGCACCCCCAGAAGCCCCCTTGTCCCAGAATTGCTATACAGGAGCCTTCCCAACTCCCCGCAGCTCCTGTCCCCCTGTCAAGCTGCAGGACAAGCCAAGTTTTGCAGACAGCTGCCTGAGAGTGGGGAGGACCCCCACGGGGTGCCATGGGGCAGGGCCCCTAACTGGGGTCTCAATGGGGGCTCACAGCAGAGCCAAAAGCAGCTGCTGGGTTTAAGACTGGGCAGGAAGGAGGACAAGTGTCCCCCAGCCAGGGAAGGGGCCCGGTGGAGGGGAGAGGCGCATGGGATTGTAAGGATTAGGCTGCAGAGCAGGGGTCCGGCGGTGAGCAGCCTCCCCACAGCATGGCCGGCAGCACGGAGCATCCCAGCGAGGCATTCCAGCTCCCAGGATGTCCTCACAGGCTGAGGAAGTCCTCCTTCCGGTACCCCTTCTGCAAGGAGACAGCCCCATCAGGCACAGGGAGCCCCTCTGCTCTGGCACTGATGGGCCACACTGTCCCCACCCCACCTGCTCGGGGATGTCCCCACACTCGAGGAAAAGCAGGCGTGGAGTGGGGCCCCACCATATCCTGGAAAGCATTTGGACGGTGTGGCTCTCCAGGATGAATCCTCTGGCCCAGATTCCCTAGGGATCCTCCCACTGGCAGTGGGAAGCTCTGGAATGGGTACGTACCATCTTGAAGTCCCGGTGGAGCTTGGTGTACTGCCACATGTTTCCCAGGAGGCTGGCGGCGGCGCGGGAGGACTTCTCGTTGTCCGAGCTGGGAAAGGGACACGATGCAATGAGGTTTTGGGGACCACTGTGCATGGGACAGTGCCCACCAGCCCAAGGTGACCACCCCAGAGGGGCCCAGAGGGATTAGGGGCTTAGTGTGGGTGGGGAGAGACAGGAGGTGAACATCTGGATCCCACCACAACAGGCAGGAGCAGAGAGAGGTTCCCTGATGGGAAAAGGCAGCTGTGGCGATGGTGGGGTGTCCTTATGGGGTGACAAAGGGGCTGGCAGGTGGCCATGAGACTACTCTGAGCCAGTCTGGGGACTCCCAACACCAAGGCTTGGGAAGGGAAATTTGTCACCCTCTTCCACTGTGCTGCAGGGAGAGGAGAGCAGGACAGGAGCCCAGGTGTGAGCTGGGACACGGCAGCTCCCACCTGTCCCGCCGCTTCTTGATGAAGAAGAGCTTCCTGAGGCCGTCGAAGTAGACGATGTCGCGGGCGGCCATGGGGCTCTCCACCACCAGGTTGTTGAGCACCGCGATGATGTTCACGATGACATCGGCAGGCGGGGCCTTGTCTCCGACACTCCCTGGCAGCTTCTCGATCAGGTGGCTGACCACCTTGGTGGCTGTGGGCAAAGGGCACATCAGGGCTGGGGGCCAGAGCCAGAGGGGACAGAGCCTTGCCTGGGAACAGGGGATGGAGCAGCCCGCAGGCTCAGCTGGAAGTGAGGATGCAGCAGGCAGGACGTGTTTGGGACGCGGCTGGAGATAACGGGAGGCAAAGGAAAAGGTTGGGTATCACCCCCCCAGCCCTGCTTCACCCCCGGCACTCACACATCTCATCCTTATTGCGGGCGTGGCGGGACAGGTTGCGGATGAGGCCAGTGAGGGAGCGCAGCTGGTGGTGGTCAGCGGTGCGGACACGGTCCAGCACGGGATTCAGGATGCGCTCCTGCTCCAGCGCCAGCCGGCTCAGCACACCTGCCCACTGCAAGGCAAACACCCCCTTGGAGACCCTGCCAGCTCCCTCCTCCTCCCGCTCACTGGGAGCAGGTCAGGGTGAACCCTGCCCAGGTGCCCCCTTCCCAGCACGGCTGTGATGGGCGGGCAGTGGAGACCCCCCTGGCTCTCCCCAGGCCCCACCCTGCGGTCCCCGGCGGTGATGTTCTGCAGGGCACCCGAGGCCGCCTCTGTCGTGTGCTTGTTGAGCTCGCAGCGCTGCAGCAGCCGGTTGTAGATGCCCACAATCTGCGGGTTCCAAAGCCACTCCATGCCCTTGGGGTCCTTGGAGACCTCCGTGAAGGTGACGATGTCCGCGTTCAGGTAGTGCTGAGGGACAGGGGCATCGTTAGACTCCCAGGTGTCCCCTCCGCAGTGTCCCTCACTGCCAGTGTCCCCTTTTCCCTGCCTGCCTGGCCTGAACTACTGGGCAGGGAGCTGGCATGTCACCCTGGCTGCATCATGCCCAACAGCATGGAAAACCGGGGATTCAGCACCCTGATTCACCCCAAACACCTGATTCACCTTCTGCTGAGCTCACCGCTGTGTCCCACCCACCAGCAGAGGCTGGCGTCCACCTCCGCCCTGGCATCACCTCCACTGCCAGCACTTCCCAGTGCCAGCCCCATGGCACTGGGATGTGCCCCCACTGACCTCCCGGGCTTTCTTGCTCTGGGGGCTGAAGCAGCCCACCAGCTCCCCCGTCACCGTGCCGCCGGCGTTCCTCCGGTGGCCCTCGAGGCGCTGGAGCGAGGACGGGGGCATCTCGTCGTACAAGCGGTAGGAGAGGTTGCGCAGGACACAGACAGCGTTCTCCACGCTCTGGGGGGCACAGGGGACACGAGGGTGTCAGCCCTGGGCCACCTGCAGGGTGTGTCCAGCTGACACAGGCACTCCATGGCAGAGTCATGACATAGGCTGTGCCCACTGAGTCTGGATAGAGCCGAGCCGGTTCTCCCAGCATCACATCAAGATATGCCTTTGCACAACGGGACAGGGGAGCAGCACCTCAGCTCCCCCAACACCAGTTCGGGGGCTCACCTTGTCCTCCGACTTCCCCACCTCCAGGGAGCTGTTCACATAGTGGATCATGGAGTCCACCAGCCCGTGGCACTCGCGCATCTTCTGTCGGGTCTGCTGGCTGGCAGAGCTCAGGTTCCTGCATGGGGAAGGGGCTCTGTCACGGAGAGAAGGAGGTCCCCCACAGCCACCCCCTCCTGAGTCCAAAAATCAGCCCTGCAGACAGTGCTCCTGTCTCCCTCCCTCCAAAATTTTGCTCACAGTGGGAGGACATGGAGAAGATACCTGAGGAAGCCCGTGGAGTTATAAAAGATCTCTGCCTCTGAGGGGTTCTGCTGGATGACACCCGAACCCCCCAGCCCAGAGAGAGGGACCAGGACCAGGTCTGTGAGCTGCTCCAGCGTGTCCCGGGCCAGGCGATCCTTCAGGTTGTCACTGGAGGACAGATTCCACAGGATCCCTGCACAGAGGGGGACCCTCAGTACCGGAATGGCTGGAGAGCACATCCATCTCAACTCCCCTCCCCGGGGGGCTCACACTGGTGACAACCAAGCAAAGGGATCATCCCAGCTCTACTCACATGAGTAGAGGGCCACTCCCAGGGGAGGGGGACCCCTGCCCACCCCACCGTTGTCCCCAACCTGTGACATTCTTGCGGAGCTCGTCGTCAGGCTCCCGCAGGGTGCGCATGAGCTCGTAGATGCCGTTCTCCTCCACCAGCGCCAGCTTGTTCTCAGCGTTGTCATAGATGAGGTTGCGCATGGCGCCGGTGGCGTGGCGCTGCACCTCCTGGTTTGGGCTGTTGAACAGCTTCACCAGCTTGGGCATGGCCTGCAGGCTGCGGGCCTGGGGGACAGCCCAGGGGGTCAGACAGGCTGTGCTCCCAGGGCTCCCTCCAGCCCCTGCACCTGCCCACAGTGTCGGAAGGGCTGGGAAACCCCCTGCTCCCGCCGGGAAACCCCCTGCTCCCACCCTTCCGGGGGCTCACCTGCTTCTTGGCGCTGCTGTCACTGTAGCACTTATGCTGCAGGTAGGCAGCACCCAGCACCTGCAGGTTGGGGTCACTGGCAATCAGGTACTTCACTGCTGAGGGCAGGTCGATGTCGTCAAACCTGGAACCACAGCCAAGTCAGTCCCAGCAGAGCATCCCACAGGATCCTCCATTTCTGTGCCCCACCACGCCCCCCATCTCCAAGGAGCCCCACTAACCCATCTTCCCACTGTGCCCTAGGCATGGGACTCCATTCCCAGGGGGATGAGCATCATCCTCCTGCCATGTCTCAGGATGCGTCCATGGAGAAGCCAGGGTCAGGACAACTCAGAGGTTAGCCTGTGCTGTGGTCCATTACCACAGGACCAAGCTGCACGCACCATCCCACCCCTCTTCCCAACATCCCTTGTGCCAGCGGGAGCCGGAGGGGTTTGCCCTCCCCCAGCAGGTGAGCACCGTGGGCACAAGGACCAAGACACCCCGGTGCAGCCTCTGGCCCTCACCCTGCGGTGTGGTGTCCCAGCAGCGTGCCGTGCCCGTTGTACATCTCCATGGCGCGCGGCTCCGCAAGGTGGTGGCCGGACTCGGCCAGGCTGCGCACGGAGGGGGCGCGGGAGCTGTGCTCCCCCAGCCCCAGGAAGGCGCCGCTGCCTCCCGCCGGCACCGTGCCGAAGGAGCCGGTGCTCAGCCGCGAGCGGTTGTTGCTCTGGAAGCGCTGCAGCGTGCGCATGGCGGGCGCGCGGATGGTGCGGCTCGGCGGCCCCTCGGTGCCATCCAGCCAGTCGCAGCCGGCCTTGGGGGCCGTGCTGGCGCTCAGCTGCCGCTCGAAGGCGAAGGAGCGGCCGAAGCTGCCGGCGGCCTGGCTCTTGTAGAGCTGCCGGTGCCCCGGCGCGTCCAGCTGCTCCGAGAGGACGCTGTAGCGGTCGTCGGCGAGCGGGAGGGGCCCGTCGGCCAGGCGGAGGGAGCGCAGCGACAGCGTGTCCAGGTTCTGCCGGCAGCGGAAGTTGCGCTCGTGGAAGGAGCTGGGCCGCGGCGAGGCGGTGGCCACCTGCGAGCCCGCATAGCCGGCGACGTAGGCACGGCCCTTGGCTGGGACCCCGTTGCTGATGGTGGCCATGCGCTTGTGCGGGGTGAGGTCCACGGCCGAGCGCGAGGACCAGCCGCTGCCCCGCAGCGTGCCGAAATCCTTCTTGGCCAGCGGCTGGTACAGCTGCGGGGGGGAAGATGGGAGGTCATCCCTCCGTCCCCACCAGGGGAGCTCAGAGCTCCCCTCAGCACAGCCGAGGAGGTGGGCAGGGGACAGAGGCCCCATACATACCGAGGCTTTGGGATCCACGCCATTGCTCTGGGAACGGGAGCTGAAGGAGGAGCGCAGGGTCGAGCTGTACTGACCACCTGCGGGAGAGCCACAGAGGAGGTGGTGTAAGCACGGGCAGGGTAGGAGGGGATCTGGATATCAGAAATCGCCCCAGCTCATCCCAGGGGTACCTGCTGCGGGAACCACGGCAGTGCAAGCGGAGTTGGGGGGACAAAGGGGTTGGGAGGAGGCCGCCTTCACCTGCCCGCTGGCCACGGGGAGCCGAAGCGGCCTCCCCGCCCTGCCTCGTGCCCCGACGGCGAGGGCACTAATTGCCACCTTGGCGGGGACGGCGCGGCTCAGCCCTGTCCCCCCTGCCGCAGCTGGATCAGCAGCCCAGGCATCCCCCACAGCCAGTCCCGGCTCTCCCGCCCTGGGAACGGGACCCTGGCAGGGACCTGGACACGCCACTGCCCCCCGCCGCACCTCACGCTGCCCCTCTGCCCTGCCACCGCCCCGGGGCCGCCGGCGGGACGGCACAAGGACGGGACAGGGACGCTGCCAGGGCCGGTGGTGCCAGGGGTGTAACTCACGCCTGGGGCAGCCCTCGGGGTGTCAGAGGGGGTCTGTCCCCACCCTTGGGGTCCCCAGCACGGGGGTCGGGGCTCGGGGAATCGCGGCGGTGCCGGGCGGGGCGGCAGGGCGGAGGCCGCCGGCGCAGACGTTAAATGGAGGAGCTGGAGCCTGGCCAGCGCTGCCGCTCAGGGCTGGGGGGGCTCTGCCAGGGCGGGAAAATCCTCCTCCCTGCCAGCCCAATGCAGGGGGTGGGACCCCACCGGCACAAAGCCACCCTAGGGCAGCTGGGGAAACTGAGGCAGGATCCCGAGTGGGGTGAAACGAGCCCACGCTGGGGCTGAGCTACCCCCGGTCCCACTGCTGGGGATGCTCGGGGGCGTTCGGGGATCTCGGTCAGGGTGGGGGGCACCCCCCAACCCGCAGCCAGGGTGCGCCCAGAGCCCAGTGCCGGCCGAGGGGCTCCCACCACCCATCCCACCGTGCCTTCCCAGGGCGTCCCGGGGGCTCTCCCACCTCTGGTGCCGTCGGCGAGATCCTCGGGGCGGGCGGGCGCTTGCCCCCGCAGCATCATGCGGATGCGGACCTGCTCCTGGACACGGGCGCTGCGCAGCCGTTGGGNTGACCTCGTGGGGACGAGGGAGACGGGTGGTCGAAGGGTCTGGGGGTCCTACCTTGGGAAAAGCCAGGATCCCCTCAGACAGTGACCCCCTGACTCCTGGGTAGCCACACCAGTGAGCCCCAGACCCCCACACTGCCCCATCAATGAGCCCACGACCCCCAGGCAACCTCCCAAAAGAGCCCTGGGCTGCCCAGACACCTCCTCATTGATCCCTGCCCTTGAACCCTGGACACCCACACTGTTCCTCCAGTGAGCCCTGGAGTCTCAGCTGGTCTCCTAGGAGAGCCCAAGACCCTTGGAGAACCTTCCCCTTGACCTCCAGAGGCTCACATGGCCCTGCCACTGNGCCACCCTAGGGCAGCTGGGGAAACTGAGGCAGGATCCCGAGTGGGGTGAAACGAGCCCACGCTGGGGCTGAGCTACCCCCGGTCCCACTGCTGGGGATGCTCGGGGGCGTTCGGGGAACTCGGTCAGGGTGGGGGGCACCCCCCAACCCATAGCCAGGGTGCGCCCAGAGCCCAGTGCCGGCCGAGGGGCTCCCACCACCCATCCCACCGTGCCTTCCCAGGGCGTCCCGGGGGCTCTCCCACCTCTGGTGCCGTCGGCGAGATCCTCGGGGCGGGCGGGCGCTTGCCCCCGCAGCATCATGCGGATGCGGACCTGCTCCTGGACACGGGCGCTGCGCAGCCGTTGGGCCTCGGCCGCCTCCCGGCCACGCTCGTCCAGCTGCCGGTCCGAGGGCAAGGCCAGGGAGCAGACGCCGGCCTCGGGCTGCAGGGCCGACAGCAGGAACGCGTTAGTCTCCTGCATGGCGACGAGGGGCCGTGGCCAGCCCGGCCGCCCTGCGCAGGTGAGCGGCGGCAGTGGCGGCGTTCCGGCGTTCCCCAGCCGTAGGGAGGCTCCGTCCCGGCCCGTCCGTCCCGCCCCGCCGCCACGCCTCGCCGGGAAAAGGAGGGGGCCCCACCGGGGCCACTGTCACCGTTGGCACCACCACCA
>VYXD01003997.1:190177-219152 GCA_013397195.1 Hylia prasina
CATAAGCCGGCTCGCTGCCTGCCCCCCAGCCTGGAGGCAGCTCTGTCACTCCCTCGCGGGGTGACAGAGCCACATTCCCGGGGAGCCCCGGCTCCCGGGAGCGCCGCGTCCTCTCCCACCCCCCGAGCAGCGCCGTCCCCACGCCCGGGTCCCCCGGGCTGGCCGGGGCCGCCGGGGCCACCGCNGCCGGGGCCATCGCTGTTGGGGCCGGGAGTGGCCGCCGTGGCTCCACGCAGCCCGGACACCGAGCGCACGTGCCAGGAGCCACGCTGGGGACACCGAGGCACAGGGAGGGAGGGAGGGAGGGAAAAGCCTCAGGGCCGGAGCTGGCCGGTGTTGGGCAGCCACCAGACGCGCGTGTTGGAGCCCCAGACCCCCGGCACCACCCTGGCCAGCGCATGGGGAACAGGGCGCGTGGCAGGGCGAGTGACACCGGCTCTCCCCGGGGACCCGCGGTGGGGACAGCGGTGACAATGGCGTGGGAGTGGCCGGCACGTACCTGGGTGGGTGGCCCCGGAGGGCCGTTGTCCTGCAGCATCCTCGGGCGGGCAGGTGCACCCCTGGGTGCTGCGGGGTGCGGGTGGGCGCCGCAGACGCGGCGGGCGTGGGGCGCACGGGCCCGCCCCGCACCTCGCCCAACCAGTCTCCTCGCAGGGGTTTTGCATGGAACCCGCTCGCCTCCCCGCCAAGCCTGCAATCTCGGGGCTCACCGGGGCTCCTCAAAATCTTCAGCACGGACAGGGGTCAGCAGGGGCTGGCCCCCACAGCGGAGCCACGTCTCGGCCGCCTTCATGATGCTGCAGAGCCCCCACCACCACCATGGCCATGATCCAAGGTGTCCTTCCCCCCACATCCCCCGGAACACCCAGCTCGGGACACCCGTGGGTGCAACAGGGAAGGTTTGGGGGTGCCAGAAGGAGAAGATGGAGGAGAGGCAGAGCTTGGGGGGGTACACACATATTTTGGGATGCAGGGGGCTCCCCCTGGTTCGCAGGGAGCGTGTTTGTGTGCGTAGGATGGAGCAGGAGCCCTTTGAAGCCAGATAAGCTGAGAGGGAGCGTTTGAAACGGGCCAAACCAGTTTGGGGGGATCACCACTCAGCTCCTACCACCACCAGCCCAGGCCCCCCACCACACCCCACACTCACCAGGGGACACCAGGAGGGAGCCCCCTGGCAAAGCCCAGCGCAGGGCAGGAGGTGGCAGAACCCTCCACATGGCCACTGCTGTCACATGTGGCCCATTCACAGCCCAGGGGTGTCAGGAGGTTCCTGTCCTCTCCCAGCCTCCATAACCTCCCCTCCTAGGTTGGGGCAGCCCCTCACCTCAGTGAGGAACTCCAGGCTGGAGTTTGCCTCCACCACCCCGGACAAGCCCTGACGCCTTGGCAGTGTCCCCGTGGGGCAGGGAGGGCCAGAGTTGATCCTCCAGGAGTGGGGACCTGCCCGCACCCCGCTGTCACCTGGGGCTCCAACACCTGGCCTGGGAGAGGCTCCCTGTGGCTCCCTGCAATCCCTGTGTCATCCCGTGGCCACAGCTCAGCCACCACCAGAGAAACAAACCCTCCAGCGTTGTGCTGCTGGCCCTGTCCCAAGCACACACCATCAGCTGGCCCCAAATTGTCCCCAGCACCAGTGGGGATGACACTGCTGGCACCAGTCCCTCCCAGCACCATTGGCAGCTCTGGATTTGGCTGGGCCCGGTGCCCGCTCCAATGGTGGTGGCTTTTGGAGCTCTCTTGGCTGGGAAGCTCCTGGAAAAGCTGTGCCTAAGGCCAGGCTGGTTTTGGGATAGGACTGGTGGCCCGGGGGCCGTGGGGCCACCCGCTCTGCCCAGCCACAGACCAGCTCCCGGCGCAGCGGGCGCAGCCCTCACCCACAACAAAGCATTTCCAAAGCTGGAAAAAGCAGGGAGCAGGGCAGGGAGAGGGGAGAAACAACTCCTGCCTGCCAGGATGGTCCCTTCCCAGCAGAGCCTGGGGCCACAGGTACCAAATTTGGGACAAAAAGCCCCCAACTGTGGCTGTTTGCTGATGGCACATGGGTAGCTGAGCCCCCCTTGTCCATCCTCACCGAAAACTCGGGATGCTCGGAGTAAGCCTGGGAGATGCAAATGGGGAATGAAACACCCTGGGGGGGAACTCCAAGAGTATTTCTGGGAGGAGCCCAGGGTGAGATGGGGGACCTGGCTAAGGAGCAGGAGCCCATGGCAGGTGGGACAAGACAGAACCCTTGAGACACCCACCAGACACAGGTGAGGAGAAGCACCAGCACGGAGCTGGGACAGGGGTGGGCAGGGACAAGTGTGCCAGGACATGCAGGAGCACAGGGAACCAGGGCAGCCCCCCATGGAGCTGGGTGGAGCCCAGGTGTGGGGCGGAGGCTCAGCAAGCCCGGGCGTGTGGCTGGGCATCAAACAGGGTGCTGCCTCCTCCTCGCATGGAAACAGCACGGAATGCTGCTGCCCACTCCCACCACGGACAGGGGACCCTCGGGGACCAAGGGACAAAGGCCAACTTGGCTCCCATACCCTGCATCCCTGTCCAGGTGTGGGGGTGACAGAGTGGAGGGAAATCCCAGCCAAGACATTGATTTTAATTTTTTAAGAATAAAAAAAAACAAAACAAAAACAGACAAAAACTTCCTGAAAACAGCTTCCTACCTCATAATTTCACAGAAATTAGCTTGGAAACATCATCTGCCCGTACCTGCTCCAGGCTCTGCCTGTCCCCCCCAGCCCAGCCCCCCTGGCACGAGCAGTGCCAGCCTTGGGGCTCAGCCCCCCACCCACAGCATGTCCCGAGTGCAGGGCACAGCCCCCCCCTTCCCTCCATGGGTCCTGGAAGGGGAGCAGGAGGGTTTGGGCAGGCCCAGTGGGTTGTTAGGCCCCCCAAAGCCCAGCTCCCCAGCCTGATACGGGGACAAGGTACTGGGTATTTTAGGGAGGGGCAACACAGGAAAAGGGCTGCAAAGGGAGCCTGGATGCCACAATTCCACCTGTGGTATCCCCAGCCTGGCACAGCCCTCCAGGACCCAGCAAAGCCCCCGGGACCCACCGGTACTAAGGAGTTAATGAATTCATTGCTGACTAAGAAATTAGACCCTTAAGGAAAAAACCACCACCCGCCAGGGCCCTCCCCGCTCCCCCATCCCCAGGAAAACCGTGGCGGGTGTCGGGTGTCCCCCGTGCTGGCACCGGGGCACAGTGGGGGACAGGCAGGTGCCGGGGGTCGGCAGCCACGGGCCAGGCTCGGGCACTAGTCCTTGGAGGGCTTCTTGCTGCGGGCGTTCCACATGCCGCGCTTGGAGTGGTAGTAGTGGTAAAAGTTCCTGAGGCGCAAGCGCTCCACCTCCAGCCCGCTCTGGAGCACCCTGTGGATGGAGAGACAGGGCTCAGGGGATGGAGGGAGACAGCAACGGGCTCAGAGGATGGATGGATAGCGGGATAGGGCTCAGGGGAGGGATCGAGGGATGGAGGGATGGAAGGACAAGGGTCAGGAGATGGATGGACAGAAGGAGAGGGCTCCCTGTGGATGAAGGATAAAGGGATGGGGCTCAAGGCACAGAGAGACAAAGGGACAAGGCTCAGGAGATGGAGGAAGGAAGGGATGGGGCTCAAAGAGATGGATGAACAGAGGGCTCCAGATGGACAGACAGATGGACATGGGCTTCCCAAAGGGAAGTTTTCCCCTTCACCACCCCATCATCCAGCCCTCAGCCAGCTTGATGGACGTGCCCAAATGCATGTGGCTGACCCTGCTCCTGGGGGTTTAGGGGCTGCAGGACCCCCAGGCTCACCTGTCCAGGAGCTCCCAGTCCTCCCCGCCCCAGCGGTCCCGGAACTCCTCCGTGTTCATCCCTCCCACACGGTCAAAGTCTGACTTGTAGATGCCGAAGAGGCCGAAGCCATTCACCTCCCAGTAGCCTGGAGCGGGGGAAAGCGATGAGGTGAGGGGTGGAGGGAACCCCAAATGCCCATATCATCCCCTCTGTGCTCTCCCCACTGCCTGGGAGCCATGGGGATTCCCCATCCCAACCCCTCTTCCCACCCCTCTTCCCATCTGTGCCACCTCTTGTGGAGGTGCACCAGGTGATGGCCTGGTTTTGGGGTGTTCCCAGCTGGAAAGGGGTCCCTGCTCACCATTGGGCTCCCGGGGGGAGCTGCCACAGCTCAGCCTCATGACGATGGGAGCGTAGGCCAGCTTCCCCTCCACGCAGTGTTTCCGGATGCTGTCCAGGATGTTGGCAGGGAAATGGATGTGCAGGTCGCACAGGAACACGATGCTGTGCTCGTCCTGGGAGGGGACAGACACGGGTCAGGGGAATCAGAGAGGAACAGCCCCGGGAGAGAAGCCACAGCCAGAGCTGGTCCCTGTTCCTGCTCACCTCCACCATGTCCACACCGGCCTGGAGCCCAGCAGAGCGCTCGAAATTCCCCGTGCGCCGCAGGTATTGGAACCTGGGGAGAGAGGACAGGGCAAGTAGCACTGGGGAAGACAGGGACACAGCCAGGAGGGGACAGGAATCACCAGCATGGGGAAAGATGCCTTCTCAGGAAGGTCAAGCTGAGGGTCCCCCCCCATGGAGTCAAGTTTCTGCACCCCCAAATTCACATGGAAAAGTAGTTTAAAGCCCCAAAAATGAGGAGGAGGGAAGGGGCAGTGAGGCAGGGACTGTGCAGGTAGGGAAGGAGCAGCAGGTTGTGTGAGCACCTGTCCCACTGCAAGGAGCCCTCCAGACCCTGAAGGCTGCAGGCTGGGAATTACCGGGGCAGCCGTGCATCCCGCAGGGCCTTCTCCACATCCATGTCCTCGCTGTCGAAATCCACCAGGATGACGTTGAAGTTGGCGTCCCTCGTGGCCCCATAGAGGCCGGCCATGTCCGAGATGAACTGCTGCACCCAGCGGGCCTGGTTCTTCACTGCCGGAGACACGTCGCTCAGGCTCGCACCCGCAGCACCCCCTCCCAGCCAGACCAACCCCTTCTGAGGGGAGGTGACTCCCTCATCCCGCCGGAGAACGCCGAGGGAGCAGCACAGACTCCAGAGAGGCGCGCCTGGAGCTGACCCCTGTCACCTACCCGGCACCACGAAGTGCACCATGACGTCCTGCCTCCAGCTGAGCCGCAGCGGCCGGCATAGGACAGATTTTCCATAGAGGATGCTCCAGGCACTGGGCTGGGGCTCGGTCGCCCCCGGGGCCAGCCCGTCAGGGTTGGCCTCAGCACTGTCGTCCTGCTTGTCCTGGTGTAGGAGGACGTAGACGTACTCGGAGAGACGCACCGTGCGCTGGCCCCGCTCCGCCAGCTCCAGCTCCAGCAGGTACCGGTTCCCCCGCGCCGTGTCCCGCCGCTTCTCCACGTTGATGATCCTCAGGAGGGTGTAGATCCTGCACGGAAAAGAGAACCCTTGAAATCACCATCATCATGAGCTCTGCTTCCCGCCATNNNTGCTTCCCGCCATCCAGAACTCACCCCCCGAATTCCCGCCAGCATTCCACTCCCTCCATACCCTCCGTTCTTCTCGTTGAGCCTCTCCATGTACTGGGCCACCACGTCCACCACCTCGCTCTCACTCAGCTGCAGGTTCCCTGACACGTTGCAGCGCAGGTCGTTCCAGTCGGAGCGCAGCAGCTCGAAGTCCACGGAGCTGACGCTGAATGTCCGCTGCCAGTTGATGGAGTCCTCCAGCCAGCCCTGCTGCAGCTCCCCTGCCTCGTAGGAATAGTCTGACACCTCTTCCTCCTCATCCTCCTCCTCCTCCTGGCCCTTTCCCTCCTCCTGCTGCGACGCCGTCGTTTCCGACACCTTCAGAAAGGACGTCACCCGCGTCCCCTCGGAGCGGGCGGCCTCGGAGGAGTTGTAGTCGGCAGTGGCTGCTGTCCTGCCCGGAGCAGGGGTCGTGTCCTCATGGCTGAAGAGCCCCTCGGTGCCCAGGGCCAGGAGGCCGGGCAGCACCCTCTGCCTGGGCAGCCGGTCCCACCTCCTGCCGCTCTTCCGCCTGGCAGGGTCCCTCTCCTTGGAGATGTTGCTCAGGAGCCAAGGGCTCCGGTGGCCAGGGACGGCCCGGAGCTTGTTGGGGGTGATGGGATGCTTCTGCGGGGTCCTGGAGCGGAGGTGGACTCTCTTCACAGGCTTTGGATACAGGAAAATGCCGGGGAAGGCCGGCTCCTGGGCCGGGGCTTTGCGCTTCCCGGGCTGCAGCCGGGTCACATAGACCTTCTCCTGGGTTTTCCGGGGCTTCTTGGCCTCGCTGGGAGCTGCCGGCCTGCTGGGACCCAGCGTTTTGGCTTTGCCACCAAAGATGGGCACAGAGAGGTGGGGCTGGAGGCCCAGGGCCGTGCTGTGCTTTGGAGAGACCGGCAGCCCCAGCTCATCCTCCTCGCCTTCGTCCTGGGGCAGCCAATGGAGCGCCCGGCCCGGGCCCCGCTCCGGCGCGGGATCCTCCTGGAGAGCGGCTGGTGGGCTGGATGTGCTCCATGTCCCCAGCTGCCCGGGGGTGCCGGCCTGCGCCCGGCCCCGCTTCCGGCGGAAGCTGTAATAGTCCAAGTCATCTCCGTAATCCCCGGTGACCGGCACGGGATCCTTCCCTTTGGCTCTGAGTGCTGGGCCAAAGCTCTGCTCCTTGGCCTCAGGAGGGGGGTCTGTGGGCTCAGGGCTGTCCACTCCTTCCTCTTCCTCCTCCTCATCCTCCAGGAAATCTAGGAAATGAGGGCAGAAATTAATACCCTGAGACCAAGACAATAAGGCAGAGCCTGATCCCAGCAGGAGAGGAACCTGTGAGTGGTAGAGGTGAGGTGGGGCTCTGAACAGCCTCTGGTTCTCCAGGAGCACCCCCAGGCTCCATGGACATCCCTATGCTCCACACTGGGACTGGTTCCTGCTGCCCACTGCTGAGGCCAACCCGAGAGAAGTTGGAGGGAGAGCAAATCCCAATCCAGTGTCCTGCTTCCCACATCCCACATTGCCCTGTTGTCATGCCAAGCAGCACGGTTGGAGGGGTGCTCTGAGGATGCTGCTCTGCACAGCCCAGCCCTCCCGCAGCCTCTGGCACCGCTGGAGTTATCCCGATGAACCAGAACTCTGAGGGGGTGAGCTGCCAGTGAGGACGCCGGGAGCTCGGCCCCATGCCCAGCGATCCCGGTGACTCACTGTCAGGGCCAAGGAAGAGAAACGCTCGGTGCCGCGGATCCTCCTCCTCCTCATCCATCTTCATGTACTTGTAGAACCCAAACCTGGGGATGAAGAGGGAAGGTGAGGGCCCGGGAGGAGGAAATTGAGGGGATGTGTGCGGGGAGGAGCACTCAGCTGCCAGGGGAGCCCGGGTTCCCAAATCCAGGAGCACTGCTGGCACTCAAACTACTGCATGCCTGGGAGACGGGGACAGAGCCAGCCTGGGGTGGCCCTTCCATGGGGGACAGGGACACGTGGCTGAGGATGCATCATCTCAGCACTGTTGACATCAGCATCCCAAAACCCCAGCCCCCAGTACGTACTTTTCCAGGTAGAGGGGGGACTCCCTGTAGAAGCACTTGTTCTCAGTCTCCATGTGAGTGAGGCGCGTGAAGTCGTTGGGATACACGAACGAGAGGTAGACCTGGGGCAGTGATGGTGCCGTGTCACCCCGAGGAGTTGGGGACCAACACCAAAGTGACCCCCAGCACCTCAAACTCAGGGGTTTAACCCCAACCCTCTCAGGCTGAGCTGTGCAAGCTCAGCCCGACCCTCCAGCGAGGGACGCTTCCTCCTGGATTTTACCCAGGTGGGAACATCCCCGCCCTGGGCTCCACTGTGTCCCCGTGGGAGCATGGCCCTGTCCCCAGGGCGACACTTACAAACTGCAGGCCCTGGTAGCGGGCGATGGGGAAATCCTTCACCACGTAGGTGGGGCTGTAGGCACAGGGCACCAGCACGTTCTCCACGCGGGATGCCTCGATGGCAGGGGCTGTGGAGAAGCACAAAGCATCCCAACATGTTCCCACAGACCCCAGCAGAGATGCCTCCACTCAAGAGATGGGCAGAGGGGTGGCAGGGACGGCCCAGGTGCCCGCAGCAGCCTTTTTCCTCCCCCAAACCCCGCTGGGGATAAGCATGGATGCATCCTCAGGCACTTACTGAGGAAGAACGTGTCCCTGGGGTCGGCCTTGAGCATGTCGGCCCCGTGCTCGTCCTGCTGCGCCTCCCAGAGGTGGCTCCCGCTGTGGCTGGCCAAGGTCTGCGGGATGTGCTCCACATGGTTCATCTTCAGGGATGACTCATCTGCGGGACAGGGCCGGGGCTGAACCCCCGGGCACACCGGGAGCATCCTCCAAGGGGGCCTTTCCCAATCCCCCCCAAGAGGGCTGGGGGCACTGTCAATTCCCCCTGCTCCCAGAGAAGGCAATGTTGCCCTCCCAGCCATCTCGAAGACCCCGTGACTAATCAGCCTAATGATTATTGCATCGACTAATGAGGACGAGGGCAGGCTGATCCCAGCCCGGCTGATCCTGCTCCGATTACCAGAGCCTCAAAAACGAGGCAACGCTCAGGGCTGCAACTCCCAAGGACACAGGGATGTCCTTGGATGTCCTTCCTGCAGGTAACTGCAACACGAGCTGGTTTGCCTCCTACCCAGGGATGAGGGTGGCACGTCACCCTTGGCCACCAACCAGCCCCCAAGCTCCCACAGGAGGTCACCCTGCTCCTGTCACCTCAGCCATGCTTCAAGCTGCTCCCTCTTCCCAGGAAGCCCTGCCTGCTGCAGAACCACAGGGAAGCAGGATCCCCCTTCCCAAGCCCCAAATTATTCTTCTTGCAGCAGGGAAAGGCTTCCCACCAAATGTGTCCCTGGAGCTGGCTGGGGTTGGGCTGAAGCCCCTGGAAAAGTCTAGAGGGAGGGAGGAAGGATGGAAAGAAGGAAGGAGGGAGCTCTGCCTGCTGCTGGCAGCCCCCACCAGGGATGGGCTCCCTAGGGATAACATGGCTTTGCCTCAGGGTGCTGCTGGCTCTGAGGGAGCTGGGAAGCAGGAAGGAGAAGCAGGAAGAGCCGGTGCTGAGGGACAGGGATTTATCTGCACATCATCCATCTCACAGGCACCAGCATCAGCACCACTGGCACCTCTCATCCCTCTTCTCCCCATGGATCCTGCCTGCTGCCTGCCCCTCCTCCTTATCGACACCTTCCAGAGCAGGAATGATGACCGTTCCCGCTCCGTGCGGAGCGGCAGGGCAGGCCCCATCCATCAAGCCTTTTCCTGCTGCCAGGGCAGGGGCAGGAAGCAGAAGATCTATAGATTTAATTAAACCTCGTGCCATCCATCCCCGCTTCCACGACAGCTCCTCTTAACTCAAGGCCAGGCCCTGGAGCCAGAGGGGTCTTGGCAGGCAGGACGAGGCTGGAGCACCAGCAGAGCTGTGCTTCCATGATGTGTTGACTCCACATCCCATTTTTAGCAGCATCTCATCTTGCTCCCAGCATCAATCCTACCCACTGCAGCCCTTGCATCCGTCCTCACACCAGGCAGAAGTCCAATGGGGGGGATTCAGAGGCTGAGATGTCACCCCAGGACTCGATTTCCCAGGTTCTGCTTTCATTCCCGTCTCTCCCAGCACATGCAGCCCCTGGAGAGCCCACTGGCTGTGGCTGCAAGAAGCACCTGACCCTTACCTGTGTACAGGGAGATGTAGGAGGAGTCAATCACCTCAAACTTCAGGCTGGGGAGGAAAACTCGCCACTGGGAAAAAATACAAGGAGATGGGGAATGAGCAGGAGGGTGGCAGGGGTCAGGAGGCAACTGCCCAACCCCAGCACTCCAGGATGGTTCCTCCCTGTCCACAGCTCTCAGCAACTTCCCTGCAGAAGAGGAGCAAGAGAGAGGGCTGATCCTGCCCCATTTCCTGCAGGGTTTGGGATTAGCAGGGATCCCTGCAGGGTTAGAGAGAGAATGGCTCCTGTGGTAGGATAAAGGCTCATGCTGCTTCCCTGTGGGACTGTCACAAGTCCTACGACCAAAGGACTCCTTTCCTCACTCCAGTGCTTAATAAAGAAGACTTTGCCTTGATTTAAGAGGGTCTCCAGGGCTGCCTGCCCTGATTTAACTCCAGCATTTTGAAAGCCAGTCTGGAGCCCTTGTCGGGACAAGCCCTTCAATGCCCCCGGGGCAAGACACATCAGGGTCCTGCTTTTGTTGTGGATGTTGTTGTTGTCTCTCTCTGCACAGCTGAGAGGTTTCTCTGCACGGTTGAAAGACTTCCCTCCCTCCCTCCAGCAAAAACATCCCATCTCAGAAATATCTCCCCCATCTATTTGTTTTCCCCACTATTTGTTTTTTTTGCCCGAAGAAATGCAGATTTTATTGGGACAGAGGGGATGGGGAGGAGGGAAGCAGCCAGCAAGGAAAGGGTGTTGCCAGCCTCCCTGATGCTTTGCTGGCACCAGTTCGACTCCAGTGATTAATGAGTTCTTGGGAGAAAGGAAACCTTTGCTAACGAGCCAACATCTTCCCCTCAGCCAGCCTGAGCCCCTGACACGCTCCAGGCTTTGCCAGGCCTGCACTGCCAGGGCAGGCAAGTTCAGATTCGAAACTCATGGTAATTCCAAGGGGGAAAAAGAAGAAAACAGGGAATTGCCCCATCGCCTTGGCCACCTCTCTCCCACTGCTGGGATGCAGCCAGCAAGGTGGGAGCTGCCTGCTCTGGGCTCTTCTTGCCCGTGGGAGTCCGATGGCAGGGTCTTCAGCTGCCCAAAAACCACCAGCAGGAAAAGAGAACAGCACTCCATGCACCCCAGTGCTGGAATAACCAGGGAAACAGTGACACAGACTTCTCCCTACTGGCAGCCATGGGAGAGGGAAACCGTGGCTTTGCCCCAGGATAAATAAAGCACTTGAACACACATGGGAAAAGCCCGGGCACTGGCATGGGGGGTGGGCATTTACTCACCCCAACTTCCACGTGGTCTGAGCCCCGGTCGTCCTGCTTGTGGAGCAGCTCAAAGTAGTAACGTCGGGAGGACATGAGGCTGCAGGGGAGGAGACAGAGCAGTCAGAGCCCAGGGCCAACCTGGGAAAGCCTCCCTGTCCTGCCCACAGGTGGGTAAAACCTTCCTGAGGCAAGGAGACAGGGAGCTGAGGCGGGTGTCTGCTCCCCCATCCCACTGCCGAGGGGTTTTGTGGGATTAGGGGGACATTGGGACATCCCTGTCCCCACCTCATCACCTGCCCCTTCAAACCATGGGTCTGGGGTCCAGCCTGGCCCCACGTGCCTTTTGGAAAAGGACCATGACGCAGGGAGGCCAGAGCCAGCAGCTCCATGTCCTGGACTCCATCCCCATGGGATGATCCCCAAGGACACACTCACCGCAGGGGCTTGGAGACCTGGGAGCTGAACTTGGTGAACTCTCCCGGTGCCGTCCACTCGGTGCCCAGCTGGGGAGGAAGGAGGAGCATGAGAGCAGCAAGACACCCCACCAAAGCCCACCAGCTTCCTATTATAGCAATTAACCCCGAGAAAACCCAGGAATAAATGTTACACCTCCTGGTCTTCAGCAGGTCCAACTAAGAAGGGACCATGGGGCTCCTCTGGAAGCCAAGCCAGGCCTGGCCAGGGATGGGAGCAGACTGAAACAGCCTGGCATTCCCAAAGGAGCAGAGAGGCAGGAGAGCTGCCCCCAGCACAGCCACACATGGATCCTTCCCCCTGGAGCAGGGCAAGGCAGAGAGGTAATGCCATACCTTGCCCACAAACGCGGCCAGTCGGGAATTGGAGGGACTGTCGTCGGAGCTGAGCCAGAACTCTGAGTTGTCATCTGATGCCACGGAAAACTGGAAATCCCCTGCAGAGAGCCACGGAGAGGGTCACCAGGGAGGGACACAGGGACCGTGGTGGCGTGGGCTAGGTCCTGCTGCCTCGTGGTGAGATGGGGAAACAGGGATGGGCCCACCCCAGACCTCATGTCATGGCTCTGTCCTGGATGGGATCAGGGCTTTGCCTCCCTTCCAAGCCACAGGAAAAGGGGGCTTTGCTCCAGAACGACCCTCCTGCCCAGGAGCCAGGGTTTGGGGACCATCTCCAAGAGCCTTTCTATCCTCCTGTGGCCAGGAAGGGGAAGGACACAGCATCTCCACATTGCTGCATGGGGGAAAAGGCCACATTCCATCACTCACCATCCTTGAATGGATGGATGTAGCCAAAAATCCTCAGCCCGTAGTTCTTCCACTTGGGAGACACAGCCAGCTTCTTCACCGTGGTGCGGGTCTGCCCAGGAGACAGGCATGGATCACCTCTCCTCCGTGTTACCCAGGCTCCCACGGCCCCGGCACAGAGGGGGCCCCATCAGCACCCACCTCTCCTCCAGCTGGGAATCCCCTCCCCAAGCCAAACCCTGCAAGCCAGGGTCTCGAAGACCAGTCTTGGAGACCCAGGGAGGGATGAGTGGACCCTCCCCCAGCCCCTGAGCACCGGGACTCACGTGGGGAAAGAGCGGGAAGTGGAGGTTCTTCCTCAGGTGCCTCACGGCCCCGCCACACCAGTCCTCGAAGACGTGCAGGTTTGCCTTCCCTTTGTACTGTGGGGGAAGAGAGGGAGCTGAGTGGGGCTCCTCCTCCTCCTCCATCCCCTCCCAGGCTGCTGCCCGCCCACCCACCTGCTCGTTCCAGGGCAAGGCCTGCTTGGTCAGGTTGAGTTTGGGGTGGGTGCTGGCGCGGTTGGAGCGCTGGCCTCTGGAAAACCAGCCATCCACGTCCTGCCCATCGTTCTGTGGGGGAACAGAGGGAGAGATGGGATGGGTCAGCAGGGCCAGCACACCCTATGCTTGTGGGATGTCTCCGTGCATCTGTGGGGAGGCCCTGGCACAGGCTGCCCAGACAATCTGTGGCTGCCCCATCCCTGGAGAAGTTCAAGGCCAGGTTGGGCAGGGCTTGGAGCAACCCAGGCTAGCAGAAGGTATCCTTGCCCACGGCAGTGGGTGGAACTGGGTGGGCTTTAAGATCCCTTCCAACCCAAACCATTCCAGGATTCCATGATCTAAATACCTCATTTTGAGCGTTGCCAGACCAAGGCGAAAGATTTCACGGCTCACGGCAAAGGAAAGCAGAAGGAGGCACAAAAATATTGGCAAGGTGTTGCAAGCAACAGTTTCAAAATGTTCCAGCTAAACTTGTTTCCCCTCCTCTGCCAAAACTTCTCCAAAACAGTGAGTTTTCTGTTCATTCAAAATGTTTGGCCAGTCTTGAGGGCGGCTGGAATTTTGGGCTCTCACTCTCTAAAAGCACAGAGGTGATCTCTACATCCTGAGCAGAGGAATCGGGATGACTCTCCACTCCCCCTCTTCCTTTAAAGGGGATTAGGTTAATCCTATTGCTTGTATCTTGTAATTTAGAGACATTAAGTGAGCATTCACCTGCCTCCAGCTCGCTGATGGGTGACAAGGAAGAGCCAGGTACTTCTGAGCCCCTCCAGAGCATTCCCCTCTTCCTCAGCTTCCCTGGAGCATCATCCCCCTCTTCCTCCACCCCTCCAGGGCAGACACAGCACTGTCACCACAGCACAGCCCATTTGGATGCACAGTGCCAGGGAACTAATTAGCAAACTGCCTAAACAAACTCATTAGAGTCCCTGAGGAGGGAGCAATGCCCTTGGAAGACCTCAGGAAGGAGGGTTTTGTGCCAGGCTCACTGGAAAGATTCTCCCTCCTCCCAGGAAAAGCCAGGATGCAATTCCTGCTGTGCCCTCTGTCCTTACCCAGCACCAGCCTGTGCCTCCTCTGGGCACCTCAGGTTCCTCCTTTGTCCATCTGTCCCTTATTTCTGAGGAGTGACCCACTGTTGGGATAGGGCAGGGAATACCCCATGGCGTCCCTCTCCCACCATCCCACCTGGCTGCCCTGCTAGAGGCCTCTTGGTGACAACAGGTTGGACAGGGACAGCAGGGCCTCCAACAGGGGCTTGGTGACCTGCTGGACAGGGGACAGCAGGGTGTCCTTGTGGCTACAATTCCAGGTGCCTCCTGCTTGGAGGCTCCACCTGGGGTATAGTGGCTCTCCAGTCCAGGACAGAGCAGAACACACAGGAGCAGGTGCCTTTGCCCAGGAAAGCAGGAACTGCAGGGCAGATGAAGCTGGGCCCTTCTCAGGGAAGCTGTGACAGGGCACGTGGAACACAGTGTGGGATACTGGGAGGGATAGCCCACCCAGTTCCAATGGGATATTAGAGGGTTTATCCACCGTGAGGGCTACATCAGAGGTTCTGATGTACCCCCGGATCCCTTGGATCCCCTCAGCTGGACAAGACCTGGAGCACTCTGCTGTCACAGCAGTGACCTCCACAGGCCCCTTCCTGCCCATTACCATCGGATCTTCCTCGCGGCTCTCGCTGGAATCCTCGGCTTTCCTGCGCCGTGCCGCCCCCGGCCGCCGCCCGGCATCCGTCACCTCCCCCGGCCTCTCTCCATCTGTGAGGGGAGCAGAGAGGGGTCAGGCCACAGTCCCCCCCTCCCAGCACCTCTTCTGGGGACACCCGGCACCGGGAAGGGGAGGTGCTGGCATTGCCTCCGCTCCCAGTGGACAGGGACATGGAATGGGGGGTGACACGGGGGAGCCCTGGCTGCAATTCCCCGCATTCCATTTGCACTAAGCAGCTTTGCAGCAGCTCATCAGCAGCAGGTTTAATTACACCCCCCACAGCTCCTGGCCCTTTACATAAGATATGCTGGGACAAGCTGCTGGGGTCTTGCTCCCCCTTCCATCCTCAGGGATGCATCCCTGCTTCCCGCCCCTCCAAATCCCAGCTCTCCCAAGGCATCCCACAGCTCTGCCAAGAGCACACCAGCCCCAAACGCCTCCATCCCCTCAAACCATGTCCCTCTTCAAAATCACACATCAAATCCTTGCTCCCAGACCCATCAGCTTTGTTACTGCGCTGAGTTAATTATCCCCAACCTTTGACTCCCTTCTGCAGCTCCTTTTCCTTGGGCAGGGAATTTTAAACTACCCTCACTTCCCCCAAAACAATCGTGCAGACTTGGAAAATGTTACTTTGGGGAGAGGAGACAACAGAAAAAGAGTTTCTGCCACCCCAAAACCTAGGGGGACGGGGGGAGCTCACAGTTCAGCCATTGCTGCCGGTGCATGGATCCACAGGTCAATCCTGAGTCAAGGGGAGCTCAAGGCAATGCTTGGAGAGGTGGGTGTCCAAGAGCCACCTCCACAATCACCTGTGGGTCCCCAAAAACCAGCCACCCCCACACAGCAATGCGGGGGAGCCCTAGGTGTGCCGAGCACTGACCTCCCCCCACCCCCCACCATGGGAATTGCGGGAAAGAGGTCACCGAGCCAGTCCCAAGGGTATGGAAAGATGTCCCTGCCCCTCCACACCGTCCTTCCCGCCACCAGCAAGTCCTGGGGGCTCCCACTGCCCCAGATGGAGCAGCCTCAGTGACTGCCACAGCCAGGGAGGGGCTCGGCGTGCCCGGAGCCCCCCGCCACACGCCTCCCACACCATTAGTATTCCAACGGCCGCGCAGCCGGCGTCTCCTTGGAGATGGCAGCACAAATCCCATCCCCACGGCAGGGACAGGAAATTAAGCTCTAAAGCCCCTTCTTCTGCTCTCGGCCATTCTTCAGCCCCTGGCAGCCCCAGCTCGCTCCTGGCAGCTCCCCAGGCTGCCCCCTCCCCTCTCCCAGCCTCATTCCCGCATCCATCCCTCTTCCCCCCGTGAGGAGGGTGATGGGGAGCAGCAGGACCGGAGCCAGCGCTCGTCTCCTGCTCTCCACACATGGACAGCATCATTCCCACCACACTGATCTGTGCCCTCATCACGGGCACAAGGAGCTCAGCGCTCCCAAGGGACCTGCCCAGGGCTGGGAGGTGGGAACGGCTCTGTGGTACCCACTCAGGGAGTCTGTCCCGACCTTGGAGGCCATAAACCTGTCTTCTGTGGGATCCTGTGGGATTTGCCACAGAAGAAAATTCCCTGTACAGCAACCTGAGCCAGCAGCACCCCTGGCTGCATCCACAGGATGGCTGGATGCGGCCACCCTGCTTCACTCTCCTCCATGTCAGGATTGTGAACTGGTGGGAGATTATTTGATATAATCTGGAGCAAAGTGGGTAAAAAACAGGAGTTAATCCAAGCTGGGCAGGTTCATCCTTGGAGCTCTCAGGACCCAAAGCCACAAGCTCCCTGCTTGCTCCCCGTCCCTTCCAAGGGACTCCCACATCCAAGGGGAGCAAAAGCACCAGAACGCTCCAGAAAAGTCTTCTGGGCTTCCATGCAATTCTCCGGCAATTTAAATATTGGAAAGTGACTTCTGGTCAGGCTGTGGGGAACTAGGAACCAGTGCCATGGGGATAAGGGGTGGGGAAGGGCAGTGCCTTGTGCCAGTGATCATCACTGCTGCCAGAAATCCCGAGTTCCTTTGGTCCCAACCACAGCCCTGCAGGAGGAGCAGCTCAGAGGCAGGAGAAGAAGAGGAGGGAGAAGGATTCCAGTTCCTCCCAGCATCCCACCGGGATGCACAGCAGCACTGCTGTGTCCATTCCCTCAGCCAATCTTCCTCAAGGACCTGAGAGGGAAGGGCAGAGATAGGAGAAGGTCTGACAATAAGCAGGAACCCACTGCTGTGGGATGGGGATGCTCAGGGAAGGGATGGAAGCACTAAAAGCTCTTCCCTGGAGCGATGCTGATGCTTTGGGAGCAGCAAGGAGGCGGCAGGAAGCACAAACCATGGCACAAACCAGCTCTGAGTCACAGCAGCCTCCAGACAGGGAGCCAGGATCCTCATCCTGGGGAGGAGGCCATGGATACGAGGGACCCACACAGGGCATGGAGTGATGCCTCCCATGGGAGAAGCGTCTCCCGGTTATCCCGGCCCTGTAACTCTGCTGGGAAGCACAGAGAGCCTTTCACATCCCACCTCCCACCTCCTCTCTTCCCCAGCTCCAAACACAGCCCCTTTCTTCCATGCCGGGGTTTCTCCTGGCCCTTTTCCAAGCCCTGCGACGTGGAGGGAGGGAGGTGACATTTAAACCCCAACACAGCTGCAGCAGAAGTGGTGGCGGCACCTTCCTTAAACCCAGAGGTTCCATCCCCAAATTTTCCTGGTGAGTACACGGCCCCGAGCAGGAGCATCCCGGCAGGAGCCTCCTAACGAGGTGTTAAGTGATTATAATTAGCCAGAGAGGAATCAACACCACAAATCCCCCTGTCAGTGCCATAGAAACACGGGACAAAAATCCTGGCCGAAGCCCCCGGACAGAGGGTGGTGGCACGGACAGAGGGTGGTGACACGGGCTGGGGACAGCTGGTGACACCAACCAGCTGGCTCCTCACCCAGCCAAAATCCACCATGGGGACATGGGACCAGTCCCTGCACACCCCTGCCCTGCCTCCCTCGGACACTGCTGCCTGCTGGGACCTGGAGGAGCGAGGGGGATTCCTCCTGCCTCCCCCATTCCTTTGCTGCTGTTTTCCCACTCCGTGACAGCCCTCCCAGCTGGAGCCATGGAAATCGATGCGGAATAGCTCTGGCTGGCAATGGAGCTGCCATGAGACCACTCCAGCTGACAAACACCCACCAGGAGAGGCGGCTCCGACACTTCCATGCTCATAATCAGGATCTCAAAGCCCTCCTGGGATTGGACAGCTCCCAGACTTCCCCCATTTCCCTCACTGTGCATCCAGTGCCCTTCAGTCCCACCTGCTCCAGCCCCAGAGAGAGCTGGAGCAGCTCCCAGGAGACCCTGCTCCATCCCAACAGGGATGATGCTCACTCACAGCCCTCAGCACAAAGATGTGGCTTCCTGGGAGGCGGCCTCTGGGGAAGGTCACTGTGAAATGCTGGGAAATTTAGGGTGCATTGCACCCCAGAAACATTCCAGCCCCTGAGCTCTGCATTGCCTGTGGGGTCACCATCCCAGTTCCAGCTTTCCAGCCTCTTCCAGCAGCTGGCTCCTCACCCAGCCAAAATCTCTGTGTCCTGCCAGTGCCGAGGCCACTGACACCCCAGGGGGCTGCTCTGGAGAGGCCCAGCTGCAGGCACAGGGAAGGGATGGAGGGGAGATCCATGGCAGTGCTGGGAAGGATAAAGATCCCAAACACCAAGGCAAAGAGCTCCTGGTGCTTGGGAAAAGCCATCCCTCACCTCCCCCTGGCTTCAAGGGACAGTTTTGGGGACCCTCTGGGTGCCAAGGGGGGCGGGTCACAGCCAGTCTGGGGGCAGGTGCCACCCTGGGGTGCCTCAAAGCCACTCCTGCCTCTGTAGAGCAACATTTCTGCCTTTGAAAAACCCAAAACAGGCAATTGCCAATTTTTTCCCAATGGGCGCCCTAGAGGAGCAGGGCATGGAACCTGGGGCAGTCCGGGAAGGGCTTCCCATATGGAAAAGGGCCCCAGTGACACGAAAACCAGTCCATTCCCCCAGCTCCAAACTTTCCTTTCAGCAGCAGGGATGGGACCTGCTTTCCCTGGCACTGGGACTCCACATGGGTCCCATCCAGGGAAACCAGCCTTTCCTAGCAGGGATACGGGTGATGTCAGGAAAAGAAAAAGCAGCTCCCAGCCCAGTCCTAAATCCCACTGCCCTTCATCTTCAAAGGGCTCTTCTCATCCCCTTCCCTACCTGCTCCCAGCGTCCTCAACGAAAAGGATGAGCCCCACAGCAGGCTGCAGCATTCCAGCCTCCCAATTAAAATCAAAGGATCTGCTGAGACGGATCCCAGAGGGACACATTATCCCAAACTTTTTCCCTCCTGCTCTCCCCAAAGACGGGTCCCTGGGGGGAGAACAGCCAAGGACAGGACACAGAGCATCCATCCCATCACTGCCTCGGGATCAGGGGGTTTTGGGAGCCCTCTGGACCATGGCAGAGGGGTGACCCAGGCCATGCCACGTCCAGCAGGCAGAGAGAGCCCCATTTCATCCATGAACTAGCTTTAGCGCCCTTGAGCACCCATCCCGTGCTCCCCCAATCCCCCAAACCCTCACTCCAGCACTGCCAACACCCTCCATGCTAAATCCCAGCAAACCCCAAGCCCCACACCCCCACTGCAAGCCACTTCAGGGCTTTATTATCATTTTTTCCCGGTTCTTTTTTTGCTTTTTCATCCTTTATCCTTTCCCTTTCCACCTGGCGCATCCGCATTTCCACCCCATTGCCTCGGAGCAGTTTCCAGCTGGGAGAGCACCGTAATGGCCTCATTATTTCCAATGAGGAATCCGCGTGTTCAATTAGGCAGAGAAGGCTAATTATCTGCTTGGAGAAGATGAGGAAAAGGGGGGGTGTTTTATCAGGGACCAGCACAGCTCCCAGCCCAGCCCCTGGATGCTTCAGCTCCAGGTGGCACCAACGGCTGGGCCAAGGGGACACGGGGAGCCCTGGGATAATCCCACTGTGCTCCCAACCCCACCTGGCTGGCTCTTCCCCACTTTACAGCCCCCAAAACTACCTAAAATCCTCATGCCCTGCACCTGCAGCCTCCAGAGTGTCCAGCTGCTCACTGACACCCTGTTTAATGAGCAATTAACCTTTTTCCTTGCTAATTAACTGGGCAGCACCCCTGGCACACACAGACAGGTCCTGGCTCATGGTGGCCAAATCCAAAAGTCATCTCCAAATTCCTTCTGGTGCACAGACCCTTGGCGTGATGCTCTTCCCCCAAACCCTTGCAACAAGTTTTTTCCTTAATATGGTTTATTTCCTATGATCTATTCAGAGTTCTTCTGGTTTGTTTGGTTTTTATTTTTTTCACTCCATTTAATGTGTTTTTTTCCACCTAAACCACTCCCTGCCTCTCCCACTCTGGCAGCAGGAGGATGAGGGTCCATTTGTGTATGGCCAAACCCTTCCCCAACCTCCATCCAACCCCTTTCCACCACCTCGTGTCCAAAAAGGCCAAGTGGGACCTCAACTCTGCCTCTCCCACGCCCACTGGAAAATCCCAGTGGTTCACCCAGGTTTTAGGTGCCCACTGGAAAATCCCAATGCTAGGAGCAGTATCTCCCTGGAGTCCTGTCCTGGACAGCTGGATCCAGCTTTCCCTGGAGGATCACCCACCTCTCCACACCTCAGCCAGGGAAGGCGTTCCCCACGGCAAGGGGAAACACTTCCCCCACCCAACGCACTTTCCCATCTCTCTTCCCACCTCCCAGAGACCCCGTTCTCCACCAAAGCCCAGCACCCCTCATTCCCAATGGTTTGCAGCCATTCAGACCCAGAGTGAGGCTGGGCACTCCCTCTCTTCCACAGCAACACCCATGGCTTCCTCCTGGAGCATCCCGAGGAGCCGGCCGGGATGCAGGGCACGCAGGGAGAGCAGGGATAGGCACCTGCCAGACTCAGCACCTGGGAACGTGCTGGCACACGGCATCCCTGTGCATCCTCCCGGCAGGAAAACCACGGCTCACCCTCGCTGCACCCCAGCACCCGCGGGGACCCCGATCCATGGTTTTCCCAGGGATAAGGACAGCGATCCCATGGCATTCGGCCCCTGCCCGAGGCCACGGCTCCCCTGCTGGCCCGGCCAGAGGCCAGACATGGCCGTCCCGAACACTGGGATAACGGCGGGGCCAGGGGGAACGCCTCGGGATAACGGTGGGAGCACGGAAAATCCCCTCGGGAGCACCAGGCAGGCCCTGCGGCTTTCCCAGCACGGAGGATCCCGCAGGGAGCCGGCAGCCCCCGGCGCCCCCCCTCCCTCAGCAGCCTCATTTCCTGCCTCGCTCATTCGCATTACCCCGATTTCCCGATTTTATCATAAGGCCCAAAAATTTGCAGGATCATGCTGCTGCTCCGCTCGGAAACTTTGGGTTTTCCAGCCGAGAGGCTTTGCCAACCTCCGAGACCGCTCTGACCCCCCCGGGAAAGCCTTTCCCTTCCTCCACAGGCACTAAATCCCGAGCCCTTCTCATTTTTTAGGACAAAACGCGCTGGGCGAGGTCGGTCCCAGCAAGAACGCTACGGCTCAAGTTTCACCCAGCAAATATTCCGAGCCGCTTTGTGTCTTCCCGGGCAGCTCAGGGAGGTCTGCCACGGGAAAACCGGGAGCGGATGGACACGAAGCCGAGCCTAAGGGCACCTGTCCCTCCGGAGCATCCCGGAATCCATCCCGGCCGCTATCCGAGGGCAGGAGAAGACAGGAATTTTGGGGTGTTTTTTACAGTGGAAAAGCACCGGCTGAGAAAGCGTTGGGATGGGATGGGGAGGGTTGGGAAAGGATGGGAACGTTGGGAAGGAATGGCAAAGAAGAGATTGCCCCTTCCAGCAGCGGCGAGCGCCTATAAATGGTCTCTTTGTCATCGCAGCCAAGGCAGCGGGTGGAAAAATGAGGACGGAGCGGCTCGAGGGGGGACAATGAATGTCCCGGCCGGTTGGGGGGCCCTCCGGGGTGTCCCCTTCTCCCCAAGGTCCAATGCCGGGGCGCGGAGCCCACAGAGGGGTCCCGCTCGCCCCAAACACACGCGGGCAATGCGGGACAGAAGGCTAGCCCTGGAAAGGAGGGGTCCCACCCCTGAGGCGATGCTCCGGGTCCCCAGCGTGGCAGGGGGACCCTCAAACCCCTTGTGGACCCCCGAACCCCAGGTGCTCTGAGAGCCCAGAGCGGGAGGGAGCCCCGGCACTCCCTGGGGACCCCGAAACCACAGATGCTCCGGTACCTCGGAGCGGCGGGGGGGGACGCACCACCCCTTGGGGACCCCCAAAGCCCCCCGAGACCCCGCTCCGAGGGCTGCCGGGGACCCCCCTGCCCCGTTACCTTTGCCGTAGGCGAAGGGGAGGCGCAGGGCGCGGCCCTGGCGCACCAGGCTGATGTGCAGGTAGGTGAACCAGGCGGCCGAGGTGAGCAGCGCCAGCAGCAGCAGCAGCTTCAGCTGCTTCCGGAGCTTCTTCACCGGGAGCCGCGGCATCCTGCCGCCCGCATCGCCCCNAGAGGGCGGGGCCTGCGGAGGCGCTGCGCGTCTCCACGCCAACGGTCCGGCATCCCCGCGGGGCGCCGCGGGCGCGGCCATGCGGGGCGCGGGGGGGAGCCGCGCCCCCAACCCTGTCCCCGGCCCTGCGCGGCGGGAGAGCGGGGCGGCGACGAGGCGAGACTGAACGGGGTCTCCGTGCCGAGGGGACGGAGGGGTCGGCGCGATTGGTGACGCAGGCTTCAGCGGGGCCGCGCCCCCCACCCCTCACCCCGGCGACGAGGATGGTACCTTCCCGCCCGGCAGCGGCGGGGGCTGCAGCGCCCGGCCCGGTCCGCATGGGGGCGCTACCCGCAGGCACGGACCCCCCGGGACCCACGGGGTTCCCCCGGGATCAGCGGCGCCATCCCCGGGATCATCCCGGCAAGATGAGTGCGGGGATCCCTGGCATCATCCCCCCCTAGGTGCGGGGATCCCATGAGGGCTGCGACCCCCCGACTCCCACTCGGTGGGTGCAGGAGTCCCATGTGGGCTGGATTCCCGGGATCTTCCCTGTTGGGCGCCGGGATCCCCAGGATCCCTCTCGCTGGATGCAGAGAGCCCGGAGGCCACGGCTCTGTGCCCCCCTCGGCCGCCTCTGCTCAGCCGGGCTGAGACCGGCCACGACTCACTGCGCTGATCTGCGGGCTGGTTCTTCCCTTTGCAGCGCAGGGGTGAAAACAACGGGACTTTTTCCCTCTTCTCCCGTCCCACGGGTTGAAGCACTGTCCCCTCCTTGCCGCAGCTCCGGCAAGGGGCAACAGCGCGGGAGAAATCTGTTATAGAAGGAAGAAATACACTCACGGCTGGGAAAACTAGAGGGCACCAATGCCCTGGGCTGCGATTCCCCGAAACCAAAACCCAGATTCCAGGGCGGGGCCACGCTTGTCAGGTTTATTTAATCAGAAACATGCCTGGAGTTGCCAGTAAAATGTTCCGGGACAGCGTATCCTGCGGATTCCGATGCATTAACACAGCTCAAACCCTCTCACACCGTGATGCCTGAGGGGGGGATCCCTTAAGGGGGTGCAGCCCTCGGCAGCCGGAGCTTTCCAGGGATCCCAAATGGCATCCCCAAAAAGTGACACCTCCTGGCCTCAACCCTGTATTTGTGGGAGACGGAGGCGGGCTTGGGGATGCAGCAGGATTTGGGGATTTCGCAGGGATTAGAGACAGAGAAAGAGGGAGGGGCGGGAAAGAAGGGGAAAAGGGCGATAAAGAAGGGGCAAGATAAAAAAGGGCCAATGAAGGGGACAAAAAAAGGGGGAAGAAATGAGGGAAAAAATAAGGGGGAAGGAAAGAACAGGGTAAGGAAAGAAGTGGGCAAAGAAGGGACAAAACAGGGGGAAAGGGAAGAAAGGGACAACACAGACGGTAAAAAAAAAATGAAAAGGCGAAAGAATGGGGTAAAAATGAAAGGAGGATAGGGGGCAAAAAAGGTGACAAGGAAAGGGACAGGGAAACGAGGTAAAGAAAGAAAAGGGAAAGAAAAGAGTGAAGCAAATGGGTGTCAAACCCAGGTAAAGATGGAGACAAGGAAAGAAACCGGCGATGAAGAGGCAACGAAAGAAGCCAGGAAAGGGGTAAAGAGAGGTTAGATAAACAGGGAACAAGTAAAACGGATCCGGGGTTCTCCCCGCCGCGGAGGAGGAGTCTCCTCTCCTCTTACAGGGGCGTCCGGAGGGGCGGCCTCTTCCCGCTCAGTTCTGAATTTCGGAGAAACGAAACCACGGCCGCTGCGCCCGCCCCGCGGTGCCTCCACCCCCCGAACCACCACAGGTGGTGGACCCAGGTGCCGCCGCCAGTGTCCCTGAGCCCGCAGGATGCAGCAGCCACTGCCGCCGTACCAGATGCTGCCGGCGGAGGTCAGCATGGAGGAGATGCCCGGGAGCAAGACGGAGATGCCCGGGAGCACCACGGTGATGTCCCAGAGCACGACGGTGACGGTGGAGGAGCCGCCGTCACCGCCGCCCCGGGACCACCTGGTGTGGTCCCTCTTCACCACCGTCTACGGCAACTTCTGCTGCCTCGGCCTCCTGGCTTTCTTCTTCTCTGCCAAGGTGGGGAGCCCGGGGGGACACGGCGGGTGGGGGCGGCCCCGGGGACCCCACTGAGTCCCTGACCTCAGAGACACCCACTGAGCCCCCAGCCCGGGATGCCCCATGGACCCCACTGAGCTCCCGGCCCCAGGGAGACCCATGAACCCCACAGAGCCTCAGTTCGGGGGTGTCCAATGCACCCCACAAGCCCCAGACCAGAGGGTGCCCCACTGACCCCCCAGAGTCCCCTCTTCATGGGCCACTGACCCCACAGAGTCGCCGCTGGAAGCTCTGGAGACGGCAGGGGTTTGGGAGGGCAAGTGGGCACCTCAGGGTATTCCTGGTGGTTTTGGGGGGTGTTCAGCCCAGTTTGGCACCTCCAGCGCCTCTCCCACAGCCCTGAGCCCCCCACTCCAGCGCCCTGACTCTGCCTCTGCCTGCCCCCAGTCCAGGGACAGAAAACTGCTGCGTGACTACAGCGGGGCACTGAGCTACGGCTCCACGGCCAAGTGCCTGAACATCACGGCCCTGGTGATCAACATCGTCATCGTCATCATCGTCGTCATCGTCCTCGCCGTGGTCTTGACCGCAGCTGCGAGGAACAGTTCCCTGTACTCCCCGTACGGGTAGAACCCTTGCTCCGGCCCCACTTAGTCCCCTCCTTGCCCCGCGGGCTGTGCTTCCCTGCCCGGAGCTCTCCTCGGAGCCGGGGAGTGCCCTCCTGAGGCAGGCTGACAATCCACGTGCCTCACCCGGAGCCTGCTGCTGTCCTGTCCCTCCCCCCTCCCCGCTCGGAGCTTTTGTGGAGCCCCTGCTGATGGCTGCCCTGGCTGGAAGTGTCTGGGGATGGACACCGCTGCCCGGGGAGGAGCTCAGCATCCCCAACCCCGCCACATCCTGATTGCTGCTTTGCTCTGGGTCTGGAGCCCCAAATGCCTCAAAATAATTCTGAGGAGAAGCACCTGGTTCAGAGAAACCCTGGTCGCTGAAATAAAGGTTTCTTTCACTTTTGCCTCGTCTTGGTTTCATATCATGGGGAAGTGGTTTGGGGTTTCCTCCACGGCAGCTTGGCTGGATGAAAAACAACATCAGCCCATGGGATGTGCCTGGGGGAGGGGGAAATTGTCCCTCATCACAGAGACAATGCTCAGGTGACACACGAGGTGCCATGAACCTGGATCCTGTATCTGTTGCCCGATCTGAAGAAAACACAAACAACCGAAGTCGTTTATGCGGTGCTTTATTAGGGCCCGGGAGCCTGGGGACTATTGTCCCAAAGACAGAGCCCCATCTTCACAGAAAATTGCAGGGGTTTTTATATGTTTCATTACATGATTTCTTCATCGTGCTTGGTACTGCTATCTTTCTGACATTTAAGTTTCTGCCAAAAGGTACATTCCTTAGATAAGTGATTATCTCTTAGCTACACTGCTTACATTACAATTTTCACTATGATAGTTCATCTACAGGTTACATTGCGGCCTACCAAGCCTTAGCATGACTACTACTAATGTCAACTATTAAGGTTTTCTTACTATCTAAACACAGTTTATTTAATCAAATGGCAACAAGCAGGGCTGGAGAGGCTCCCAAAGGGAAGGGGCTGGTGTGTGCTGCATCTCCATCCTGAGTCGCCTCATCGGAGCTCTCCCCTGCAGCCAGGCAATTTGGGATTTGCTGTGGCTCACAGCCCCTGTTATAGACAAGCCACCAACTAGAATTTAGTATAAAAAAGGATTTATTGATTACAGAAATTTAGGATAAAAAGCCACGAGCAAATGGGCGAAGTGTTGAGCCCGGGAGTCAACACTGGTGAACAGAGAAGCACACGTCTCTCTCGCCAGCCTCCTCTGTCCACGATTTGTCTGTCTGTCCGTTCTATTTTTATACCCTTTAGATAGCCTCGGGCTAGGGCCAGGGTATAACAAAGGTGTCCTTTTCAGTGTGTATAGATTTCATCGTGGTTGATTGTTGGTCTCTGTTCTGCAGAAAAGGTTCTTCGGGAGAGTTGATGAAATTGATTAAGTTTCCGGTAGTCTATTATGGGGGCCAACGACTCACTGATGGTTCTGTTCCATTATCAGTCCGGTCCATTAGGTGTGAAGAGAGGGTCGTTGGCCACCACCATTGTTGAGAATAGCTGTTGCTCTCCACCCGGTCTTTAGATGCAACTGACGTTTCCCCCTGTGGAAGTTTCAAACTCCCCCTTGGAAAATATGCCTGTTAGTTATGCTTTTATTTGTTTGAATTTCACCTTATGTTCAATATATTCTTACTTCGACGTGAGTTACCGCATATGTATATACCAGTACGTTAAGGGAATGAGATTTCCTTTTTGCTAGTTGTTACCGTTTTTGGATACTGAGTATCCCTGTTTGTGTACACACATGTTCCTGTCTTTGTATGTCCTGGTGGCCCAGCGGGGTGTGTTGCAATCCCTGCAGGCTGCCGAAGCTTTAGCTGTATTTCAGGTTATGCAGAATATATTCTATAAATGCACGAATTAACAAACTTCATCTATAACAGCCCCCATCCCACTTGCCTGGACCCGGGGTTTTCCCGGGGACAGCAGCCCATCTGCCTGCAACAGGAAGCAGGGAATGAATTCCGCGTCTTGCTTTGCTGGCGTGTGCAGCCCTTGCTTTCTTCAATTTCCTCATATTACACTCCAGATTCTCTCCTCACCCCACAGGGGAGGGAACTATGTCCAGAGGGAGCCATACCAAGCTGGAAGGGCTGGAAGGGCTGGCAGGGCAGCGATCCTCGCACCTCCGGGGTGCCGCACGTGCCGCTCCCTGCCCAGAGTCCGCAGCGACCCCGGCAGGCACATGGAAAATCCTGGCCACAGCCCATCTGGCAGAGCCTCAGCTATGCAGCTGGCCTGGCTTCCCCCTTCCCCTTTGCACTCCTCACCCTCGGCAGGCCCCGGTCCTTGGGGCCCCACAAGGATGAGAACAAAACAGTGTTTTTCCCTCTCCTCATGAACATCGGGCTCCTGGCAGGACACCACACTTGTAAGATGTCAGAAATCCCACTCACTAACAGAGCAGATATTTGTTTCAGGGTGCTTGGCACTGAGCCTCTGGTGAATCATTTTTTGCTCCGCTTTTTTCCTGGAAAACACTGCAAACAGGATCTGCTGCCTGCCCAGCCCTAGGCTTGGCCTGCCCAAACCTCAGCACATCCAATGGGAACTCAGGACAACAAAAACCATCACTCCAAGAACCCCTCTTCCTCATTCCCCCTGCTTTTATCAACAGTTTCCAGCACAAATCCAAAGGGCAGACCCACACAAGCCAACGTGTTAAAACCTGACCCTTTCCCAACCCAGACCAGTCACCTGAAAAGCTTCCCTCCCTCTCTTGCACCTGTGACCACTCCAGGCTGCCATGGACAGCTCTCCCCATCCCATCTGTCACCAAAATTTGGGAGAAGAATAAAAACCCTCCAGTGACAGACAATGAGGCATTATTGTGTTCTGGCCAGGATGTGCCATGGATAACATGCCATCCACACACAGTTCCTTACCTGATGTTTCCCATATCTATACAGACAAAAACCCAAAGAAATCCTCATCCACCAGCCTTAAATTACACAATTCTTAGTATTCAATCTCCTATCAGTTCTTGATCCCTTCAACTCCGACGCTGATTCGGTGCTCATTTTTCCCTTCTCTCACTGATCCATTTCCCAGCCCAGTGTCTCTAAACAAGCCAGGGAGGTGATGCTGGTTTAATGTTCTCTAATGGTCGCTTATCTCCTCTGTATCGTCTGGCTACTCCCAATCTGTGGATGTTCAGATTGTAATAAATGACCAATGTTAATTCGTGCTCATGTAGAAGATACATGTGATAAAGTTATGATTGTCAGATGAGATTCTCAGAGGTGAGCAGGAGTTACAACACCACACCTGGCTGCCAAGAAACAAAACTCCAAACGAGGACGACCTGAACGATAGCTGGAGCCATCAGCCCAGTTTACATCCCAATTCTGGGTCCCTGTAACCTCAATCAAACATTTGTTCACTTCCCAGAAACAGCTTTGTCCAGCACAGAGAAAGAAGACAACATGAATATGTGAAATCACAAAGGAATAGAGGAATCTCTGTCTCGGGCAGAGAAAAATGTGTAAAAACCGACGGGACTGAGGCAGCTTTGTGAACTCAGGGAGTTTGATGCGAAAGAGATTGAATCAGAGTTCACCCAGCGCCGATCCCGGGCTCGACGCTGTCGCTTTTATTGTGGCTATCAGTGACCGTATCTCGGTTACGAAATAAAATCTGTTTTTCATTAATTACTAATTTGGCTCGATCTAATTTCATTTATAACAAGATCATCGGACCTCTCCCGGCGAACAGTCTTTCGAAGAGAAAACTGAATTCCCCTCCCCCTGGGCAAAGGCGAACAACCCCCCTGACTAAACTTACATAAAAGAAATTAGAATTTGTATCATTTCCAACATCCTCAAGTCCCCTTCGGAGTCCTCAGGGTCCCCTCAGAGCCTCCCAAGTCCCCTTAAGCCCCCACGGGCCCCCAGACTGCGTGGGGTGGGGGGTCCCGGAGGACCATGCCCCCCCTCCCTCTGCGGGGCGGTGCGGGGCCAGTCCCCCGCCCTGAATACACTCCTCTCCCGTTCCAGGCGTTCATTCCCGATGATGGAGCCCAGGCAGGCGGACGTGTCCATCCCACTGCAATCCTCCAAATGGGGTGCGGCCGCCCCCGGCCCCCGCTCCGACCCGCAGCCCCGGGACTACGTGCTCTGGTCGGTGTTCAATACGCTGCTGTGGTGCGGGCTGGGCGGGCTGGGCTGCCTCGGCTTCCCCGCGCTCGTCTACTCCATCAAGGTGAGGGGGGTACTGGGGACCCCCGCCAGACACCCTGGATCTAATCCTGATCGGGCCCGGGACCCCCACCCAGACTGACCCCCAGCCAGCCCCTCCCAGGACTGAGCCCGGCACGGGTTCCCTGACATGTCCCGACTCCCTCCCCAACTCCGGACCTCCCATCCAACCCGACCCCGCACCCCC